>WBMW01004035.1:660485-761281 GCA_013396635.1 Penelope pileata | reverse complement strand
TTTTTTTTTTTTTAATGATGCTACAAAGAGTATGTAGCCTGACTCCAGTCTCCAGTTTTTAAACAGACTCTGGATGGTCAGAAGCACCTTTCTGGTGGCATCATGCTCTTTCATCAATATTGTTAGGATGGAAAATAGTCTTGTCACTTGCACATAACACAAAGAAAAGCAGCATGAATATGCTGATTAGATCTACAGAAACAACTGTAGAAGTGATAGCTGTATACAGGGAAAAAACAAGCATGTAAATGCTTTCAGCACGTAAGTTCTCAGTAGAAAGGGTCTAAATATCTCAAATTCTGAACTAGCCTAAGAGTTGAAATCATAGAGGATGCAAGAACAGATATNGGGGGGGTTGTGGGGGGTAACCCACAATGGATTTGTCTACCACAAGTCTGTCTTAAACCTAGTTAAGTTTTTAGCATCCCAAACATCCTGTGGTAAAAAGCTCTGCACAGCTTAAATACACATGGTGTGAACAAGTTGCTCTAATGCTTTTCTAACTTAATCATTTTTTCTTCTTATTTCCTGATCATAAAGAGCATTGAACAACCCATCTCTATACCATGTAGTCCATGGGACACATTCTTATTTATCTCCCCAGCTCCCAGTCATCTCTTCTCTAGGCTGGAGCACCCACGCCTACTTAATTGGTCACAGTCCATAAGCCATCTCATGCTTTTGATCATCCTTGTTGCCTTTTCATGACCCTTTTCCAATTCTGTGCCATCTTCTATTGATGTGGCAGAAACACCCGCAGTATTCAAGATGCAAATGCATCACAGATTTATACAGCTGTATCATCAGGCTACTCTGTTTTGAGCTCTATTCCTTTCTTAATACTTCCCAATATCTGATCTCTTATTTAACTATTACTGTGAATTGACCTAACACTTTTCTGGAGCTTACATTTGTTGCTTAGTTTTCCTAGAACTACCCTGTTTCTGTGTGGTATCAGTCAATGTTATCCATTCATCCCTTCATACGTGCAAGTTTTACTCTTGTTAATCATGTTATATTTATATGCATTTAATTTTGTGTGCAATTTCAATGCCAAATCAATGAAGAACTTCCAAGGTCTTCCTGAAACTCTTTGAAATCAGCTCTTGTTGGGTAGTAAAGACCTACTCAGATTTCAGTAGAGACTAAAAGGGTTTTTTGAGAAAAGGACCCCAAATGGTAGCTGTTACAACTAACTTAAAATTTGGCAGGATAGAGGTTCAAAAATATACATATCTCATCAGAGGAAAAAAAAGTCAGTTTAAGGTACATGGAAATACAGGGAGAAATATTTCATTTTGCTTGCATTCCTTAAAATTGTTCTTACATTTGTCAAGGGAAAAAAAATTCTGTTTTCACAGGGGACTGATGCACTGTTTATCGAGCCACTTTTGGAAGGGGTGTTTTCTTGCCTTAGCTCTACGATGACCGTACATTTTCACAGAATCACAGAATCGCAGGGGTTGGAAGGGACCTTGAGAGATCATCGAGTCCAACCCCCCTGCCAAAGCAGGTCCCCTACAGCAGGTTGCACAGGTAGGCGTCCAGGCCGGTCTTGAATATCTCCAGGGAAGGAGACTCCACAACCTCCCTGGGCAGCCTGTTCCAGTGCTCCATCACCCGCACTGTGAAGAAGTTCTGCATGTTGCTGCGGAACTTCCTGTGCTCCAGT
This sequence comes from Penelope pileata, assembly GCA_013396635.1. NCBI lineage: Eukaryota > Metazoa > Chordata > Aves > Galliformes > Cracidae > Penelope > Penelope pileata. The sequence goes on along the minus strand of WBMW01004035.1, from coordinate 759,609 downwards.
TTAAGGAGTTTTTGTCTTTGTTACAACTACTGCTAAAGATACTAGAGACCCTCTAAGCAATTTATGATTAAAAAAAAAAAAATTTCAAAGCCCTGCCACATACAGCTTAAGATTAGGGTAGCTTTAAAAGTTTCAAAAATAACACCATTAACGCTCTTTGCAAAGAAGCAGCAAGCACTTCCCATTGTTAACTTCAAATCAGTTTTAAGAAAAGCCTTCTAAGAGTCAGCAGGAAGTGCTGGGGCATTAATGAAGGAAGCAAAGATGATTCTTGTGAAAGATTACTACCGATTTCTTCAGCAAAATTGATATATTTAATAGGAATAAACAACCAATATGTACTGGTCATAATAATTGCAATAGCAGCAGTCTTTCAGAAACAAAAGCCTAAGAACATTTTAAAAAGTTTTCCATTTATCTTCAGCACAGAACTGGGTTTTTAACCTTAGCATCCCACCAGCAGTCAAGCATCTGTCTTGGTTTCACATAGAAAGATTTTCAACAGACTGAAGAGAGTCAACTACAAGTACTGCCATGTATTGTATAACAAACATTTAATTTTCACTTTCATATGAGCAATGTTATCAAATACCATGTTGCAATAAATTTAAAATCTACCTTCCTTCCTAGTTACTGATGTTTCATAACTCATATTCCTTGAGCCAACAAAATGCAATCAAAGGATATTAATGTTGTTACATGGCTAATTTAATAAGCCATGTCTGCCAACAGCACTGCTAGGGAACACTGATGTCACGTGGCTTGAGTCAAGGGAAGGCTTGCACAGAACTCTCCTGAGGTGTGTTTGGATGCATTCCAGATGACTGTATCTGACATTTTCCCAGATATACTTTATTTAATGAAATATCTCCTATATGGTCAAGCAGGTAAAAATACATCAATGCAGTTAGAAGAACAGAAAACGGGGAAAATTTTTTATAGCAAAACTTATCTAGAAACAAATGTCATATTGAAATAAAATAGAGTTTTCTTCAGTCAGCATGTCCAAATTCTGCTTTCATTTTACAGATGGAAATTAAACAGCTCTGTTTAAAATTGAGCTAATTGTCTCTTGCAGCATACCTTCTCAGTGAAGTTTTCAGGTAGGCAAAAATGTGACTAATAACCATGTATCAAAAAGTATTTGAACTAAATAGACTAGTATATTTTGCAGTCTTAAGTCTTGTTACTATAAAGATGGAGATGGAAAATGTAGAGTTAAAACCCCTTGTGAACAATTTGACATTATCATAACTGTTTAAAAGGATACTAATGACAGATGTTTTCATTAGTTAAATTGGTTGAACGTACCAAGGACATCTTATGCATGATTTTGTTGCCAAAAACAAATAGCAGTTTGACTGACAACCTCTCACTAAATTAAGCAGGTTAAAAAAAAAAAGAAAAAAAGAAAAAGAAAAAAAGGCAGCCTCTGTGGGCAATGAAGATGACTTTCTGATAAAGAAGGAGGAGGAAAAAAAATCTCGAAAACAAACAAAACAGTCCAGAGACAAACTGTATGTCCTTAACATCGCCCTTTAAAAGGAAATAATTTTCAATCTAGATAAGTGTAAGGTATAGTCTCCTCCTGTTCTGGATTGGTATTTAAAGCAGTCTAAAGTATAGTCTCCTCTATTTGTAGCAGTATGTAACTGCTCTTAAACATACATTATAAAACAGTCTATTACTGTGCATGCTGTATGAACCCAGGTCACACAAGAGGCAGGAAGAAGTTCAGCAGCCCTCCTCCTTACCAAGAGGGGAATTGAAACGGAAATGCTGCAGCTGGAGCTTTCACCCCAAACACCGTCATGTTGGCTCAAGCTGAGGCACCAGTAGCAGCTTATTATTCATTTTCTGCACCAGCCAAAGAGATGAGCAGCACAGTTTGTCAGGAGAATTTTCCAGGAGTGAGATAATGTCATTCCCTCCCATAACAAAGGTAAAAGGCAGAAACTCAAGATAAAATCCTCATTTTATAAAGAACTTAATTGGAGCCAAGATCTTCGTACCAATTCGACAGGTACTAAAGCATAGGACAAAGGAATAATTTTAATTATTTTTAAATAAGTGCATATATACGTATATATACACATTTCAAGTATATGCACACAAAAGTATGTCTTAAGTGCAATATGTAAATCAATCCATAGATCTTTAGAAATGTGTAGAACAATCAAAAATTACTCACATATTGTTCATCCCATTTGTTTTCAGTAAGTTTCTTCTATACAGTTTTTGCTTTTTCCTGTGAGAAAAACAGAAACGAGGTTACTGCAGTGCTGTGACTGTGCCATCAAGTGTGTGACTGTATTGCCAGGTGTGCTGGGCTATTACAGCACAGATTAGCCGATTAAGAGTAGTCTAAAGTTCTTGAAAAGATTACAATATTAACAGCATAGTGAGAATAGATTAATTTTCTACCATTTTCTGCCCTCATTAAACTATTCATTAATCAGTCAACACTTTCTGTTCATGATCTTTTACAATAAAAAGACATCAAAATTCTAATTAGTAATATATAGTATAAACTGTGACAGCACTTCAGGTATGTTTTGTAATTCAATTATTCCACATTATGATGATCAGAATGCACAAGTACTCTTCTTCACCAAGAAATCACAATCAACTTAATCATTCCAAAGCTACAGAACATCACTACAGTCCACTGAAAAATGTCCACCTTGCCTGAGTGCACCGTCTGGATAAAGTATCAGAGATACCTGAATCACCGCAAACAGTGAAGCAGCACTGTTTGCAACAGTTAGGACAAGAGCTAACAGTAATTCTAGCTCACATATCAAACCTATACCAAGTATGCTTAAATATTAGAAATTTTTTGTAACTGCTTCAGCGGTGCTCAGAAATTCTTGTGCAGTGTTGGGTTGAATTATTTTAGACAGACACAATTGAATAATTATTTGCTAAAATCCACAAAAATTGACCTACGGGTAGGAAAATCTTTAAACAGATGTGGATGCACAGGCAACTGTGTTGTCAAAAATATCAAGTAATTAAAGGTGCTGAAATGAGTAAAACTCTTTAAAGGTGAACAGCAAAAGGGTATATGCTGATATTTTCCATTTGCAAAGAAAAAGACTTTACCCGTTGATAAATTTGCTTACTTGCAGAGTAATAAAGAAAGATTATGTCAATTGAGCTACCTTGTATTGGTCTCAAATTCAGTCACACTGAGCTTATGTTGCTACAAATTCCATGTTGACCTCAGCCTAATTTCAAAAAAATTAGCCCTGCCATTGGCAAACACATTCTTGCAAGCATTCAAAGCAACTCACCTTAACATCATTGTGAACGTCTTCTGAGGAGTAAACTGATTAAAATTTTTATACCATCCAAATTGCTTTCAATAGGTCCCTACCTAGTTTCAAAAGCTTGCCTGAATATTAGCCATGCACAAAGTTTTGGGGGTTAATTAGGCTGATCATTAGCTATTCTACATGATCTGTAGACACAGATTTGCTTCTCAGATTTGTTTCTCAGTCGCTTCATCAGTTACCAAGCGTGTGTTCCGAATGCTAAGGTGTCTAATCTAAAGAGCTGCAATTAATGGGGCAGATTTGTACTGCAACACTTCGCTGATACCTACTCTATGATCTATCATCTACATCAGCTAATAGTAACACAGACAAATTATAACTGTATGAGTTGCATGTGCAGCATCTGGTGGGCAATCTTGTCTCTTATTGTTTCATCATCTACACTACTGTTAAATCTGTCTAATAATCAGACAATTCCCTATCTTTTTTTTCATTAGTTACACTCAGTGATGTAGCTAATGCACATACAAATAAACTGCTGCCTACTGGGAGCTTCAACAGTAGTCTAACACGCATCTAAGACCACTTTTTATCCAACTGGAATTTTTGTCCTACTAGAATATCAGGATTTAAGCCATTTGCCCAGGATTCCAAAATGGAAAATCATCCCAGAAAAACTCTCCAGAAAAGACATTGTAAGAATGACACATCCAGAAAGCAGCAGATTATATAGATGAGAATGTCAGTCTTACATGGTACACACAGCTTTTCTAGTAATCCTAGGCAGAAATTTGGGAGTCTCCCATAGTCCATAATGAGCACCGTGCTGTCTGTACGTCAGTACAGGTCGCATGTCTGGCACATGTGACAGCTGTCATATCAGCATGTCAATGCTTTCAAACACTCCTGAACTTAAAGCTGATGAAAAACTCTGAATTGAGTGTGAAGATAGCACAACTACTCAGTGGTATACTCCGGGAATGCAGCTTCCAGACTGCTTTAAACTCTTTACATGAAAAAAAGTTTTTGATAATCCATATCCATTCACTCAGTGCCACACTGCTACCAACTCAACTGAGCTTCCGAAGAACATACAACAGGAAGGAGAGTGAACAAACATCCCTATCCCACATGCTACCAAATTACAAAGTGATGGCAACTTACAATTTTACTGCAAACACAAGAGACTAAACATAATTAGTCACACTGTGGAATTGTCTAGTTATTTCTAAAAGGAAACATTTACACCTACACTAAGACAAAACCATTTCAGACATAAATAGTGATGGAGCAGCTGGTTAGATTATATCAAGAAGCAACTCCCCAACCAATGTTTTACCCTTTTTTGGAGATGAATTTGCTCTAAACTTTTAACAGCTGAATAGGCTTTACCTGTATCTCATTTATGCATACTTTCTGGGTCCATAATGCAAAGGTAGATCTATTCCTAGCAGACAGTATTTTTGGTCACAAATAGAGAAAGGAACATATTATTTTCCCAGCCACCATTTATTTGACACAAGTTTTCACATCCCTCCCTCCTCCCTCCAAGACCACATGGACTTTTTGGGTGGACTCCCAGCACACATCAGGCTTTGCCTCCCAGGATTGCCCAAGTCAGCGGTCTCACTTNCCCCCTCCCTCCCTCTCTCTCTCTCTAAACTCCTGCTCCTGACAGCCTTACCCATAATCCTGACTCCAATCACTAGTTCTCACATGTAGTTAAGGTTCATCTCAAGAGTCTGAACTTTGCTGAGAATAAATAACAATCTTCAAAGAATCAGTGGAAGATGCACAAGCTAAGAGTAATCAGAAAAACACTAATAACGCTGATTACAGCAATTGCTGTAAACTCAGGCACAATTCAGGACCTCAAAAGATTATCTGACTGCAATCCTAGAATCACAGAATATCCCGAGTTGGAAAGAGTCCACAGGGATCAAGTTCAACCCCTGGCTCCACAGAGGACCACCCAAAATTCAAACTCTATGTCTGAAAGCATCACCCAAACACTTTCTCCGCTTTGGTAGCCTTTGTGCCAAGACCACTGCCTTGGGGAGCCTGTGCCAGTGCCCAAATAAGTGCAATAAGAACCACTTGTATATATGCATATATGTTTCTACCATGTGATTAGGAATGTCTTCAACACCAATGCAAATACACGTTACAGCAAAGACTAGTTCAGAACCAGAAATATTTGATTTTGCTTTACTTCAATCAAGCTGAAATTATTTTTAAAATGCCAGAGATAGAAAACAAGCCAGAAGTTCATGTGCTGGTCAGTGCATACATACATTCAACATCTTTTCCCCCAGTCAAGCTTAACTGAAAAGTGATTAACTTCTTGTTGCTATCATAAAGTCTCTCTTACAGCTTTAAATAAAACGGTTGACTTCAGTAGCCTGTAAATGAAACTAGCAATTTTCTACAGAATGAAGCCATAAATGTGACAACTCTCTCCACATCTCAAAATCTTATTCAAATAAAGTAGTAAGAAGTAATTTTGAGATCTCTTATAAAACACCACTTGCTAAACACAGAAGTTAAGCTTGCAAAAAAATACAGCGCTTCTTTCTCAGAAAGTTGAATTCAAGGAGTGACGTACCATTCACTCCATGTCCTTCTAAATAGCATGATGAAGAATTTTAAGAATCAAAATATTTGTTTACCACTAAATAATTTTAAGAAATTTTCAGAACTCTTTTTAACTACAGAAGTTGCAACTGGGACACCTCTATGTGATGAAGTGAATTTCAAATATTACAATCAGAATTAGACCTGCATGGACTCAGAACACTGATTGATACACTTAATTCATGAGAATAAATGCTGGATGGCACAGTTGAATTCTTCAGTCAGACAACTTCCAAACAACTTTTTTGTTGTTTGATTACGAAGCTATTTTCATGATTGCTAGGACAATCGATGTTACAATCAATTTTATGCGCCAGGAAGCTTCATTCAACTTGTTCCACCCAAACTGGTTTTCTTAGCAATATTTTTTCTATTTGCAGCATGGATAAAATTAGCAAAAAAGCAACCAAGTGGAGCTGTGGGCTGCACACACACTTTCCATTGCTTGATGTCTTCAGAGATTGGTAGCTTTGAGTTGAACAACAGCTGTTAGCAGATTAATCGGTGAGTGAAATTCCTGTATCCTCTTTGTATCTCATGATACCAAGGGAACGCATTAACGGAAGCTCTAGTTTACTTTCAGACTAACATTCTCTAAACATCATATTAAAACATGTATGATAAACGACCTTGGTCTTCAGTACATGCAATTTTATTTTTTCACTTTAATCATTATTATCCTGTTGCCTTCTCGTAATTTCCTTGTAATAACATGAAAGAATCAGCTTCAACAGCTCTACTCCTTCAAACAAATATATAATCAGCAAGAAAAATAAGCATTACCAAGATTTCTCCAAAGATTTAGCATCTCTCCCCCCTCACCTTTCTTAAGAAAGAAACATAATTAAAAACACAGCACAACCTTTTCAGTTAAAAAATAAAAATATGAGCATAGCTAACAATGAAGCTTCCCTTATGTTAGCGCCTCCTCATGATTTTACTGTTTCCTGATAATTCTACCTGGTATCCTTGTTGCATCCTTTCTTGTTTTTGTGATACTCTATTATCCTTGCACCGTGACACCAACTCTTCATATTCACTCCTGAAAGGACACTAAAAATTTATTAAAGGCTGTATATAAAGCACTTGAAAAAAGCAACTTCACACAACTGATGGTGTCCACAGGCTTTAAATATGTATTTTCTCCTTAACTGCCATTTGCGATTTCCAAAGCTTCTCCATTTTCATTTTGATTCCCACTGTCCCCTTTTGGGACCATTTTTGAAGAGCATCATATTCACACTTCTCATTATAAAAGGAAAACTACATGAAATAATTTGAGATGCTGCAGCATTTCTTCCTGCTTCACATATAATCACCCTAACCAAAATAATGTAAAATGGTAATTTTACACAAATATTAGCTTCCTGTACTGATATAAGCTACTATATCTCAAATATACATAACTAGTGGATTAATGGGATTAGCTGTAGTTACTGTTACTGCTAACTGAAGTTATTCTTTTGCTGGAGACTAAAATCACAATTTTAAAGAATGAGGGGGAAAAATGACATCATGCCATGCATGAATCAGCTTTTTATGAGACATTTTTGTACTCAGCGATTTATCATTCTGCAAGAGGCATGTTCTCATAAACGAGTCATAAAAATCCCTTTAAAAGTGTTCTGATTCAAACCACATATACATATAAGTTAAATGTCTGCCATTTAAAAACAAAAACAAAGCGATAACACGAGGCATTAACAGATTCTGTTAAAAAATAAAAGAACAAATCAGAAAACCAAAGCACTTTCAGTCTCAGGTTGGCATGTGCTCAGATCGGTGATCTCCCTTATACTCCTAAGCTTCCCTACCTGCTTTCATGACTTGGGTCACTGCAAGGCCTTGAAAACTGTCCAATTTCTGCATTGTTTCAGTACTAAGTTACACCCTGCTGTGACATTGCTACTCATTCCACATAAATCAACCAAAGGCATTGCTTGACAGAAGCTCAGATCAACTTGTCTTCTACAATAATTTTTATTAGCACTACCTGTACCTGTGGGCAAGTGAATGAATATGGCTGTACTCAGATGCCCTATTTATTGCTTATTGTACTTTGCCTAGAGAACATGAGCTTGCTGCACTTCTTGCTTCCTTGTCCTTAGTGTATAAAAGGATGAACTTTCTATATCTGACACATGCATGCTCTGCCAGAATGAAAAATCTGCAGTGGCAGGCCAAATACCTTTGCCAAGGATAAATAAAAGAGTTGGTTATGCTCCTGCCACATCTGAGAGTTGCTGGAAAAGACATCACTTCTACCCTTTTCGCACCCTTCCGCTAAATCTCTGTAGCCTCCCTTGGCACCCTCCCTCATCTCCAAAATGTCGGCAGCTACAAAAAGTTAAATAGTCATCCTTTGTTTTTTTTTCCCCAATGCTTTTGATAGTTTAGTGGTCAATAGTCAGCACAACAAGCCTTTGGAAAGCTACACTGCTGTCTCACAAGTAACAAAGGCAGGCCTTCACCTTGGCACTGCTTTTCTTTGATGCACAGCTTACATTTCTGCTTTAAGGCCATATGAATTTGAAGGAAAAAAACACTGCTTCTTCATCATTTTGAAGTTGGTAGAATGTGCTGTGAATACTGAGTCCGCTGCTAGGGATAACTACCGCAGTTACGTGGGGCCAAACTGGGAATCACTTATCTCCTTTGGGCAGTACTTGGACTGAGAAGTGCTATCCATACTAGTACGAGTAATGCTTTTCCGTATTTAAAGTATTGTATTTCATGAGCCATGATTAGTAGTTACAGAAATGTCTTGGGACTCCAAGACACTTTACAGCCCCAGTGCAGTTCATATCAAACAGCTGCATAGGCAAAAGCAGTTCCTGATTTAAACAGCTTAAGTATTTTCCCTAGCCAAATGGGGATCTGCAATTTGGATGGGGTTTTACTGAAAATACTTGTCTCACAACACAGCAGATATAAACATATGTTGTTTGTCTGCAGCTAATTTATACTTTCACTTCTGTAATATTCTTGGATCCCACTGGGGTAGGAGCAGCCGGGGAAAAGTTAAATCATAATCACATGAGTAAATTATCAGTGACACCTAAAAGCAGTTGCAAACAGCGTTATCATTGCAATTAGAATGAGAATTCAGCTGGTTTACGTCTGCATTAGTCAAGCAGTACCAATCAGTAAATTATTACAGAGGCAAACACCATAAATCTTCATTGACTAGCAACGATGAGGAATTTCCTGTGACTTCCTCTAATTGATCCTTACCTTGGACTTTTTGTACACTCCTGACAGGAAGCACAGCACTGCAATGGCTACAACGCACATCCTTTGCTTGCCTTTCCAAAGGGCGAGAGCTCTTTGGAAATCCATCATCCTGTTGGTATCTCTTTTAATGTTTACATACAGATAGAACCCAATGCATGCACAAAAGATTAATAGTGATTCTTTCCAAGAAATGCCTAACACCTTTGGAGCACGATCAATATAGCTTTATCCACAGAGATTTAAAAGCGGTGTTTTAGCATGTTACAGTCAGACAGTAAAATATTATTAATCCAGGTTCAGATGCCTGCCATTCGAAAAACACATGCCATGTGATATGAAGAACAACTACCCGTATTTAACACGGCTTAACACTAGCTCTTAGCACAATTTTAGCAACATTTGGTGGTAGAGTCTCTGGTGGGAATTTGTTCAGGCTTCTCAGAATAGTTTTGGACAGCATGAAATTATAGATCATAGTGATCTACCACATATTGTTGTATCAGAAGATTTATCAGAATGTATAGTGCTGAAGTGGTGAGTCTGGCCTTATTCACAAAGCAGTTGATAATATATTTACTTTTAAAAAAAAACCTACTAATAGGGTTAGGTTTGTTTACCAAAAATGCATTTTCAAAGGCCCTTACTAAGGACAAGTAATTCCCAACACTCCTACTATAGCCTGATACATAATGTATAAGGTTATAAAAAATGTGTATTCATGAGACTTGTTTGGCTTTTGTCAAAAAAGAACTGTGAAAAAATATGATGGAACAATTTTCATTTCTGACACATTGTTTTTATAGTTCATTCATGACTGGGAATTGAGGGGTTTAGAATTTTGCCTGCTGCAGATGTCACAGAGAGGAGAGGAGCTACAGAGCTTCTTATTTGCTGCTTTGTTGCTGACAGTGACAGGAGACCTAAAGGAAATACTTCTCTTGACATTAAACATGATGAGTAAATCCCTAGGCTACTCTCCGACTTCACTGCATTAGAAAAGCCATGGAGCGAGGCATTTGGGAGCACACAAAAACAAGTATGTTTTATAACCAGAACTGGCCTGTGGCAAGAAACTTTGAGTTTCAATACAGGACCCTGGCATTGTTTATAATAATAAAAAATGAAAATCTAGGTAAAACTTCATAAATCTTAGTAAACCTGGCAGACAAAAGAAATATTTTTCTTTGGGATAAAACTTATGTTTAATTGCTTTCAATATGCACACTGACTCCTTTGACTATATTTCACAGATTCCATCACCCAGCCTTTTTTTTTTCTGAGGTTGTAACTGCCAGTGTGACAAATTCAGTGCCAATTAAGGAAGCCAGAATCTTTGAAAAAACACGCCAGCTCCTCCACTATAAGAATAAAAAAAACAGAGACCCCATTTAAATTCACAGCTGCAGTTAGTTGTCAGGTAACTCTATTAACTTTGATCCCTTTGGGGGGATAAAAGTTCTGGAGAATGGCAACAGCATAGGAAACCTTTCAGGTTTCCTTTCTGCCTGAGCCATATATGCACAGAGTGGAGCTTGTGAGCATACCTTCTGCCACAGGATTTACAGAGACTGCAGTAATCAGGCACAACGTATTTGCCTAGAAGATGTAAATACCCCTCCCTTCATCACTAAATATATGGCATAACTCTAATATTTATTACTATAATTATTTTTACTCCACCCATTCAGATCTCAGCATGTAAGAGTATTCCCACCGAGCTCTGCAGCCACAGGCGTCTTCCAGGATGCACGCACCAGGCAGCTGTGTTTACGCAGAGCACCCAGCTCAGTGAGCTGAACTCCCCTCTGTGGGACGCTGGTAAAAACCCATCCCCAAACTTCAATTCTCTGTTATAATTTCTAATTTGTCCTCAGCAATTTTCTTTGCCACGTTCTCTCCTTGGTATCAATGCCATTGAAGAAGATACTGGTGTGATCCTCAGCCCTTCCTTTGCAGTGCTCTGTGACTGCTCCACCTTTGTGCAGACAGCTGAGGGCATGAGCTGGGGAGAGCCATCTCCTCACAGTTCACTGTTTCACAATTCCTCAGCTTAAATCCCACTTTTGTGTAGTGCATACCAAATCAGCTAGATCTGAATTTTACATCTAGAAAACAGCTACCTTAACTAAGAGATCAGATGCCTAGCCTAAATTGGTTTTTATTGCTTTTTATACCACTCTCCTTTATCTCCAGTTTTCCACTAATTACAGTTTCTTCAGTGCTTGTTCTTTAACAACATATAGTCACACAATCTCTCTGATACGGCATATTAAATTCTCCAGCTTATTTTACGTCACACATGGCAATATCCTTATCTTCACGTACATTGCTACTGAATTCCTCACTTTCCTCTCCAAGTTTATATTATCTATCATCCTCCTTACCGAAAACCCAGAAGAACACTCTCTTTGTTTTCCTTTGCTTTTTTCTTTGCCTGTCTCTTGCCAAAGCAAATCCATGCCTGATTACAGCTAGGAGAAAATACATTTCAGGATTCTTTTCTTTATATTGATAAAAAAAAAAATATAAGCACTTCTCTAGAATCAAAGGGCTATACCCACTATGATATTCTCTGCTAAAATGTGGATTTGAAAGGGCAATACACGTATTTGTTACCTTGTCTTTCCTGGAATGTTATCTTTCATTTGAAGCTGAGAGGTTAATAAAGAAGGACAGACTTTTCTTATATTGCTTATGGCTGAGGGGGGTCTTTTTATCTCTGAATTTTTAAAATGTGAAAGAGACTCAGCAATGTAAGCAGTTTGAGGCAGATTACCGTGCCATTTTTTCCCCTCATCTGCTGCTTCAGGCATTGAGATATTTATAAAATAAGAAACAAAACTGAAAATATTAAGTTTCAAGAGAGAAGTAACAAAGCGTAAGAACTATTTCTATAACACGCAGAGTTCATGAGGCATAAAGATATTGACTCCTAATTAAATGGAAATCTAGAGAATCGAAGACACCTAAATTAAAAGTTCGGTGTAAATATTGCAACTATTAACCTTCACAAGAAATAGGCAATGAGCTAAGGTGTTACATATCTGCATGCTAAATGGCTAGATTCATTCTTTCTTCACAAGGCTAGGTTCAGCACCTTACAGAAAATTATGTGGAAACATTTTCATCTATATCATTGAGACACTCTTTAATCTTTCAGGAATTTTTAAATGAAAAACTACAAAACATTTTTAAAGCCTTGCTTTGTTCGAGAGAGCGCAAAAGTAATCAGTATTCCATTGCCTTTTTCCATGTTCTTTGCTCGTATTTTCAATTTATGAGTATAATTAATATATAATCATTTAATTTATTTAAATTTTAATACAAGTATTTAAAATGAGCCTTCCTCAATGACCATTTCATTTTATAGATTCCAACCTCTGTTGCTTCACTTTCTGCAACTAATTTCTGGCACTCCTACTGATTTTCTTGGTATCCTTTTTTTATTCAAAATTTTTTATTTTAAAAAACAGGGTTTTTTTAAAATCAAATTTAAAGGCTGTTCCTTTTTATTTTTAAAGATTTTATAGGCCTAGATCATTCCCTTAAGCAATACAGAATGCAAAGCTATAGATGTAACATTCTGTGTGGAAATCCAGAGGCATCCAGATTCTTTGTCCCTATCTAAAATAACTTGTTTTCATCTTTCTTATCAATTGTTTTGATTTCCAGTTAAAATCAGAGTAGATTTTAAGAGAGCATTATGACACATTTCAGTGAAGTGACTGCATTGATAATCTCAAAGTGTCATAAACCTGAAATTACTGTTTTTTCATTGGCTGTGATGGAGCAAAGGGAGTCACCAGAAGCTCACAATCTGGGAAATAAAACTTCAACTACTTCATTTAAAAATATATCTAAATTTCACCTGAAATTCTAATATTATTATATACATGTGTATTTATATAAATACAAACATTTTTCAAGACTTTATGTTACTACTTGCTAAATTAGCACATCATTAATGGAGGGATGCAAATATCATTTTAAAACATTGGGCAATTTCATTCTAGAACAGAAAGTAAGTGCATTAGGGAACAGGGAGCTACATAAAAGCAGCATAAAGCTATTACCACACTTCCTATCATCACTCTCAGCTGTCTCTGATAGTCTGTGACATCTGCGACATCTGTGATGTAGCCTGGAAAAATTCCCTATGTCCCTTTTTAACTTGATGGGTTTTTTTCAGTGAACATTATTAAGAAGGAAAAAAATCCAGAAACAAACCTGACACAACATTAATTGAAGCCTAGTGATTTATGTTTGTTTTCTTTTCATCCAAACCAATTCAATACCATTCTGAATCTTTTATGATGCTTGTTATAGCCTTTATACCTGATTTATTTTGCATTCTATCCTCTGAATCATCCCAAATGCAGATGTATTTATTTTTAAAGATTTTTTGTAAGTATTCTCTTGAATTATTTTTTGCAGAAGTATACAGTGACAACTTGTGCTATTACAGAATTCAGACAAGTTAATTTTTATCTGCCCACATGATAGTTATGGGGAGAAGTACAATGTATCTTCTCCTTTTCTCTCACTTAGCCAGACTGTGGGGACATACTACTTCAGTCCAATGGAGCAAGGCTAAAAAATGATTCTTGGAGAGAAAAACAAGGGCAGAAGAGTCTCTGTAGAAGATGTGATAGCAGACATATTCTTACATCTAACTTGGAAGAATGTTGCATATTGTTGGAAGGTGTTTGTACTACGCTTCCAAAACATCTCACTCAAAGCCCAGGTAAGTAGAAGTTTATGCATAACTGATTTTTTTTTCCCCCAGAGACTGTTCTGAAAGAATGAGAGGCATTTCTCAAAGAGAGAAGAAAAAAAATATTCCAAAACTTCTTAAATCCAACTTTCACCTTTGATGAAGGCTTTGTCAAATTTCTTTGCAGTTGTTTAAGCAAAGACAAAAACATTTTCAAATAAAAAATAAATTGTTGCAAAATTTGAAAACATGCTTCCCCCAGCATCAAGTGTCTCATCAGCTTTAAGACTAGGGAGAATTTCTTGCATTAATTTTTGTGCTTCAAAAGAGATAGGTTATCTGCTTTAGAGCTTCTTGTTCAAGAAACAAGGGTTGTTGATCGGTTGTTGGTTAGTTTTTAAAAAAAATTCTCCACTTTACAATGAGAACATTATAATACACAGTTGAAACATAGCTTACTATACTAGTACTAACAGCAGACGAAAACATCCCATTACCTTTATGGTGTATCTGCTATCAAACCCAAAATATTCAAGAAAGCAGCCCTCAGTGATATTAAGGAGCACTATCATGAGCTTACTAATGAAGCACAAAGTTTCACTGTCCAGTAAAACCATTCTGTTACTCTGTACCCTCGGAGTACATAGGTCTCCTCAAGCTTGAGTTTAGTGGTTTGAACAGCAACAAAACCTATGGCTCCACACCCACTTTTTGAGTAGAAGCTTTGAGTAAGCCAAACTTGACCAGATTTTAACAGAGTACAGAAGCAGAGCACAAACCTAAATAACAATCTTCCTGCTCTGTGAAACAAAGATCGAAATTCCTCATCTTCTCTTGAGTGGTACTTAACCTGCTTTACCTTCAAATTTTCATTCTTCTAATGAAACATACAGAAGTACATCATTTTCTCATGCAAGGCTCTGACATACTTGCACCAACTTTCAGACAAAAAAAAAAACAACCATTAACAAGACAGCCACAATGTCAACTAGAGCCACATTTGCTTTCTGTTGTATTCTTGTGTAGACAAGGTATGAATTTCCAACTTCTGTTCTTACGTGGGCTAAAAAAAAAAAAACTGACACCAACATGACCACAAAAGTAGCCCTAATGCAGTGCTAACAGCATCCTTAATAATCAGTGTTAAGAGGGATAAGCATTGGACTCGATGATCTCTTGAGGTCCCTTCCAACCCTTGCAATTCTGTGATTCTGTGATTTCAGCATTAGTTGTCTGAAGTAAGACATAGGTTCAAAATAGTCTGTTAGATGTTAGTTTATCAATTACCTTGTCCAAATTACTTGGTGAATGTTACAGAATGTAGAAATGCTGTTCCCAAGAGAACAAGTAGCCCTCTGTATGGCTCAGAGTAGTAACAGTTCAGTTCATACTTGCACACCTGATGACAAGATCTGAAGTACCCTGGCTCAGTGATACAAGCCTACATGGTAGTACCAAACAAAAGAAAAAAAAAAAAAAGGAGAGAGGAAACTGTGAAAGGCTGTTACACAGTTCAGCAGCAAGAAGTTCAAAATACCAAGATTTGGCACCAACAGTTAGCTGCACAAACACAGAATGAAGAACAAGCAGTTACACAGCAGTGCTTCAGCAGAGAGCACAGGGCTACAGCAGATCTCCAGACACACATGAACAGAAATGTGATGCTCCTGTCAAAGCCTAAGTAGCAGGAGCAGACATAATCCCAGCGTTGTTCCTGCTCAGCGCTTGCAGTGATCAGTTTGGGGCATCATCAACAAAATACAAGAAATACGAGGATTATCTACAAAGATAATGTAGAAAGAAGAAATGCAAGTATTTATTCCTATTCTAATCAGAAATTACTGTTAAGACTGCTTCTCAAAGTAGACTGAAATGTTGCTATGAAGTGTGGAAAAGAAAGCCCATCACTGCTACATTTCAGACACAACAATTTTTTCAAATGATAGGATTTTGACAACACAATTGGCATTTCAAACATTTAATGCGGTGTACAAGTGAAAATGCCAGAGAGCGTAACAGAATGTCCAGTACTTTGCAAAATGCCTGAAAAGTTTTGTGATTTCACAAAATATTGCTTCACAACATGACTAATGTATGTGCACGCACAGGTAGTGCATTGCAGTGCAAAGTTAGATTAAAATTCTCTGTGCTAAACAAAAACATTCCCCTCCTCCACAAAAAAAAGGATTCTAATCAAAAGATAATCAGAAAACAAAACTCTTACGTTAGTAAGACTTGCAAAGATGCTTCTCACATCTATAATGAGGAAAAACAGCTGGAGAGAGAAGACAGGAAGCAGAAATTCTAAGGAGCATCCAAAGCTCCTTTTGCACATTTTGTAAACTGGTCTCTTTCAAGCCATCTTTGTCTACATTAATTCAAATAATTTAAGCATGTCTTCATGAATATTTCTTCTTCTTAAACTTTGAAGTTTTTAGTACAGCATGTCCTACCATGAGTCATGAAGTGCAACCAACAAGGCACCATTTTGGTGGCTCAGATGTTGAACGTTCCTCTGAATTATCTTTCAAGGGTAAAGGGTTCAAACAATCTAAATTTATGTTGTTTCTTTTTGTGCCCACATTTTGCTCCTGCAATCCCTTCCATAAAAATGAAAAACACAGTGCACCACAATCTCTGGGCTTTCTAATACTCTTAGGTAGCAAAGGTGAGCAGATATCTCCATAGCCTTTGAGCATATAATGAAGATGAACGACCTCCACCCTCTGCTTGCACTGTGGGTGCTGGCGTGCACTTACACAGCTTCCACAAATGTTTTCATATGCAGCTACCAACAGACTGAGAGGGTAAGAGTAAAAAATAATTAAAAATAATTCATAAGATTTTCAGATGCAAATGCAAACTAGTCCAGATAAGAGGAAGTGTCTCCCTTTTGTTTTCCTCATCAAAATAATATGTTTTCACATTATGCCTCCAAACTGTACATAGTTGGTGTGCAAAATATACTGAATACAACTGTGGAACATATAGTTTGTGATAAAAACCATCTTAGGAGTAAATTACCTCAATATTTATCTCATCTAATATGCAAATTAAGACAATGTATTCTCATTAACATCAGCTCTACTTCCTTTAAGCTAAGCTAAATCTCCAGCCAGTGCAAGAAAAAAAAAGTATATCTGTAGTTCTCTTTGAAGATAATGAGGGTGTGATTAGCCTCCCGCTTTGTTATGAAGTGGCACGCTCAGGAGAACTTACTCCGGATAAAGCACAGCGTGAACCTGCGCAACCCAAAAAACAGACAGGCTTAGCGTGGAACCATATTATGCATTAATAAAACACACATTCAGACAGGGTAAATTCCAGATAGCTTCTGAAATTTGAATGTGTAATAAAATGGAAAAGCATTTTCTCCAGGCACACATTTAACAGAAACAGATACGGCATAGACCTTACTGACAATCTGGAAAGCAGCAAAAGGATTTTCAGGAGGCAGTACATCTTATAAGCTCTGAAATATATCACTTACTGCAAACTAGCTCATCTGCTGTGCAGAATCTGTGTTAGCATCAACTTGGTTTAGAAGCCTTTAGTTTTCTGTTTAGGTCAGAAAAACACAATGAAACAAAAAACCAAAGTTGCACTTCTAATGGATGGCGCTGCCCCCTCGGCCTCCAAAGATTAATGTGATGACTGTTGCTCTGCTAAAGAGGACAACATAATGTTATTTATTAAACCAGTTTTAATCCATCCTTGTCCATAACAATTGCTGTTGATTAGCAGTTTGAATTCTTGCACACACTACCTGTATCCAGCTGAAGCAATGAGCTATGTGACTTCCAGCAGCCTTAGGGGACTGCAAGGTAGAAAATGTTGCAATTCAGGATTGTTCTTAATTTCCATATGTTGCTAAGCACTTCAACTGTCACCAGCATCGTGAATTGAGAGCTCCCAAGTAAAAATATGCAGGGAAAGCAGAGGTCACATTATAAAATAAAGGGAAGAAAGTTGTGCACTAAAGTGAAGGGAAACAAAAGAAAATCCCCTTCTCAACCAGCTCCTCCACTGAGATTTTCTGAGATTTTGCCGCACCAAACCCAAGAGCAGCAGGGCCCATAGCGGCACCTACCTACAGGTACAGGGCTGTGTGGGGACAGAGGCTGGGGCTTCTGCTGCTGTGTGAGGGAAGGGAGAACCATGCGGAAGGGCAGGTGGGGCCCCTCACCCCACTGCCCTCTTCCCAGCAGCCAGGACTCTGCACTGCTACCTCAGAGCTGGCCTAGGGCTGGGAAGGAGAGGACATAGCACAGTGATTAATGCATCCCGTGTCAGATATAGATCCACCATTCTGGTGAGCAGTGCAGATGTTCTATAGCTCACTGGATCTCTCTTTGACTTTTAGACCCAATAAATGGTGTTAAAACCCATCCACTTATACCACCATGGCACTGATCTGCTCAGCATCAACTCCCACTGCAAGGCCTCAGGAACCCCAGAGCCGTCGCACACAGCCAGCNTTTTTTTTTTTTCCTTTTTAATTATGAAAGATGGGTTCGAATTTAAGGTCCTGGGTTCATCCAGCCCTCATCACTTCTGCAGTTGAGAAGCTAAGAAAATCTGTCCACAATAAATGCATTTAACCACCCGGTTCCAAATTGTCCATGCAAAAACCACACCTTCCATATCCTTCAGTACCTTCTATTTCCTTCCAGAGGTTTAAGTGGAGCTAGATTCTCCTAGTGCCTCTAGCAGAACAAGGCAGCTCCCCCAAACCAACCTTTCCAGGTCACTCCAACTCACACCAAGGAGGCTCAAATCTCTTGCAGGACTGTCAAGCTGAGCACCAGCACTCATTTCTGCTTAAGATATTGTGAGGAATACAGAGTGCCAGACACAGCAAGACTAAGAAAAAGCTAGCACAGCTTTAAAACCAGCACAAAGTACTAGCATTTTAAAAACCTGACAGTGCTTTTATGGCTTATAAATCCATTTTGTTTTATTTTCCTTCATCCTATTTGTGGCAGACTCATGTACTCCTACTAAAAATTCTTTTCAACTCCAATGTTTTGCCTTTGCAGTATAATCTTGGAGAAAAAAAAAAAAATCACTGTTCACATTACTGAAAAGACATCTAGTTTCCTTTATAGTCTCCAGCACCTGGGAAAAAAACATAACAATTGAGTGATATGACATTTTGGGGAGAACATGAAGGCAATCTCTAAATGAGATTTGAGCTCTTAGGCAGCTTTATCATGCCCTGATACCAATCTGGATCAGATCTCACTTCCAATTCAAAGCTCAGGACATTTTCCAATTAACACAAGGTAACAGTTTTTTCCAGGTAACTGGAAGATATGCACAGGTCTTGACCCTCCACGTTAAGCTTTTAAGCAGAAACCTCCATTTAGATCTGTTCTCATCGATTCACTCCCTCCAAGCCCTCTCCTCACCCAGCACCTCCCCAGCCCTCAAGGCTCTCAGTCCCACTGCTCACAGCAGACAGTCCCTTCCCACTGCCCCTGTGGAACTCCAGCTTCTTCCCTGAGGCCTCATTGCAAACTGCTGTCACCATCCTGCCACAAGCACTTTGCCAGGCACCTTGCTCAGGTTTGGGATGCCAGCTAGCTCCTCTCTGATCAGGAGCACGCAATCTTTCCATCTTTGCTTCAGAGAAATAAAACATTCTTATGTGAAAACATCACCTTTTTACACCTTGCTTTAAGCATCTGGAAACTCATGAAAGTTTAAAGTCTCTAGAGAGGGAGCCTACTATTTGGCTGGGACAGTGCTTTCACTTAATAGCTATGTGTTGGAAGATCCCAGCCTTGAAAACACAGGTGAGCTGACGATAAAAAGCCAGCCACAGCGCTTAACTTCTGGAAGAGAAAAACCCAGCCATGCTAGCACCAGCACACGGAACTGCTGTAGTGCCAGCAGTTGTCTAAACAAAGTACCACAGTGGTTTGGAAACAACGAGAGCATATGGTTTGGAGTCCTGTGGGCTGAAGACAGCACAGCAAAAAGCTGAACCATTAGGGTTTCTCAGTTCAACTCAGGTCAAACAAAATTTGGATATCTTGAGGTAGCTGAAATTTTGAAAGAGTCTTTTGCTCTGATGTCAAAGGAAGAGCTGGAAATTTGTTCCTCTCACAAACCCACACATCTATTTTCCCACATTTTCATAATATCCAGCTGCATTTGATCTGTGAACTTTGCAGAACATAATATCCCAATACAAATGGCACTTATGTTTGAAGAAAAGGATCACAAAGCAGAAATTTACTGGAGGCATTTGTATGAGCAACCCAGCACCGTTCCCCTCTCTGCTTATGCGGTGCATGACAGCTAGACAGCGGTGAAAAGGAACATTGGAAAGAGCACCAGAAGAGCATGTATTCCACTTACATCCACTTGTAGCACAAAGTTCTACAACACTAAGCAATAAGATAGAAATAGGTGCAGAATATCTAGAAGGTCTAGATACAAATCCTACTTAGATACTCTCATGTAGCTATTAGTCTCCACTGTGCTGAAAACAAACAGCCCTACCCAACCCTGACCCTCCTGAAGCCTGGGCTGTGTTGGACATTAGGCACTGCCCTCAGTGGGTGCAATATTTAAC
The DNA here is from genome assembly GCA_013396635.1 of Penelope pileata. Classification (NCBI taxonomy): domain Eukaryota; kingdom Metazoa; phylum Chordata; class Aves; order Galliformes; family Cracidae; genus Penelope; species Penelope pileata. Next base: position 739,166 of record WBMW01004035.1, on the reverse strand, counting down.
TCCATAATTTTGCTATCTTTCCAGAAGCATAACTTCTAATTTACTTTGGAGGTAAGGGTTTTTTAAATAATAAAATCATCACTGTTAAGTAGCAGCAGACAAGCAGAAAGATTAACTTCACATAAAACAAGGGGTTTTTTTTTGACACACTTGATAGAAATCAGCATTTGATATGCATATAACACCATATATTCCAGCATTAAGGAAGCTCAAATTGACAAGCATTTGTATACAAACAACCACACTTGTTGGTTTATAATAACGACAGGTAAGTAACCAAGACCTTCCTTTTCTTGCCCTTATAAAAAGGGCATGTATCTCAGAAGACAATCTTTCTGTCAAATTCTTATTTTTAGTATAACTAGAATAATAGCTTGCAAGAAATTGACTAGTCAAGCTATTTGCCTTTAAACAAGATTTTCCTGCATAATGAATAGAACAGTCTTCTGTACCCAGACATCACCCTATTAAATGTGACATGAAATGTAACCTATAAATAATTAAGCCCCTGATTAGTTATAAATAATGATCAAAAATTGTAACATTATAAGAACCACAATCAATTATCAATATTACCTAATAATTACTGAAAACTTAGGATATTAAGAAATTAAACTGGAAGTGCAAAGAGAAAAAAGATCTATTTGGGCAGGGTACAATTAAGGAACTTCTCAAATCTCCTGCAACTTCTGTAATGTACCCCATACGGTTCATTCCTATACAAGCATTTGTTGCTTGGCTAAAATGGTTACATGCTGCATGTTAAGAACGCCATGATGTGTCAAGTTATTCACATCTCTAAAATCCCTGCTCAAAGAATGCTCTTTAGAGTAGTCAACATTTCAGCACCTAACAATATTTTTTAATAATGCAAGTGGTTCATTTCTTATTAATTGTTTCTGTCACAATAGTATCAAGAACACTGACATGTTTTCTTGAGCAACGCTCCTTGACAGACAGGCTAGAGATATTTTAAATACTCCCTCACTGTTGGTCACGAAAGCATTTCCCATAAAAGAGCCATAAGCCACTGCTTATTATGTATTTCTACGAATTCACACCAGCAATGTTCCTTGTCTAGTGTTTATTTCACTGAGGCAGAACACATGGAGAAGTCTTCACCAGTGAGTGCACACATGATAGTCAATGCATTCCATCACACGCAAGCAGTCAACTTGCAATCCATTGGTCTGGAAAGGGAGTTCCAGCATCTGTTAGCTCAATGAGTATGGACATCTACAAGGTGCTGGGTGAAAAACAAACAAACGTATCAATATGTGCATTTTGTACTGCAAGAAAATTTATGCAACAATTAAGTAGTTGCATAATATACCCCTTTAACCCACCAAACAGATTAACCAAAAATGCACATATAATCTTTCTATAATTAGATATTTTACATTAATGAACTTTACATCAAACAAGACTGTTTGGATCTGCTTATGATACATTAATACAAAATCTACTCNTCTACAGCCAAAGTTAAAAAAAAATAAAAATCCAAAACCTTGGAGTAATGAGATGCAAAAATAACACAGTGACAAGAGTTCTGATCATTTAGCAGGTGGCCTGCCATGTCCCACATCTAAAATGCATGGCTTAAGAAAAGGTATAAGCATTAGCCACAAGAGTTTCATGTTAGATAGGCTATGTTGACATGACTTGAATACTAACATTATTTTGATATAAACAACCTTGGTTATTTTCAGGAAGCCAGAGATTCTTGTCTTTCGGTAGTTGAAGTAAATGCAGAACATCAACTGTGATTACATATGCACATTAACGGACACTATGTACTAGTAAACTACAACACAACAGAAGTGATTTCAGCTGTATCTGATACACAATAATCACTATGGCACATAATTATCTAAATCACATTATCAAAATCTATGAAGAAGGAACAGTAACTTTTAGACAAAATAAATATACACGCACCACACACAGCGTAGCTCTTCGTTCTTTCATCTGAGGGCATGACCTAATTAATTCAGTTTTAATGATGGAAAATATTTCCTATAAGAAAACATCTTTGCATAATTAGATGTTGTTAGAATTTGTATTTCTTCTAGCTGACACAAAAATGACCCATGAAGCCAGCTGGAGTTTCAGAGCTGCCATGAACAGTCAACATCCACGCTATTGACTAAATGGTTTTGACTTAATTTTATTTATTGATCCTGCTATCCAAAGGTTATGATGCTATGTATAGCACATGTAAAATACAGTCTTCCTTAGTGCTATTTCTGCACACAACTGCGAAGCAGAACTAATACATTTGACTGATAAATACATCAAAGGGAGCATGTCTAAAGCAATAAGCATCTCCTGTGGTGGTGATGGTTATGCACTACAGGAGACATTCTGCTGAGTACGTATGTCCCTTTGATGCAGTTATCATTATTGTAATGAAAGCATTAGTTGATTTTATTGCTTTTTAAACACCACTGTTGTCCACCATAGTGCCATTAAATGAAGCTGTGTTCATTAATAAAGTAAGGTGAATGGGGAGGCTTTCATTTAGCTCTGGATCAGTTTTTGTTAGTAGAATGGCCATCATAGCATAAATCCAGATCTTCTTTTTCCACATAGCTACTTTGTTTTAAGGTTAACTCTGGAAATCAACATATTTGTGCATATATAGAGACTCATATATAACAAATCAGAAGACTGATCATGAAAATTCTTGTAATTCTGGAAGATTCACAGAACTGTGTTAATCAGTTTACGCACAAACTCATTCTGGATTCAGATTTTTCTCTCTCTGAACAAAATCCCATAAAGGTTTCCACTTCTGTTTGTCAAAACTCATCACAAATACAAGTCTAGTAACAGGCTTCTGATTAACCAGAGATAAACACTGAAACTGAATGCTGCAGAATAGCCTTACCACAATAATGTATGCAGTAAGCGCGCATCCCCAAAAACACATGCTCACGCATAATATTTTGTGATCAAGTATTTATCAGACTTCTAAAATTCCAGTACTGTGCTCATAATCAGGACTTCAGGATTTACAGCTGTAGAGGAAGGAAATTTAGATCTAGCAAGCATGGTTTTTCTGCAGCTGACCCCTAACTTTTCTTAGTGTACAAGTCTTGAGAGGTAGCACGAGCAAACTCCTCATTCTGGGATGAACACCAGATCCCCTATCCTGAAGGACTCCAATAAGCATCAGCTCTGCAATAGTTTGTTCAGCAGCTAATATCCATCCATGGAAGATGAAGATACAAAGATGAGATAAAGCTGTGCTTGGCCTGACCAGGTGGTTGTGACAGTTTCCTTCCAAGCCAAAGGATGGACCAGAGAACTTCAGAGGTCTGTACTGCAACTCTGTGCTAAAGATGCGCAGTAGTGCAAGCTGGCTTCTGAAGATGCTTTAGGAGCATCTTGATTCTTCAAAATTTCTTTCCCATAGCCAATACACGCATGTAAAGAAGTACAAAAAAGTAATCTGCAGAACCAGTGCAACATAGATGGGAAAAGACAGTAAGCATAGAATTAAGGAAATCCACCTAAGTAGATGCCCTGAGCATGCTCTAAAAAAACAACCTTGTAAAACCATTTATTTATTGGAGAGGTCAACCTTGCAGAGGTGACAGTAATTTCAATGCATCTCCACAGAGATAAATGCAATAGAGATAGCGTAAGACATTTTTGGCAAAAACAGTGCTATCCATCACAGAAGTTTGGAAATTACTTTTGCTAGGTTAGAAACAAACTAGCGTTATAATAAATACTTACTGTTGGAAATTGGTAATCGACTGCAGCATGAACATAAACTTAATTCACTATCACAGAGAAGTTGCAAATGCTTAACATCACAAAACAGAGCATCTGAAAACAATATGCGAAACTTTTTGTCCCCAAAAAATTATGAACATCCAACAGGCAAGATAATCAAACACCCTGATGTGTATGTCAAAGTGAATTTATAAGCACATTCTGTGAAATAAATTTATTTTGGATAGTAACACCAATAACTTTGTACTTACAGTAAGATAATTGAAAAAGGTACAAAGAATTCTAAACATTTTTAGATTAGATACTCTATCTTAAAGAATTGTGAGGGAGGGTTAATGTGCTCCAGGCAATACCCCTGCAAGCCTAGCTTCAAGACATCCTATAGCATATTCCTTTCACATGTTCCTGAGAAAATAATCAGAGGGTTCTTATTACGGTCAGTTACGGAAGTGCTGCTCCAGACGGGTAGTTTTCAAGTAAAGTTTGCCAGAAATTCCCCAGGCAGCTTCTAACTGCTCTGGAAATGGGAAGAGTGTTAGAAACACATCAAGTGCCAATATCACATGCTTTCCTGATGCACGATTTGAACAAACGTCACCACCTGATACTTGCCAGAAAATCTTAGGTCAGTTATGGTGCATCGATCCAGTGCCTATAAAAACCCTCTGCTTTCCATTTATCTATTTCTTGATGAACGCGGAAAATGTCTCATGAAACATATGGGAATCTGAAAACTGTTTTATTTAAAAAACTAGCGGAACAGTAACTCAATTATTGCATCTTCCTTTAAAGAACAAAAAAAAAAAAAAAAACCTCCGACTATTTGCAGTTGTCTGTGATTTGTGTCCTGCAGATGAAGGAAACACTAAGCCATGGAGCCAGTGAAATACTGCCAGAGGCACTGGCTATTCAGTGAATGAAAATACAGAATTGGAAAAGGAAAATGTCAATGGTAAATTAAGCTGCAAATTAGAGTCAAAATAGGGCAAGGTCAGCAAGGAAGACGCAAGCAGGTATTCACTACATGCAAGATAGATCATATTAAATGTAAAAAAACCAGCAAACAACAATTGTTTTGGTCAGATTCCAGGCTTGCCCAGGTTTTTCAGATCAGTCATAGAGTGCTCTCAGGTTAGAGAAAGGAATTAGATGAATAGGTGGAAGAAAAGCGTATGGTCCTAATGATCCCTGTAAATAAATAAATAAATAAATGCTGCAGCACTATCCATCATGCCCAGACTGCTGAACCAACATCTGGGGAATTCTTACTCACTGCAGGGCAGGACCCCACTATTGCTCAGTAACAACCTGTGGGCATGGTGCCAGCCACAGCGTGCAAAGGAGCAGAGTGGAGATAGAAGCGTGCTGGGCACGCTCTGAGCCACGAGGGCGTCTCTCACACTTCCATCTGGGACGTAATCCAAGTTATTTAAAAACTTGACAGAAGATCGGGGCAGTTCAGCTTGTGTGTGATACGCTATATCTCCCTGCATTGCTTGGTGTCGTGAAAAAAAATGTGTAAAGTAAAGGAATGTGAATTTTCCTCTTTAGTATTTCAGTTGCTTAGTGGGTTTTACATCGACCCAAAGAAGAATACCTAGGGTAAAGGCAGTTAAGAACTCTCTAGAAGATGAATTCTATCAATGAGGAAAAAGCATAGTTGCTTCAGACAAAATGCTTTAGAGGGACATTCTGGTTTTAATTACATTTCTACAAAAAATTGTTTTCTGCTGCATACTGGAAGGTTAAAATAAATAAAACAAAACATCCCAGTGCAACAGGCATTATGTTCTAGCTCAGCCATAGGACAGGTCTCCTGGCCTGACCACAGGGAACACGCAGCCAGCTCTACATGTGGCACCCTCACATTTTTACAGAAAACTTCACCAGGAGCTGTGGGCTTGTGCAACGCTGCATGTAACAACCCGTGACAGGATGTGGTTGCCCAATCGGAGTAAGCTTGCTGGATCCTTTGTTGTGGTTGTTTTAATACATTAATCTTCTCCAGCCAACTGTGTCTTGCATTATCAATCTTTCATTAACATATCCCCTTCTTTCGGAATTTTTTTTTTTTAATACAAGGATTAGTGCAGCTGTGTCTCATCAGACCTCTTGTGTCTTTTTCTGGGACTTTGTAAGGGACCCTGATTAAAGACTGCATCAGCTGCTGTTCTCTTACGCATTTTTCCTTCCATATTGCCACTGAATATTAAGAATCTTATTGTTCCCTTTTGTAATTATGTTAGCACTTGGGCACTTCAAAGAAAAAATGCATTCTTCAGTGAATGCTTTCTTTTCTTTCTTCTCCCCCTACTCTGCTCTGCTACTTTTTAACTGAAAACCATATGAAAATACAACAGCATGTTTTTAGAAAGCCTCAGCAGAGAACGTGGTTCTCTGTTAACATCTGCTGATCTCATTGTTTTCATAGGTTAATCTTCCCTAATTGAGTTGTACATTTTAACAGAGCTTCAATTCAAAAAAATAAAGCCAACAACAAAACCAACATACCTTTTGCTGTAGTGTCTTTCATGTCTTCAGATGCAAGAGTACACAAGCTTCCAATTGCAAAAAATTGCAAGATAAAACATTATAGTTTCCTTTGATTAATAGAACCATCGGCCAGGTGGATAAAATACAACTCAATGAGAAGCCTCCTAAAGAGGTCTGAATTTTTTCCTATCCTATTGCAGCCTTATTTTTAACTTAAATGTTGACTTAGAGTGTTCACCTGCTAACTAAAATTATCTAATAACAGGAAGGTACTGAAGGTACATTAGACTCTAAAACCTATTAACTTTCTGGACTTTTTTTTTAAATTGGTACTTTCATAATGAAGTACTCCTCCAAATTGAGCAATTTTAGGCACTGAAGTTTTTAAAGGTCTCAGAAGCACTGCAGTTTAAGGATCTTTTTCATTACTATCTGCACACCATCTGAATAGTACTTCAGAGCCACAAAACTTCCATTTTTTCTAAGTAACTATTAGCAGAAAGGATATTTTAGCTCAATGTCATTACAGAATGCTTTACAATTATAGCAAAGAAAATTAGAAGATATATTTGTAATACAAACTGTTAACTACTTTCAGCTGGCAACGCTATGTCCTTGCATGAAAATTATGCTATTATATTCTGCGACTGTGCATGAAATGTATAGATCATGGCTGCTGTAAGAGACAAAAGGCAGGGGAAAAAGTACACAGATTATTTGAGTTGCCACAGAAAATATGGGTAACATTTGCTTTTCTTTGATCTTTTTGTTCCCTTATCTACAACAAGGTAGAATGCAAAGTTATATTTAACCTTTGCAAATATTTCCATTTGTCCAACTTCTCTCAGAAATAACAGATGTTTCCTAGGAAGGCATTTTAACGTGAAAAACCTAAGAACAAGGAGTTATATTAAGAGGGCTAAAAACAGGGTTTGTTTTCATGTTAGGGATGAGAACACAGTGTCAGTGAGCATTTAATGGTGCATCCGGTCATATGCAAAAGTACAGATTCCACAGAATTCTATCCAGGAATTTTAACAATTAAGTAGTATCAGATTTTGAATGCAAGGCAATAAACAGATTTTCAACTGTTCTAACATGCTCATGGTATATCTTACTGGCTACTTTCCTCCAGCATTGTAGCCTGATTATATCCTCAGACACGACAAATATCTGAACAAATTTTAAATGAAGATATGTACAGCTTTACATCTAACATCTCACTTCTCCACACATGAATTATCTGCTCTTTCAGTATACACCAGAAATGTCCCTAGAAGGATTTTTTAGCAGCTATTTTGAGCAAGATGATAATTTATGCACTTCTTTTCTTATCAGATTAAGAAAATGTTTAATACAAGGGCTGCTCTGAAAGTATTGTCTCCTATTTTATTATGTTGGCCCACGACATCACAGGAGGATGTTGATGGTATGGCAGTAGAGGTTGAACCTGCACACCAACATTCCATTCCATGTTGTTGCTGTGTGACAGATGGCAGCAAAGGGGCACTCTGACACAATGGCATCTGACATGGCAGTGTGGATGAAGCAAAGGTGTGGAATTGAATTCCTCCATGTAGAAAAAAAATGGCACCCATTGACATCCATTGACACTTGCTGAATGTTCATGGAGATCAAACAGTGGATGTGAGCACAGTGAGTGGGGCATTTCAGCAGTGGCGACAGTGGCCACTTCTGCTTGTGCAGATTTTTGTGAGCACAGCATGCAGACCGGCAAAAATGCAGAGCTAGTGGCAGTGACTGCATTGAAAAAGAGTGCTTTGTGTCTGAGAATTTGCTCTATCAAATACTGTTATTGTGCTCTTTGTATCTGTTGTACTTTCCATGGAAATAAATAGGAGACGTTACTTTCGGAGTGACCTACGTATGTAACATTTGCTTTGAAGATTTCTCCTTTTCACATGCCAAAGAAGAAAATCTATTTTTAAATGGACTTTGGTATGCCATCGTGATGAATAAGCAAAGAAATCATCAACAAAATAAGAGATTATGTTAACCAGGAGAGAAAACGGCAGCTGTGATCTGTTCAATTCCTTAAATAATGAGTTAAGAGTAAACTTAAAAAAATTTACTGGAAAATAGTAATTTTCAATATTCTGCCTCAGCTAGTACACTCTTCTTTATATTTCCCTTCATTTTCCACTGAATAATTACTTTATGGACCACCTATCGCCCTTGATGTCAGAGGGAGTTTTGTGCACAAACTGAAGACAATGTATGGCTCTTCACTTCTACAGTTATTTTTTCCAACTGCATAAGAAGCTATTTTCTAGACTCTGCTATAAATTCACGGGAAAAAAAAAATCCGAAATTTACTATCTTGTCCTGAGATACCTATGAAATGTATGATAGTTTTACAATTCATAAAGTAAAATAAGGATGATTTACAGCATTCTGCAACAGCTGATGACAACCAAGGACATTCTCAACACACTGTTCTTGTACAATAGGCCATAAAAAATGTTGTGAGTCATCATTTACTAGCCTATCTTGCTGGTCCTCCCAGGAAAGGAATCGAGCCACCCCAGCATCCCTGTGGTTGTGGGAGCTGTCTCTGGGAGGAGGAGATGGGTTTTAATCTCAGCAGCTATTAGTTTTCCTGCATTTCACAGCTTACAAACTAGTACATTTTTCACAAGACAAGTACTTACCTCCTGCTCTCTCTGTGCTTCTAAATACTACCACAATTTGGTTAAAGTTGCAACTACAGCTGCAGTTTAAGGCTTTGCCCAAGATTATCCAAGAAACGATTTAGAACCCAAGTATTGTTGTCACACTGTCACTGGTAAATTCAGATTCACTGCCAGGTTCAAGGAAAGAGATTCTATTAGGAGAAGTAACTGCTTAATAGTCCAGCATGTCCCCCAGACATGTCACAAGGGATTTTAAAATTATTACATCTACTGCCTTTTCAAAGCTGTATTTCTTTCTCAACATTAGAATGAAGTGACTACAATTTTTACTGAGGAAATAATTTGTATGAGGGTACATAGCCCAATGGACAGCAATTATTTATGCTTTATTAGATCTAAATTATCATAATAGGGCATAGTCACATTATTTATATGATCAGAGGAATAAACTCTCTTTTTGTATTTCAGTGATGCTACCTCCAGAGCTACACAAGCTGCAGCTACTGCTTTCTTGGCATTTCTCTGTCTTATTCCTGGTAGATGGGAAACTAATCCAACCAGACACCACGTTCTGTGTCACAGAATCACAGAACTGTAGTGGTTTGAAGGGACATCTGGAGGTCATTTAGACCAACTTCCTGCTAAAGCAGGTTACCTGCAGCAGATTGCACACGAAAGCACCCAGATCGGTCTTGAATATCTCCAGAGAAAGAAACTCCAAAACCATCTCTGAGCAGCCTGTTGTAGTTCTTCATTCACTCTCAAAGTAAAGAAGTTCATCCCCATGTTTGTATGGAATTACCTCTGTTCCAGTTTGTGCCCATTGGCCCTTGTTCTGCCACTGGGCACCACTGAAAAGAGCCTGGCTTCATCCCACCCATTAGATATTTGTAAGCATTGATAAGATCCCCTCTTGGTCTTGTCCAGGCTGAACATTCCCGGTCTCTCAGCCTTTCCTCATACGGGAGGTGCTCTAGGCCCCTCACCATCTTTGTGGCCCTTCACTGGACTATGCAGCAGTTCCCTGTTCCCATAGAGCTTTCCCATAATATCTGGAGGAGCAATCAGTCCTACATCAGATAAATAATCTTTCACTATCTGTTCACTATATATACTACCTACGTAGCATATTATGTTGTATCAGGGTCCTGCAGGAACCAGACACCACAAAAGCATCGCAACTAACTGATAACTAACTGACTTATAAAGCCAATGGCAAAGCAGCGCCTCGAGAACTCAGTTCAATACACGAGCTCAATATGGTTGAGTTTTCAGCAAACAAAATAATGCAAAAGAAACACCCTGCAGACAAGTCTTCCTCATACAGGGATAGCGGCAGGCACAGTAACAGAGGAAGTTACAGTCAGCCCTGGAGTTAGAGCTCACTCTCTCAACCTCACGAAGTGGGGCAACAATTCTTTGTATTCCTTGTCCTCATCAGCTCAAGGAAGGGAAGATCAGCCCTTGATCATGAATGATCCTTTAGAATTTGTCTTAACTGAGACTACCACAATAGCATTTTATCCATACATACAAAAGGACTTTTCACTGTTACAAGTCCTGAACTCCTGAATTATCATGTTCCGGCTTTAACTCTGCTATAGGAAAAGTGAGCTACTCAACATTTCTCCTCTGTTTCTATTTGTGAAATAAAAATAAAATAAAATGCCTTCATTTGAAATACTCTGAGAAATTAAGCAATGTAAGGGTTAAATAGCTAATATTTTACTGAGCTTTGAAAACAATATCTGACAATCTAATACTCTCTTTCCTCGACAGATGGCTTAAAAGAAATCTGGGAAGCCTTACCCATGGAAAAAATTACTAGCCTTAAGAACAATTCATATAACAGATATCTGAACACATGGCTGCCTTTCAACACATGCTTAAACTAGGAACAGGATTCAAAAGCCAACATCCTCTATAAACTTTTCTCTTTGCAAAGATCCCACATTACATCTCATCTCTCTCTCCTCAACTGCAATCTTATTACGCTATTTACTGAGCTCTTATTTAAGTGACTACAATAAAACCAACATCTATATTACTTTAAAATTACTGAGCAGTATTTTAACATATTTTATAAAAAGAAAAGCTTTCTAATATGAACAAATAGTCTCAAAATACTAGGATTATTAGCAGAGTAGATAATCTTTTTTTCAACAAAAACTACTTGGTCAAAAACATAAGACAACACCTCCATTCAATATTTTCAAAAAAAAAATCAAACTTTTGCAATGCTTTCAAATTACTATTTAGTTCGAAATGAAATTCAAGTACATATTTAAATAAAATTACTGCAATAAAAGCAGTAAAAACAAAGATTTCAATTTAATCTGCTTAATTCAATGCTAAACATAATCCTTTTTCAATTTCCCAAACCTATAGAACAAAAACAATGGTAGTTTGCCCAATGATAAAGAATTTGGACAGGTATTTTCAGTGATCTAAGCCTTATCCTCTTACTGCCCTACTCTTAAATTATCCCAGCCTTTCAGTTACTGCCCTGTGTCCAGTACCATGGTGCAACCTTTCCACTCCACCTCATGTTCCGTTATTGATACTTCAATTCTTTTAAAATGACACCTATGAAGTCATCTTATTTGCTGTCAGTAGGACTGACTGCTGTCTTTCCCTAACTGATTTGCTGATCTTTGATGGCCATGAGTGGACATCATCATCTTGAGTCATCAGAAAACGCACGTGGTGGCAATTGCTGTAAATAGCAATCAGGGTCTTAAGGAAAGCTTTCACTGTTCTGGAAAGAGCTTCTAAGGACAGTAAATATTGATAGGGGTCAGAGCTGTGCTGGAGGGAGTTCAGTGCAATCAGCTGCTAAAACCACAGTTTGTTCCAGCTTCTGACAGTCCCAGCAAGTCGCTGTACATGTCCCCTCTGTGCCTTGTGTCACAGGTTCTTCGCCTACTTTTCCAGCCTTGGTGAGCTCCTAAAATCCCAGGAAGTTGCAGCAGCCTCTTCATACCATGGTCTCTGGAGGATTCTGAAGCCCACCTGGCCTCTGTCCACTCACCTCCAGACCTGTCTGCCACGCAGCCCAAAAATCCAACATCACCATAATCAGAGTAGGACAGACACCCATTCTGCCCCCCCACGTCTTTGCTAGTTCACTTCCAGATCTGACCTGTTACAATTAGGATTAATCTAACATGTTTATTTGGTATTTCTCTCCTTCCAATCTCTTGTTTTTGTTTTCACCTTAAAGTCATTTGGGGACTCACACCAAATCTTCATTTCTTTAACACTACCCAAAGTGGGCTGTTGCTGTGCACAACACAATGACATGAAAGGCAGAGCATTTTGGGGAGCATGTCACATGCAGTGTCTATTGAGTCTTGTCGGTTAAATGCTTACAAGAAAGATGAAAATCAGCAGATTCCTTTAGGAAAGGGAAAAGTAAGGCACAAGATACAAGAACTCCATGAGAGCTTATGTTTGTGTCTGCCTGCAAATGAATGAAATGATGATAAAATACCTTCAGCGGCTGCTTTACTCCCCCTAGAGCCCTTTCTGATGTGCCAGAAAAACAGGAGATTCCTTTTCAAAACTATGCTGCTTGCTAGCAAGACTAATAATAAACCCTGTAGCAGGTGCTGATTATAATAACAAATGACACAAAATGATGCATATAGCATAGATGAGACCTGTCAGTATTACTGCTATTGGAAACACTGTTCCTTCTTTCCATGTTCTAAAGTAAAAGCAATTCCCATTGCCCGGGAGTAAAAACAATCTTCTTATTGCATTACCTTTCCTTTATCTGTGCTTACTCCCTTCTCTTCCTCTCTCCCCCCTGCATATCAATAAGTGCTGCCACCTTCTTTTCCACATCCTAAATTCCCAAAAGTTTGGTCTGAGCCTAATTTATTTTAATTCCCAGGCATCACTTTCAGCAAGCTGATAACAAGTTGAGGGAGTTACTGCACAGAAGCTGAAGGACAGAAAAACCCTCCATCAAGGCACACTGTACACAGAGCACTGAACGACAGTTAAATAAGCATTGTAAATAGACTTTTTGCCTTCTGCTATCCTTGCACAGTACGATAAAAACCATCAAGGAATGGAGAGACAAGAAATACATAGTTTCCTGTACTCACTCTGGGACATCCTTACTTAAAGCTATCTAGGCAACGTTTCTCCAGGATAATCAGTAGCACAAACAAAGGGCTGGCTGTCATGCCATCCCCTTGTCTTATTCAAAGTCACGGTCCATTTTCTTCTTTTTAGGCCTTCAATATTTGGCTTGCAGTGTTTCTGAGTAGCTTGAAGACACAAAAACCTTCTCAGAAATACAGTAAATGTTGTTGCTGTAAGGCTAAGCTCTGTTGGCACTTGCTTTGCCAATAAGTGCCAGAAAACACAGAGTTGGCTCTAAACAAGGTGCCAAGTTCAAGTGATCTGGGAACGTCTCCTCCGTTTGAGCACCCATAACTCTCCTGCATGGTCACGTCTGATGAAATGGGCAGATGCAAGATGTCCTGCTCTCAGCAGAAGGAGCACTGCCTCTGTGCAGGGACATTGGGGGATCTGTAGGCCTTCTCCCTTTACAAATTTTCTAACAGAAAAAGTAAACAATGAACTGTTTTTTTGAACAACTCAATCTGGCACATCACCACCAGCCTTCAAAGGAACAGCAGCATAAGCACTGCTTGTTCCACATTCTCCTGTCACAATCCTTTATCAGAAAATCATTCATCATTATTTTGGTATTTACAACTGAAAAAAAGAATAAAAGACCAACATCATAAAAGAGCAATAGCATCAAGAGAGGACTGACCAGCACTAAAATTGAATCCCTGATTTAATTATACGTGAGGCTTATCAAAATGAATTGTCACTTGTCCCCAATGTTATTTCTTAAGATAACCATGAACAAAAACAAGGGGAGGGGGGAGAATCTAGTGTGTCAGCTCTATACATCCAAGAAACAGAAAACAAGCATTACTGTGGGGACCTCTAACAAAAAATACTTAATACCAGAGGGAAAAATGGAGGCGTACAAATTCAGAGAATAAACAATCCACTGCCTTTGGGGTTATTCCCCTAACTGCTCCATATTCAGAAAAATACCTCTGCCCTCTGACACGCGGATTAAATCAGTAGGAATCCCTGAAGTGTAAAACAGGGTATTCACTGCTAATCTCACCGAGATGGACATACAACATGACATCATTAATCTATGGTGGAAACAAAGCAGCCGCTGTATTAAGCAACTGAGGGAATGCAGAAATAATTTATTTAGCAGATATGGACTTCCAATAAATTTAAAGCCAAACTGTACTTGTCTTTACTGTGATCTTCAAAGAACAAAGTTGCATAGGAGGACTGGACTATTGCACAGATTTCCTTATAGCTAAAAATTTGTAAATCACTGGGAATGCAGAAAAATACAACTGTTATGTGATGTCAAAGTATCAAATTCTCTTGTATGACAAATAGCATCACATTTTACACTTATGTGGCATTTAATTTGTCTTAGTATTATCAGGAATCCATGAAAGTTTCATTAAAACCATTCTGTATGTCTCCTTTACCATTATTTGCCTGATTAAAATAGCACTACGTATATTTTTTCCTTTCCATAGAGGCCCAATCCCATAATACTTTATAAAGATCTTATTATGTAGAGATTGAGCTCTTTTTCCCCCCAAACCCTTCATCTTATTCAGCTTGATTAGGGTCATGGGGCCAGGCTCATCCCTGGTATAATTCCACTGTAGTCAAAAGAGCTACACCACTGATCACACTAGACCACATAAGGAAACATTTGGTGCCCTACATTCAGCAGTACAGAAGGATAATGTCGTATTTATTCAGTTGGTAGTCTGAGCTATGCTTTGATATACCATTCAAGATGCTAATGAAACCAACAGCCATATACAAGAGTAAATGCTACAAACATACCATGCCACTCAAATTGTTTCCCTATTCTTCACGCTCCGGACAAATCTTTCAAGCATTTGAGTAAATACTTTGGATGTGATGTGCTACTTAGGCTATCAGAATGGAAAAATCTCATGTAACTTATTTTAATCTATTTTGAGCCTGAGTGGCTGGAGTCTCCCTGTCTACTTGAGGACTAGCATTTGCCAGTGTCATCTGAAAGATTTTTATCCTCCTACCACCCATGCAGTACCTTTAAAGTAAATGACAGCTAGCTAAAATTGTATAACTCTACATGTACCAGACTAATAAATGATTTTTTTTTGAAATAATGTCATTTAAGGACATAAAACACTGAAGTCTGAAAGATCAACAATTATATATTTCCCCATCTTCCAGGCAAGAGACTCCCACAATGCTGCAAGTTCTGCCCTGTTCGACAAATGTGTTGTACACAGGGACTACAGAAATAACTCACAACTCTTCTTCATTTTGAATGAAAACAAACAAACAAAGTACCTTAAAAGAAAAGGGAATAAGACAACTGCAAAAGGCCTTGAAATCACTCTGTTTCTGAATTGTAAATATTTACAATTTTTATCTCATCATATAAAGCTTGGACTTTGAGATCCGTTCTATTTAATATCCGCTTGGAGGTCGATAGTCCCCATTCACTTCACATTCTTCACTTTCTTATTCTGTTAATAATAAAAAGGTGCCACAGATAATTAAAAACAAACTCAGTCCCAGCATTCATTAAGAAGAAAAATATGATCTTCCGAAAAAGCTGTCACATGTAATAAAGCAGTGTTATCTGCCTAGAGTTACTGTGATTTCAAATGGATAAGTCCAGAGGAAGAAATCCGCCAAAATGCAGTTAAATTAATTGCTGTTTTACAAGTGGGAGCTTAAAAATGCAGTAATTAATTGACCTACTGTTTGAGACAATTTCCCTATAGTTAACAATCACTCTTGCAAGAGATGAAAAAGACAGCTCTCTTTCATTTGCAAAAGAGGCTAATGAAATTGGTACAAATGAACATTGCCAGTCTTTTCAGCATATATGAAGTGTACAGCACAAAAAATAAGAAACATCCATGGGATGGGATAAATTCTGTGCAACTTCACTGCGGCTAATAGCATTATTCCAAATTAGGAGCAACATTCTCCCAATACCCTGACATTTTGAATATTTAGCCCTAGGCCTGCAGTTACCTGGGTAGAGAACTGTGTAATTTGAAACTAATTGTTAAAATCATTTTGGTGTTGGAGATTCAAAAAAATATATGGATTATATTCACTAAAGAGTTGTATTCACTATAAGAGCATATTACTTTCTTGTTCATAACTATGAAACAGACTGTGCAGAATACCTGCAAATACATATAGACATCATGTATAGATGCTGCCACTTCTGCTTGTGCAACACATAAAGTTTAGAGGCACAACATGAATGTAGATCCACTAGGATTTGAAACAAGAAAAGTACACATGGCAGTGTCCCACGGAAGAGACCTTACTCTTACAAGAATAGAAGTGTCAAGTTATGCAAAGGATATGTATAGAAAGGAACACAGCATGCCTTAACGTGCTTTCATTGAAAACCCAGATTTTGAAACACGGGAAGTACACACAGCACACGAGGTGTGAAGACTCTAGAAAGTTCAGTGCAGTGGCAAAACGATGCTCTCTGCATTATATCTCTCCTTTCTGACAATGCCTGGCATTTAGTCAGCATTTTTGGCTGCCACAAAATATTGACCAAACTTCCAAATATTGGATTTTGAAAAGCCATCAACACCACCACGGTATCTCTTAAGAGCTGTTAATTCTTCAGTACCAAGTATGATTTCAACTTGTTTCCTCTCAAGATATTACACTGAGCTCATCTGGTACCTTTTTGCCCTCTCAGTTCTGTGAAATCCTCTGGAGTTGCTTGCTGTCAATACAGTTTCATGTCATCTGCAAAACTAGATATTTCAGTGTTCACTTCTGCCTCCAGATCACCATCTTGCATAAAACCAGGACTGATCTCTGTCAGCAAAAAGATGACTTCTTAAACCAAGAAGTGAAAGCGAACATTAGGATCATTTTTTTTTCTAATTTAAGGACAACTGAATTTTTTAACCACTGGTGTTTAAACTTCAAGAGCTTCAAGAGCTTCAAAAGCAAATATTTTATACTGACTAGATCCCTTTTATTCTTAGTTTATTGACAGGCTCTTTTCAGTGGTGTGCAGCAACAGGACAAGGGGCAATGAGCACAGCTGGAACACAAGAAGTTCCATATAAACATGAGGGAAAAATTCTTTACTGTGAGGGTGACAGAGCACTGGAACAGGCTGTCCATGGGGGTTGTGGGGTCTCCTCCTCTGGAGATGTTCCAAACCTGCCTGGATGTTTTCCTGTGCAACCTACCTCAGGGAGCCTGATTTAGCAGAGGGGTTGGACAAGATGACCTCCAGAGGTCCCTTCCAGCCCCTACAATTCTGTAAAATCATCATGCAATTCCAGCAGAGAGAAGTGGACGTTTTCCTAAGAGATCAAATTTTATTCATGTGCTTAGTTATTTTATTTCCTTAGATTAACTCCACCATCTCACTGGGGATGGACACTGTTCATCAGTGCATTGTCCCCAGTGCTCCACAGGCAGCTTCAGTGCGCAGTTAGGACTACAACAGACATGGATGGAAATGCTGGTTTTGAGCCAGCCTTGACAGAAAACTTACGAGATAAGCGTTTTACAAAAGCCATCTGTTATTGAAAAGAAAGTATGAGAAGACTAACATTTGTGTAATTTTTCTTAGTGTTTACGAGTACCTGAAGATTTCAAATCAAAAGCAGACCCTTAATGAAGAATGTCAAATTTCACACTTGTGAGAAAAATGCCAAGTGTTAACAGTATATAAATTTTGGCGTAGTTCTCCAAAAGCTGTGGTTTTCTACTATAAAGATGGCCTTCCCTCTATGCATAAAAGGATATACATTGAGATAATGTCGATGAAAAAAAATCAGTTTTTACAAGGCTTTTTAAAGCAGTAAAAGGATTTTTATAATAGCCTGATTCAGTGGTCAAGAAAGATCAAAGTATATTATTCAGCAATTTAATTTCATAGATTTAAATGTTATTGACCTATTAATATTAAATAAAATAGTTTTAAATATAATTTGTTTCAGTGGGTGGTTTTTTGTTTGTTTTGTTATTCAAGTCAACAAACATGAACCAAAATATAAAGAGAAATGCCAAAACACTGTATTTTTGTGTTCTAATATTCTATTACTCATTCTTCTCTTCCATATATAGTATAAATTCTAAAAATTGTGTCAATAGATTTTACTTGAACAGATTTATTAAAATATGTAGATAACAGTTAATGTCTTTTTGGTGGGAAATGACTGGTATATGCACTACTGGATCAGATCCTTTAATCAAACAGAAAACGTCAGAGACTGTTCCAGCTAAGGAATAATTGTGCCAACTTAAGTCAGACAAAATATATTTTGGCATTGCTTCTGACAGATGAAAATAAAACAAACATTAGGGATCAGCTTGCAGCTAACAATATGCAAAATTAAAGAATATAAAAATTTAAAACTTTTATGGGAGTGCTGATTAGCTTTTGTTCTAAAAGCTGCAAAGAACAGACTTTGCTGTTAATCTTGTTACATTTCCACTTAGCAAACAGAAACAAGGATCCTTAAAAACGCTGCTATTCAAACAAGATAATAGCCACTGAGTGAATGCTATGTATTAGTGGCCTATACAAAAAAAAAGGGCTTTTTTCTATTGAACAGAAGTAAAACAGTAAAAAGCTCAAATTTTCTCTGAAGTCATGTATGACTATAAGCTGATTATAATGAAGTATAAGGCCTATGCATTTTTCATTTGAAGGTTAAATTCTCAATTAATTTTTCAGCATGTTGCCATGTCTATGAGCGTGGTTACTAATTGCAATAAAACAATAGCTTTTGCTGCTTGAGTCTGTGTGTTGAATTCAAGACACTGTCAGAGATCTAACAGGCTCACAAGTACTGAAGCCTAGACCACAATTATTGCATAAAATCACAACCTAAATGTTAATCTGAGTTTTCAGGCATATTAAATTCTCACAGGTTAAAACAACAGCAACAAAAAACCCAACTTGTCATCCCTGATTACTTTCATTCCTTATTTTTCAGACTCACTGACTCAGTTTTTTCATGTAAGCAAAAGACTTCAACAACTGACATCCTATAGGCTCTTCAGTAACGTGCATGAAGAAAACTCAAAATGCACCTGGAAGCATTTTAAAGTTTAGTATCTGAGCCTTACATGCAAATCATATGCTTAAAAATATAATACACTGTAAAATTAGAATTAACTAGAATCCTACTGATTAAGAGTATTTCAGAATATACTTTGCTTTGTTAAAAGCCATTTCTTGGCATTTTGAAGAGCATAGCCCTTAATGACTTATACGCATAATCTCACTTAGCAATCCAGTTCCCTCAGTGCCTCACAAGAGTACGCAATAGCTACCTATTCCACATTCCATGTTCAGCCAACAAGGATCCCAAATTGCTTGTTGTGCCATTCCCACCTCCCTTCACCCCCTCAAAAACACTATGAAGATTATTTGAAACTGAGAATAAAGTTAACATGGACAAGTTCCATTCATGTTCATATAAGAACCAAGATCATGCTTTGCTGATGGTTCAGCATAGAGAAAATTTGCACATATACGCTTATATATTACAAATGCACACACACAGAGTTCAAACTTGTAAAATCATCCATTCTCATGGAAGTCTTCTTCTCAAAGTCTGAGCCTTGAAGAAAGAAAAGCATCTTAATTAAGTCAATCATTTCATGTGAGTAGATAAAATAGAGAAATTGAAGTACAGAATGCCTTGACTAATGGCTGATCAAAATGGAAACAGTTGCCTGAGCAAGGATGTACATACACTCTCTCAAATTGCAGTTCACTGTTCTAGCACAGAGTCCTACCACACTTCAGAGTCACCAGCAGACAAAAGTTGCAGAAGTAATAACAGACACTTGTACTAGGCTGTTAATTACAGTAGGCTCCCTTTAATTCAGTTACATCTTTATATAGATAAAATCCTCTAAACTAAACCACAGTTTCCTTACATTTAGGCAACATGGGTCAAATTCCATTGCTAACTCACCAGTGTTGATGAGAAGAGCCATTCACACTTTTTTTTTTTTTGAAGCTGACATCTTTATTATCTCCTTATGCTGTGTTTACTCAAATACAGTGATGAGGCAAAAAATAAAAAATCACAGATATGAAAGACTTTAGATGGGAAAAATCTAGGAGCTACATATTACATCCAAAGGTACCAAAGGTAGATTCTAATTCTGGATATTGTATTGCTTCAAGATAGTGCTTGCCTGTGCAACCTGCTCACTTCCCTGCATAGCTATGGAAACACTCCTCCATATCAGGACATTAAGTTTGAGACCCTTACAAAATTTCTTTGTTTAAAACTATAAAGAAAGACCTTCACTCAAGCATAGTTGCAATCAATGGAGAAAACATTAATCACTTGAGAAGTGGTGTTTTGAGACTCATGAAATTGAAATGAATCACAATATGAAAAATGCAATTATTTTTAAGGGCTTTGTTTTGTTAACATTCAGTCACTCAATCTGCTCTTTGCTTCTAAGTTCTTCAGGGGGAGAAGCGTCTAGCCATTGTTTTGGTGCTCAGCCCATGCTCCTGCCATCACCAGGCCTGCCTCCTCCAGCACCGCACTGCAGGCTGCCCCAGGCAGGCCTCATGCAAAGTGACACGGGAAGTGCTGCAGGCCTGACGCCATGACAGCGATCCCCTTCCAACCGTTACCTTCAATCCAGCACCTCGGTTCAATGCTACATTAAAATAAGCCTGAATTTCCCTGTGGCATGACAGAATGATTATCTGCCCTTCTATGGCCTGTCTGTTTGAAAAGACTGCTTTCTGAGGCCTACTGCAGGACAAATTCAACAATGAGATAAGTAATGAATTTACTCGCTAAATATTTATGAGCTGTTAGCTTTGAAAGGCTTGTTTATTTAATAGGTGTGATCCTGCAAGAAACTCAAATTGGTATGCAGAGTAACACTTTAGTGAACCATTTCCCTGGCACTATTTGGGGAAAAAATAAAAGCCAGCAATGATTTCAGCACATCCACTTCCCTGGCAAAGGGTGTTGGGACAGGTAGAAAAATAAGATGCATGCACTGACATCCTAAGTGCTTGACCAGCCTGTCACAAGTGACATCAGCTGCAAGGTCATAAGAGCTACAAAAACACCATCTCCCTGACAGACATAGTTGAAAACCATTTTCAGGAATTGATAAAATATTTTTAAACAGTTTTACTTATGGTAAATCGCAGAGCAAGTTTTATGCAGTGAAGAATCAATTCTTTTGAATAAATTATTGGTTTGTGTTTCTGTAAGTCATTTAACTGGTTGGCAAAGTGATCCAAGAGATGTGTTGTTTTCCAGTGCAGAAATACCAGGTTCTAATTAGAAAGAACTTCAGTTTTCCGTTGCGACAATGACTTCACTTGCAAGAGAAGATTACTGACTGGCTGGCTTTCCTCATGGAGAGTAGCCTCATGCGCTCCTGACAGAGCTGAGCTTTCCTTTCAAGCAATAACACAGCTCTGGGTTCTTTTCCAGGTGACAGAAGATTTCTCTGAGATTCTTCACATGAGAAGAGATTTCAGTTATCAGAACCTGTCCCTACTCAATATAAAGAGAGTCTTGCCATGAAAACAAAGAGCAAGCACCCACAGATGGCCCTAGGGCACAAGTGCATCTCAATAGCTCTTTCAGGAACAGTTCCATTAATTTCTGAGACAAGCTGTGGGAACAACAAACACTGTTTGTGTTAAAGGATTGTGGTCTATTTCCTAATGAAGAAAAATAGCTGTATCAGAAGAAATACCTTGATCGCAAATATAGATTGAGCAAATGATGCCCTCAGCTGGATGCACTAAAGCCTGCTAAACAGCAGAGTGGTAACAAATTAAAAATACAATGACTGTAGCTACAGGTAGCTACATGTAGGCAACTCTCATTAAGCCTAAGCATTCAGAAGGATGCTAATCCATCAGGGAGCCGTAGAAATTATTTGAAATAAATAAAATAAGCTACAGAATAAACTTTAACCTTCTTGGTTTGTGCAAGGAAAAGAATGGGGAATTATGTGACATTTCTACAACCCTCCTCCTCAGTTTGCCTTTTCATGCTTGAAGAACATCTTTAAAGATGTCCTTTGGCTTTGTAAGTTCTAAAGCAACCATTTGTTTCAACATGTTTTGATTCTTCTCCAGTGTGAAACTTCATTTGCCTTGTGATACAAGAGAT
The DNA here is from genome assembly GCA_013396635.1 of Penelope pileata. Classification (NCBI taxonomy): domain Eukaryota; kingdom Metazoa; phylum Chordata; class Aves; order Galliformes; family Cracidae; genus Penelope; species Penelope pileata. The sequence goes on along the minus strand of WBMW01004035.1, from coordinate 717,013 downwards.
ACAGTTAGGAACATTTCGCCCACCAGTTATACAACATTGTAATTCCACTGCTGACATATATGAAAAAACTGTCTGCAATCACACTGCAACGGTATTTAGTAACATGGTACTTATTAAGACTGCTTAAATAAAAAAGACTGCTAAAAAAAAAAAAAAAAGGCATTTAAAACTTTCAAGGAATTCAGTTTCCATGCAGATAAAGTTCACTTACCTGAAAAATCCATGTTCTATACAGAAGATACATTTCAATGAGAATGGAAAAACATATACTGTTTTGCTAATTCTGTTCCTACTAGTGCCCATATTTGCCCTCTATGGCAAAAGGAATAGAAGAAAAAATAAGCTGCATCACTTAAGCCCTTTCACGCTGATCTTGTCTGTAGAATTTGCCTAATAATTCAAAATTCAGTGTGATGATCCAAAACTTTCAGTACTAAGCATATGATTTAGTAGTATAGAAATTTGACAGTAAACTCCAAATACAGAGCACCTGTTCTGCCACAGCTGTTTTCAACTGATGTTTTTGGATTCCATTAAATATAGACATATTTTCCTCAGCAGACAAATTCAGACATGCATGCATGCATGTTTTTTGCTATAGAGATCAAAGGAATCTTTGCAAAATAATGTATATATTTCTCCTTTATTTCTCTGATAAAAATGCCTTTTTTCCTCTCCCTCTTTCTACTACAGTGCTAAATAATATCCTCAGTATCCTACTGCTGTGCTGCAGAACCCTTCCTTTTATTCAACAGCCTTATACACAGAACTCAAAATGTTTTCATTCTTTAGCAATCAGAGCTTACAAAGGATTTATAGATGGCCGTGTGGCATTGCTGCGAACCTGCACTTTCTGATTTCATTTACAAACCAAGAAGCCCCACATGCTGAAGAACATCACAGCTAACTAGAGGTCACCTATAGTCACTGAACTGAAGTTTATATTTTGCTAATTATTTCCAAATGACATTTAACAGAAATAATTTGCTTGCCTGTTTTTGTCTCATTAGCAACATGTGTAATTTCAATTAGGTTAATTAACCGAGTTCCACCAAACAGGCAATCTCAGCTATTTATTCCTTGCAAATTTTCCTTCTCTGACAAGTCAAACAAAGCTTTTGTTTACAGCTGGTTTGTTGGTGAGAGAGGAGGGACTTTAGGTGGTAGGTGGCAACTTTTTTTTTTTTTTTTTTAATTAAACACTGTGATTTGATAAAGCCTGGTGGTGTCAATTCAGTGTAGCAGTCATCAAATAAGAAATGCAATTGAGAAAAAAGGACAGGAAAAAGTTGTCATGAGGTGTAAATAGAAAAAATCCACAGGCTAAGAAACGGTGTAAGGGGATCACCAGTGAGAGAAAATTTGATCATGGTGTGCTTCACTGTGTGAAGGATGCTGCTTCTTAGAAATGCTGCAAACCAAAGTTTAGCAGGACGTTTTGTTCTACAAGTAGTTTGAGGGCAGTGGGGAACTTGTAGCACAAAATATTCCAGCTCTGACTTAAGAATTGTTTCCATTTTTCTCTGTATAATCAATAGTACCTAGCACAGCTGTTTTGTCCTCTGGATTTGTTGAGCAAAGTCTTATTTTGCAAGAAGCACTTAATGCATGGGAATACACCAAAGATCAGTCTCAAGGAGCAATAGGCTTTTTTATTTATTTTTTTTTGCAAGTTTTTAACCTCAACTTGAAACTAGAAATAAACATCTCCCTGCTTTCTGTAGAGCTGTGGCAAGCTCAATGTTATTTTGATAAGTGACATTCTGATACACGTACATGATAAAAATTTGCATAGAAAATAGCAAATAAAGTAACTGCTTGTTAGCTAAGTAATTTAGAAGGTTTTTTTTTTTAGACTAACAATATAACTGGGCTTTGTCAAACGCTTTATCAAAGCCACATTCAAATAGGGATTCTGACAGAAAAGTTAGGGTTTTTTTCTGTAATGACTGGACAGCAGCAGTTTATTTAGTGTGAAGTCACACTTTCATACTGGAAATCTTAAGACAGATCTGACAATCACAACAAAAGCAGGTTCATAAATTTAAGGAATAGTAGCCTATTCACTACTCCAAGTGATTACACAAAAATTAGGCTAAAGAAAAGGCCCTGAACACCAAAAGAACTCAGCTGACTGAAGACACTAAAGAACCAAAGTATTTTGACAACTGTTCATTGAGTGGATTTCACAGTACATTCATTTCTGTACAATTCTGCTGTATTTGATTCAAATACAGCTAAACCAAAGTTTACTTTTGCACAATGTTAAAGCAAAGAGGCTTTTGCTTCTTTGGCTAGATTCTTTCACTTTTAACAACGTATGCACACAAAACATTCAACTGTAATTTTAGTAATCATTTACATGGAGGCAACTTAGCACAGTTAAGTCTTCAGAAAGCACTGGGAACAGATGACAGCTTTATTCCTTCTTGAACATGGCTAAACACTGATCTTAATTCTAGTTGCTGTTTTCACACTAGCCACAAGATAAACCAGCAGGCCAGTGTTCCACCATTCTCTCTTGCAGTTTTCTTTAGTCTCTGATTTGGATAACTTCCACCTAAGACTATCCTTTTAGATATCCTTTTAGATCATTTCACAAAACAGCAGTAAGAATAGTTTACCCTACCGGCTCCTGAATATTTTTTAAGGCATTATTTGAAAGAATGCCAAATTCAAGTTTTATCATCTAATCTTAAAGTGTAACAGTATCACAGGTGCAATTGTTTGCTTTCTTGATATTAGTTTCATTTCTGTAATTTACTAAAGAAAGCAGATCAGGATGTTTGTGACCATGCCTGGAAAAATAAGCATAAGAATGCTTTGGATGGTTCAGATACTCAGAAATGTGGAAATTGTTAGGAAAAGTAAGTTAAAAAGCTTTAATGAAGGGGTGGGGAGTGATTTTGGAAACTGGTGGTCTTCCGCATGAGTTCTCATTGCTCTGTATGCACCTTAACAGAAGATGATATTAGTGGATAATCCTTTGTATGGGATCCATTCCAAATTTACAATATCAGGTAACTCAGGTTGGTGCACAACTGTAGCCTTGAGGATTATCTCAAGAGATTTGATTGAAGTCACTTTACTAGAGAAACTTCTTAGCGCAACAATCTGAGAATAAAATATAAGCCAGGCTTTTTTTTTTAACATCTCTCACCTTGACTTTTTCCATGCTCTAAACAGTCTTAAAATGAATGGTCTACAGAGTGGGAATAGCAACCTTCACACGTCGTTCCCTAATTTGACTAATCCTCTGTTACAGCCCAAAAAACTGAAAGTGCTTGATTTGATGCCACTGCGTCTTTGTTGAGGTTTCTCAAGCACTGTTGTACTGTAGCATATTACTGGAGTGCCTATACATTTGTTAAAAAGACTTTAAAAAGTACATTTCGGGATTTTTCCACTGTGTTTTACTGAAACAGTGTTCTACGAGGGAGGGTTTGTTTTAGTGTTTGCACACCTTTCCCCTGTTCCTTGTCTCAGTGCACTGAAACATTACTATATGACTGCTGTGGCTGTGACATCATACAATGAATTGGTACATCACATCTACAAAAAATTAAGTACAATATTAAGTATGACATAATATTAAGTAGGAAGAAGCAATCAGACTATCAACTATGAAATGTTGAAAGCAACAAGAAAGCAATAAATATAGGATCAGAAACAGTGAGATCTATATATGTGACTGTCAAAACAGGTTGTTATAGCTTAAAGGATATATTATCACTTTAAATTTACTTTCTTTTATTAGTAATGAATTATAAACAAATGAAAAGTATGAAAGCAGTACGTACTCACGTTATTCTCTCCTGAAAACATATCCAAAATTGGATCATTTCTTCCTTTTAAAGTCCTATACAGACTATAAATCTTAATAATTTTAAGTATGAGAGCATTTATTCCTTGTGTTCATACTGACTAGGGAATGATGAAGTCACTTAGGTCAGATCGTAGATAGTATTCACTACCTGCATGCTAACTGGGCGTTACACAGAAATTTGTCTGGTTTTTAATGCGATGGCTTCACAAGACGGCCAGATGTCTGGTTGTGGTGCTAGACAAGGATTCTTCTGACACGTTCATAGCAATCTGTCATCCCGACCTATGAGCTGGGCAATCACTCGTAGCTAAATACACAGGAAATGTATTTGTGCAAGACTATTTGTTTTAGTTCAAGTCTTAGATCTGCTAGACATCTCATCAAAATAAGAGTTAGACTCTTACAAAAGCTTGTGCCAACGAACGTGGAGGGGAGAACAAGCAGAGATACATACGGAAGAACACAAACAAGTAAACACTTATCCTCAACTCAAAACTTATAAGATAAGCACCTACATTACTTATAAACTTAAACATTCAATATTTTAATTTCCTTTCTTTCATTCATGCTTTCTCGGCCACTTTCTTTCAAAACAGCCCTGAAAGAAACAGACTGCTAATACATTTTTTCTAACTCCTCTTAACACAGACAAACCTGCTCACATAACCTTGATGATGTCAAATCTCTGCAACCACTATATGAAAAATAAATTGACTGGCATTTATCAAGTTGTTTGAAATCTGCATATGAATAGCACTTAAACAATATCTTTCTCAAACCCACGTCACTAAACTCTTATCCATTTTTTCCCCTAGTTGCAGAATGTTAATTATAGATGCTAATAAATACCCCAAGCAGAGACACTCTTCAAGATGCCTCAGCTTTTTTGATTCATTCAATTTTCCTTTCAGTTAGAAACCTTTCAGTGGAACACTTCATATCATAGGAATTTTAATTATTCTAATTATGAATTTTATTTCAATTGAATGGCAGCTGAGCAAAGTGTGTTTGAGTTACAGTTACACACATTAGTTAAAGGTTGTCAATAAGGCTTAAAACTTTCCCATTAGCTAGTATTCCTACTCTAAACTTCTGAAAAAAAAAAAAGCTAAAAGATTGTAATGATGTCGAATAAAAGCATCCTTATGAAAATATACACAAAAGCAGTCATTTTCAATAGCATTATTATGTAGAAACATCACACTACTCATCAACAGCATTTTAAGAGCTCATTGAAATAATAAAGTGGCTTCAGGAATTTCCATTAGAAGGTTTATAAATAATATCTGCTGTTTGGTACATTAAGAGAGCACAACTGTGTAATAACTGAAATGTCAGCATATGCTCCTTGTGAAAGTTCCTGCTTCTAAAAGCAGGCATTTGCCTTACTGTAGGAAGAATGTACAATTTCCATCTCCTACCGCCTCAATCCATCTCCTTCTGCCTCAACACTGAACTGTGGACCAAAACACTGCTTGCTATTTCCATTCAATTGTTCCTCCAAATTAAATAAAGCTATGTGCAAGAAATATCTTGTATTTGATGAAATGATTTCTGTATGCACAGTGTCTTTGAGAACAAATGCGCACACATACTTTTTTTTTTTTTTTATCTTTCTCATTTTGAATCAACTGAAACCTAAAAAGAGAGGAGAACAAACAAGGCAAAGTGTAACTTATGAAACCATTGAAGTCTGATAAAACTAAGCTGCTCCAATAGTACAATAAGAAATCACGAAGTACCTAATCCATTATGTTCAATGTTACAAAAGACGCTCATTACTGGGTAGAAATATATACTTATGAAGAGTTTCAGTTACATAATGAGATCTTTTGTGAACAATTCAGAAGCTGACGTTCTGGGCAAAAATAAGAGTTTTTTAGTAGTGGCACCCCTAGCTATTTTACTGATACATTTTATCTTAATTCTAGCAGATATTCCTTCAGAGGCCTTTGGATAAAGTATGAAATATTACTGTTTGTGCAAGTCAGACAATTTTTTTCTGTCAAAGACCCAAATCTTTAGCTTGGCTTATAGACAAGTAAAAATACTGTGCTGAAATCTTCCATTGCAAACCTGTGACATTGAGAAGGAAAAAAGTTTAATCCCATAAAACAGGCTTCCATTGCTACCCGAGTAGCAGCACTTCAGTAGAGTTGACCAGTATCCTTTTGCTGCATGACTGGTGGAAATTTGTACAGCAAATATATGTCGACCTTCATCCTCCTTGTTTCTCCTACTTTGCCTGACTGACACAAAGTACCATGTACTATGGTTTATTACCAATGAGTTTATGGGTGTCAGATATTGACCTCTTTATTCTCAAGCCAGACCTGTCAGGTACTGATTTATCATAGGATATATTGAAGAAAGGCAGTGGGATTTTTGATTGAAAAAACAGGTCTAATTGAACTCCTCTCAGTCTCTGATACTCTGAACAGATATGGGCACTTTTGTCACTGAAAACTGATGAGTTCTGTTGTTTGGTTTATTTTTTAAATACACCAAAATGAAGTACTCCATAGTTTTCTGATGCCTATTCAAAGCCCCTTACATTTGTGAGGGAGAACAAGCAAGGAGGGGAAGGAGGATTCATTGTTTAACACAGTGCACTGCCATGGGATGGGGTCTGTTAAGTCACTTTCTACAGCCAAAATCTGTCAAACACATGGCTGGTGTGCTAACCAAAATATTTGAAAGTGAACTTCTAGAGCAGTATAATACAAACATCACACAGGCATGTGTTTCCCTATCTCCGTTGCCAGTATTATACCTGCACATCCTGGAACCATGCTCTGAATATGATTCAGAACATGAAAGGTGACAACATAGCCCAGCATCCTGTTTGGAGAAAAGTCTTCTAATTCTGTTAAATCGCTTCTATCAAGTAGACAAAAATTTGTTTTAAATTATCCTTATGCAAGCCTCCTCTGTATGAATTTTCAATTAATAAAAATTTGCCATTGTTATCAATAAAAGTGGTCAGAAATGGATCTTTCCTATCCAGAAAAATAGCTCAATACACAAACAAAAATTGGGGAAAGGGTGGGGAAATAGATTTTGGCAGAAAATTGCTGATTCAACGACAGAAATAATTGGTAAACCAAAAGATGCCTGAGCTTGCTCCTTGATGCTAATAGTGAAGCACTCAGTTCGTGTGGCATCACAACCCCAGAACTGAGACTACACAAGACTGGCTTACAGATGCCTGCACATACATCTTACACATTTTCAGCTGTGTTCAATTCATCCTTCATCACACGGTTTTCCTGTGCTTCAAGGCATCCAGCAGGACTGCAAGAAACTATAGTTCCAGTACTCTCACACAGGAAGAACTTCAAGCTTCAAGAGACCTTGGAAAGGACAGAAAGGCTAATACTTGCAAAACTACCAGCCCTGTAAGGACAAATCCTCAGAACAGAGTTTTATGTCATCTGGCCCATTTGTCTGGATGTATCATAAATGTGAAATTTCCTGATTCACATTGACACTTCTCAAAAGCAAGCATCTCCAACAGCATATCCAGGCAAACAAAAAGAAGGGCTGTAACAGAGCTATACCCAGATCTGAACAAATTTTAATTAGTCTGATAGCTCTGTATGAAATGCAACTGAGATGTTAGGGCTATCAATGAAACAATACTCCTGCACTTTAGGAAATTACAATATTTTTTCATTCTCCCAACTAATTAGGCTGACGGTTAGGACTGCAAAATACAGCCGTTTTCTTGACACCTTTAAGTTCCTGCTAAGACAGAACTCCATTTTGTTGAACCCTTTCCATGCTTGTTTCAATGGCAACAGACTGCAAACACAAAAAAATACCCACTTTAATTAACTTTTACTCCTTTCCAGGGGGTGTTAAAGGAAAACCAAGAGCTATTACGGAGACAAAGTGAATGAGCCTTCCAGGCAGCAAAGGCTATTACATTCAATTGTTTGGCAACACTTCTATTCAAGACTAACAATTTCAGAGACTTATGTTCTTAATAGAGCAGACTAAAACTCTTCTGATGAACAATTTTCCATCAGAAACCGCTGATTTTCTGGATCAAAACATTCTATGGGAATGTGTTTATTCCACTGAAACTTTTGATGGAAACCAGGCAGGCTAGCTGCAGGGCTGGCAGCTCGGCTTGGAAGGCTGCCTGCCACAGCCAGGCTGGCGGGGACACAGGCAGGCTGCCTGCCCGGTGTGTCCCCTGCCCAGTTGGCTTGTCCCCCCCTCCTCTGAGGGGTCAGGAAAATTATGTGTTATAATGATATTTATTATGAAAATAGTCAACATTTAGAAGACTAAAACAGAATATTTCAACCTTATCAAAAATAAACATTCCAGTGCGGTTAGCATGAATAGCTGTTCCATTTTTACAGAAAAAATGTTTAGAAATTCTCATGTAAGTAATATTTATGGTTTTACTCCAATTCAATATTATAAAAAAAAAAAACACCAGAATTACTGCATAATATGAGCTCCAGTTCTGGACCTCATTGAGCTGTTCACAAACAACTGCATTCTAATGGAAAAGCCATAAAAAGCTACAGCATTTCTACAGTAACTGCCAGAGTTTGAAGACCATTAGTGCCTCTACTTTTCCAATAACATATGGAATTTTTTAGACTGATAAACCTTAAGGACTTATGAAAAGAGTTTTTTCTCTTTACTTACTCATTCTAAAGTGATACATTAAAAAAAAAAATTAAATTGTTATCTCTATAACTACCATGGGTTGCACTGGCAGGACTCGAAAGCCACATGTTCAGACCAGACAGCTGCCATACTTTTTTCCCCTAACAGCCCCCACAAGAACCCAGGCTGTTTATTCACATCACCAGGAGTGCGTCTGGCAACCAAACACAGCATCCACTGTCACAACATACACAAACACAACAAAACATCTGACAAGTGACCTTTGCGTGCCATTTCTTGACAAGAGTTACGTTGATCATGTCCAATTGTGCATCACTGTAAAACAGCATAAATGTAAAGTGCATGTTTTGAACACATGACACACACATCTAGGATGCACACACTACATGTCTAAAAGAGACACCTCTATGGCCTGCTAAAAGGCTAGATATCATTATCTTTAACTTAATGATATTCCTTACTTAATCACAAATGCAGGAACAATTTTATATACCCAAAAAGCTGACCCCATTCAAAACTACAATAATAAATTTAATTCTTGAAAACCCCGTAGAAATTTTCCCTAGAATACTGCGTTTAATAAATCCAATGACAAAATGAATCTTCACTATTACGTAATATTTTTATTCATTTATTTTTATGTCACTGAGACATCTAGCCATACAATTTTGTGGCATTCTTTTGCATAAGATCTATTTCAGCTTTACTATGTCATACAGGCAAGAGCTATGAATAAACTGAGCAGATCCAAGACAATTCAAGATGTGGAACCCAAGATACCTTGCACCATATCATGGGCCAACATATTAAAATAAGAGGCATTACTTTCAGAGCAGTCCTCATAAAAGTTGACTTTGAAATGAAAAAAATATGTTCTTGCCGCATACATGCTAGAAGTTAAGGAGTTCAATGTTCTTCCTTCCTCAGAAAACCCTTGATTCAACACTATTCAGAAATCAATGCTATGTTCACAACATTTAAAAATAACTTTGCACTTACCACATCTAGCATTTTTGCTCCTTGCATTGCAAGCACTATATATAGTGTGCATGAACTCACGTTGGAAAGTTAAGGTGACACAAGCACAGTGACACAAACAGGACATATAGATTAGAGAGTATTTATAGACTGCAAAAAGAAATACCCTGCCAATACTGCTTGATCTATGAGACAAGGACAAAACTGACATCTCTTTGCCTGCGTACCGCATACATAGATTGACTGAAATATATTCTACCCCTACAGTACCCAAAACTGTTCCTCTGTCCTGCTTGGGGGTGTGTAGAGGGGGGGAAAGATGAGGGAGGATGAGGGTAAGACACTTCTAGTGTGCTTTGAGTTCTCACCATTTCAGTCCATTAGCAAAAGACAACAAATTGCATGAATCTCCCTATGCTAAGTGTCTTGGCAGAGACAGCAACAGGTGAGTGATCTCCCTGTACTCATCTCAGTCTGTGAGGTTTCTTTTCATCATATTTTCTCCCCTTGATCTTTTGAGTAGGGGGAGTGAAAGCAAGGTGTGGTGGAGCTGAGCTACCTGTCAGCATTAAACTATTGGTCAGACATTAGGAAGCACTGAAGCAGCCAGGAGAAAATACTCACTCCAAACTACTGCAATGCAAGGAGTGCTGGTGATTATACACAGGGAATATTCACACAGTGCAACTTAAAACCCTACAAATTGCACCAGAAAGTACTCCCAAATTAGGGATTTTAAACATGCAGGTAAAAAAGTAAATATTTCCCCTATGTAGCACCTTTCCCTGAGTCAATATTGAGTCAAGCTTCCTATCACAAGTCTAATTCCTTTAATAAAGTAAAGCTAACTCTAGAGTTAATCACAATCAGACTTCTGGAACCTTAAGAATAAACATTGTGAACATTTCAAATATCAAGAGATACCATGAAACTGAGTTAGTACTGATTTTACCTCAGTGAGTTACCCTTGGTTTCCCAATAAGAACTAACGTATAACATTACTGTGCACCACTCAACAGCTTGCATCAGGTGCAAACGCCAGCTCCACTGTTCTCAGTCTGTAGGACAGGGCAGTGGGATGCTTTGGGCTCTTTACCTTGCTGCCCAGGCTCGTGGACAGTGCTCAGACAGCAAACGCCAGATTCACCCCAACAGAGATGCTCAGAGGGTGCTCACAACCCCTCCCATGGCTGCCCTGCTCACACAGACAAAGAACAAGTTTCCTGTTCAGGAACCTGAAAACCAAGTGAAATACATGCCATTGCTAATGTCTGCTTTGTAATCGAACTTGTTCCAAAGCTAGGCTGAAGTCTCAATCTTTATTTAGTGCGAGGTTTGCTTTGGTTTCTAACCACTGCAGTACAGATGTATGACAGAAAGATGGTGCGCCCTCTCATTGGTGAAGTTGTTAGTTCAGGCAGAAGTAGCATTCTTCCAGAGTAACATAAGGGTAAATCCTCAGTTCTTGATCCACTTGAGTCAAGTCACATCACTCTGCATGTTTTGCAAAAACAGAAAGCAAAATTTTCCCAGAGGTACCTACTTCAAAAACCTATTTAGCTATTAAGCTTTTCTCCTCCTTCCCACAAGCTTAGAACTTTGTGCTTTTCCAACAACTTTCCAAGCATAGTGTCCATGACTCTGACAGTTTATTTTGGTTAAAAAAAAAAAAAAAAGTGATAACTTAACTGCTTGAGTTGCCTGAAAGATTACATCAGGTGCTGTTCTAGAAGAATGTATTACTTCTGCTCTGGTACATCATTAGTTAAAGTGCTAGAGCATCTAACTGTTGGGCATGACATGAAGGAAACAAAATCAATCAGATTTACCACCCAAGGCAGTCTACGAGGCAGTGCCAGTTATCTGAACTGAGACAATGGAGTTTTGTGATTAGAATTTTACCGATTAAGCTGCATAGAGAGCTCTTGTGGGTTTCTGTCTTCTCTTAATCCAATATAAGTTTTACTGGCTCATTACTGCCAATTAGGAAAGAATTTACTTTAAAAATTTATTGAACACTGATGATGAACAACACAAACTCTTATGAAGTGCAGTATTAATTAGATGTCAGACTCTGAGTAAACTCACATAATGAATAAACAAGCATAAATACTCAAGTCTTCCACAAACCATTATAGCATCATAGTCACAACAGCTCACTTACGATCGAGGAAGCATTTTATTTAACCCACAGTTCCAGGGCTCTTGCCTGAAAACATTTCAGTGCAAAGCAAGGAGAACATGGTTCTACTGTGCTACTGGAGCCACCCACTTTTTAAAAGCAACCTCTAATCAAACCCAGCCCACAAGGGACAAATAGGACTTGGCTGCTATGGCTTTCATATGCTAAGTGCTTTCAGGTCAAGGTCCTAAAAGGCTATTACAGAACAACCAACACACCTGGTACTAAGAAGGACCCAGATGGAGGCTGATGACAGCACAGAGGCCCACAGCTAACTAAGCTGAGACAACTTTCTTTTTCTCACCTCCTCCTAGGGATCTCATCTTACCACAGCTTACACCACTCCTGCTCTATAGATCAGGATGGCACAGTCAGTCCTTAGGACTCAAACGCTTTCAGAGTCGCCAATTATTTTAGTCTTCCATCTGTGCTGAACTATCCTCATGCATGAAAGGTGCATTTGGCAGACTTGGGATAACATTCTTAGAGGTGACTCAGTATCCCTCAGGTTTTTCTGGCACAGGATGTTTATCTGATTTTAGATGGATTGCTTTTCCTCTCATAACTCAAAATTTATTTACTTAAAAAATACTTTACCTTAAAATGGCTTAAAAGTATTTTTTCTTCTTTTATATTCACCTGAACAAGAATTACCAGTAGAATTTGTTTCTTTTTCTAACAAGTTTGTCTCCAAGGTTTTTTTTTGTTTTGTTTTTCTTTTTTCTTTTCTTTTTTTTTTTTTTAAGGACCTTAGCAGAAAATACAGATGTAGTTATGACTAAGTATATAAAAACACAAAGCTACTAAGTAGCAGAAACATTAAGATCTTGTATGGTCTTGATGGACTTACATCCAGCATTCAAAGCACGTAGGTTAACAGACTATGACAGATGTTGAAGTGCCTAACACATGGAGAAGACATTCAGTGTTCACAACACTGACTCCTAACACCTATAACTGGAGGAAAACCTTTCTTTCTTTCCCATACAAGCACCTGTTACTTCCCCTATCCGTCTCCATTCCGTGACCTTTAGGAAGTCCCATTTAATGAAATTGCTTAGGCAGTTTGATAAACCATTTTTCACCAGGGAAAAAATAAAATTAAAAAAATCAATTTTGAAAAAAGAAACTATCATAAAAATATACTTTTGGACAACACTTTTATCTGTAAAATTCTTCAGGCTCAAAAGGAATTTCTAGTCAGAAGTGAAAGCCCAAAATAGCCAGCAACTCAGCAGTTCGGTTATGATATCACCATGCTTCCCAGCAGGAATCAGAATCAGCACGTCTAACATTTGAAACGTACGTCTCAATCAGTGAGCTTATTGACTTTCTGCAGCTTTCACTATCTGCTTTTTCACTGGCAGATAAATAAAACTAAAGGATTATTTTATCTTGAATAAAAGGAATTTAGAACTTAGCAGAAATCTTGCTTACCAGCCACCTATTGTTCACTAAATTAGACGCTGACAGGGTGGTGTAAGTAGTACTCACTATGTATATTTTTAATATTAATCTTTTCAATGAAAATATTGAGAAATAAGTTAATTCACCTCTCTACTGAAGCAGGACTACTTGAAAAATTATTTTGAAATTTCACTAAAAATCAACGACAGTTTTTTCTTACAGTATGTGCCCAAGCAAAAATAAGTGTGTGCATATGTGTGTAACCAACACACACAGGTATTTCCAAATCCTTATTGGAAAAAACGAAAAGGTCTACTAACTCAGAGTAGTAGTACCAGTGAGGTTAAAGAACAAAAAATACATGTGTATGAAGGCCATTTGCAAAATCAAACTCATGTACTGTTCTGTGGTAGGGAGCTTCTTCCCTTTGTACAATATCATCCTCTGAATATTAGTGACAAGGAATATAAAGTTTCCTGGCTACATTAAAGGGTTTCTTGAAAGCAGACCACAATTTATAATAACATTTAGCATAGTTTTAGAGTATATATGGAGTGCAAATGCAAATGGGGATCTTTCTAATGTCACATATTTCAGTTTGTAGCACCAACTCATGAATTTGCCATATAATATAAACACTGTGTGTAAATGGAAGTGAGGCAGTGGAAGCTCATAAGTCTCTTATTTGTGTTCTATCATGAAACCAGCAATCAGTATTTGTAAAATCCCTAGAAGCACAGCTACTAAGATATATCTGTTATCAAGTAATGTTATTTGTTCTGTAATTTAACACTGAAGCTAGTTTTCTAGTTGTGAACCCCATCTTCAAGTTGTTGCCTCTTCCACCACATCTTCCTCTAAAGAGGAATCTCTAGTGTCGCACACCATACCACAAGGAAGACGAGAACATTCCTGTCTTGCTTAGAAAAAAAGAGAAAGAGAGAAAGATATAAATATCCCTAAAGATGTCTCCTGTATGCAAAACCTACTAAATTGCCTGTAAAATCCTATTTGTATATACACATCCTTATGCACAACCAAAGTCCTTTTGATACATGCACCAGGTCTCCAAAGAAAAGACTTTCTAATACTGGAAATTAACGTAGAGAATGTCAAGAGCTGTAAAGAGTAGACCTCAAATTAAACTGACCTCAAATTCAAGGCAAAGGGAAAAGACTGGCTGGTTACCTTTATGATCTTTTCTAGGTTTTCACTGTTTTTTTCCCTTCTCTTTAGAAGCAACAACTTTCTTAAAAAAAAAAAAATCTCAGCATTTAGCTGGAAATTCAAAAGGTACATCAGAAAATCTATTAACATTTTCAATAGGAACATCCACGCTCTAGCTGCAGAGGCAGTTGCCTCCACACGTCCTTCCCATTCCAGCCAACTTGTCCTAAAAGGTTCAGTACAGGTTGCAAACAACAGAAGCTGGTTTTTAACACTACAATTTTTCACAGCTCCCTGGCTACTTCCTGCCTAATCTGCATCCTGTGCCAAACTGGTGATTCAATTTATAACTCCCATGGTGCATGAAAAAAATCTTTTTTTAAAATCAGTGTCAGATATGCATTTCTAAGGAGTTTCACATTAAGAAGGAAAAAGATTTCATCCCTTAAACTTGAATCAATCTATTCTCCATTCACTTCAAGTAAATTTCCAACCTAGCTAATTTTGTCAGACATTTTTGTACGACAATGGTTTCACTCTTATCTCTTTTTTCTCTACAGTTTAATCTCGTGGTTTCCATGCAGATGAGGACTAAAAGTGCTTGTCCAAACAAGGATTCCAGAGTTTTACCCAAAATGAAAGAAAAAGAAACATCACAAACATAACCTTAGAAACAAACAATCACAAGTGGCTATTAAGGAGAAAGAAAGGGAAAACATAACTTAAGAGAACTCGGCCTTTAGTCTGTTTAACAGACAGAATCGAAACAGATTTTAAGTACTGAAAAAAATGATAAAAATATTATGTCCCTTATTTAAACAGGGTATCGTAATTTATATGAAAAAATCAAATAGAGTCTGATTCTGCAACCTTCCTAGACCTTCAATAACCACCTCCTCTTTAAATTCAACACATAGGTGAATCAGCCTCCAATTTCCTTTTGCCTGACTGTCCTACAATTTTCTCCACAGCATTCTCTCTGTACACTGAAGGTGAAAATGTGATCTCATTTAAGTCACTAGGATTAGAGGCAATGGACCTTATCTAGAACTTATTTTTCAACAAAGCATCACCGTTCTTTGTTTTAATCTCCTTTAATATATATAAAAATTACTACTTTCTTCTAAGAGAAACAATTTTTACAACGTAATTGTCTCAGATACAGACGTATCTAAGGTAAGGACACAGCAACAGTGATAAAGGTTTGACCTTCCTCCTTGCAGTTTGCTGTTATATGCAGCTTCACACAGAAATTAACTGTAAGGAAGAGCTATAAGGAAGACCCAGACTATATTCCACTCCTTTAAGACTGTGCAATGTCTCTAATGTCTCTCAGATTCCATAAATTTATCCTCATCATGAAGTTGCCACTGAGCCCATCTGCAAATTCTAGAAAGCCACACAACACAACATCCTTCCTTTTTGTTTGTCGTTCTGCTAGTCACCCTGATATTTATGGGCTGATAAAAAAAAAAAACTATTTCTAGACCCATAAAACGATGGGTACATCATTCTCCATAAGATCTTGTATGAAATTCCAGATTTCTGCAAAGGACATCATTAGATCTTGCTAGACTCATGCTGAGAGAACACAGCAATAGAAATCATGAGAGCAGAGACGGGCAACTGCTATCCTCAAAACTTGCTTTGAATTGCCCAGATGTCCGCCTTATCATCGTCTCCTGTACTAGAAAGACATACAAAAGAAATACATGCATGTAAAAAGAACACGATAAAGGTAGTGATTTTTCTGTAATGAAACAATGGATATGAAGTACAGAATAATGATTTTGTTGTTGTTGTTCAAGGCTATGTTATGCACATTTCATATACTAAGCAACCTGATGAACAATTGAATAATTAAAAAGGATCAGCACTTATTGCACAATGAAAGTTGTAAGATCTTTAGATGTGCTTGAATTGCAGCAGACTACTGCAGATTCCTTGATCACCCCAGTGCAGACTGGTCATCTGACATAGGCAACTGCTCACTGACATGCTAATTTCTTTTAGATAATTATAGCATGGGTTACCAAGATCTTACATATGCTGTGTGAAATAAATCCCTATCCTGACAGATGGGCTCTGGACTGCTCTCTTTTGAAGCTGAAACGGCCGTTCTGGGCTCCTGCTGGAGGCAGCTTTGCCCTCTGCCAAGCCGTGGAGCTCAGACAAAGCACCGCAGGGCAGGGCAGGACCACAGCACCCGCTTCCATTTGAGGGGGGCAAACAGAGGAGGGGAGAAGAGGGAGAGATGTTGGAGACCAAAAATTAAAGCAGCCGTAAAGAACAGAAAAAAAACATAACCATCCACTTCAAGGCCAGCTCTTCATAGTCCTCCAACCTAACGACTTCAGCTCCCACTGCAATCAACTGTTAAGATAGCAATGCTTTCTGCCTTCCCCAGAAAAGAAAAAGAAAGTGGGAAAAGTGAATGCAAAAGAAGCAGTTTACTGATTCCTCAAGATAGTGCTGATGAATTTTTAATGAATAAATTTTGAGTTTATGCTGTAGAACTCTCCCTAACATTCACCTTTTAAAAGATAACAACAAAATCAAACAAGAAAACAGAATATTACCAGTTTCTTATATAATTTAAAGAACCTCTCTCACTTCAAAGTTTTACAAGTCCATATTATCCTTTGAACAAAATCCTCAGATTGTATATCATTCCTTTGCATTTATGTTGTCAGATGCACCATAGCATTAGGCTTAAGAGCTCGACAGCAGCAATGCTCCAAAGGCAGTACAGCAAACAAGAAAAACAATTAAATTTTGTATGTTTACAAGGGAGAGTCTGCAGTAAATAACCATGTCAAGCAGATCTTGCTGTGGGAGGATGGGATCAGAATATCGATAAGAATTGACTGTGAGAAGGAAGGAACAGCAATTAACAACAGACTACAGAAGGCAGAGCTGAGAGAAAACTAAGTTTAGCCAAGGTATGGGATAAAGGAAAAAACATAAATATGAAGAGAAATATTAATGAGCTTGACTAGGGGTAGGTAAGGTAACGGGGCAAGAAAGGAGATCACAAGTCTTTTTACCCTGCTTCTTTGCATTTCCTCTATAGCTTTTGATTAATCTTCCTTAAAATGTTCAATTCTCAGTTCATTTTCTTGTTTGCAGTGGACTGTCTCATGCTGTAAACACTGAAACTGGAATGCCCAGACTGGAGAAACTTCCAGTTCCATTAAGTCTTTTCACAGAACAACAGAATATCCCAAGTTGGAAGGCATCCACAAGGATCACTGAGTCCAACTCCTGAATCCACACAGGAGCCCCCCAAAAACAAGCCTTAAGTCCAAACACTTCCTGAACTCCAGCAGGCTTGGTGCCATCACCACATCTTCTGAGAAGCCTGTTTTAATCTGCAATGGAAGAAAAACTGTGCATATGACTACCTGCAAGACCTAAAGAACATAAGAAAAATGGTTAATTTTATACTGTACACTACCGAACAATTTTCATAGGACTAAGCACTATTTCCTCCTTACGCTCAGTAATTTATCCCAGGCCTCCATCTTGCTGACCATGCACTGGCCTGCTAACACCCATCTCTCCAGAAATGACTATATATCTTTAATGTAAGGACTCTCCCAAGTGTTCACTCTCCCAAATGCATCTGATCATTGATGAGTGTGGCTGAATTAAGAGTAAGAAAAATATAAAATAGTAACAAATATACAGACTGCAAGGTTTCTACTCCAGTAATGGAGTCTGTCATTTAGAGATAAAAACAATAATGCAGATGGTAGCATTCACTACTAAATATTTTGTCAGTAGAGTCACTTAAAATAGTCGCATTTTACTTGTCTTTATATTTATAATGACTTTCATAGCAAAAAAAAAAACATACAGTTCTCACACTGGCTGATAAAACTCTCACCATGAGAAAAGGCTGGCCATCGCTCATTCTCTAATCATTGTCTGCCAATAAGAATTATGAGATATCAATTACAATCACTATTAAATAAGGAGGTCATCATCAATATACCAGAAGCCTTGACAGAAAAGTGTGTTAAGAGCACAATTGCTAAATGGAATTTCATAGGGACATCTCTCCTGTCATCTGTATAAATGTGGGAAACTGAAGCAGGAAGGAAAAAGATCACTGCATGGAAGACTACAACAATGAATAAAAGTGAAATTTATTTAGAATGTCTAACACGACAGCATCACTGCTATTATGATACTCTCCATACGTCTCCAGAAATATCACTGGAAACTATGCAGTCATTCTGATCATCAAAATAATCAAGCGATTTTCATGTCCTTTTAACATCCAATGGCAGCCTCTAACACACACATTCTCTGGAAGGAAATCACGTTTTATGACTATAGCATAGTTTTTTCTCACACCTCATACCATTCTCAAAGGAATGCTTCCTGCAGTTATACCATCAGACATTTTGACATTACCTTCTTGAATCAACCTGATCTGTAGAATAAATCACCATCAGAAGACAGTAACTTAACTGCTAATAGCAGCACTTACAGTACTAAACTTCCTTAAGAAAAGCAAGATTGAACCAATGCATTCTGTCTTTTTGAACATCTTCTCTTGAGCAATTAAAGGACTAATTCTTCAAAGTTCCTCTTTCACAAGGAGAAGAAAAAAAGCAAAATAGTTCTGTGCTCATTTGAGCTCAAAAGCACGCTTGTTTGTATTCTGTAAATGATCTTTACTATTTGACAACCACAGTACCAGATGAAATGGTCTATGCAACGAGACATACCTGCATTCCAACAGGAGAAAGATAGCTGCAGGATGCAGTGATAGCCAGACCTAAAGCACTTTGTTTATTTGAGTTTCCTTCCAGCCATCTGCATCTTGTCTTTACAGTGCAGAAGTCTCGTCTGATTTGCCCTTGAAGAGATATAAATTCTGAAATGCTGCTAATGCACATTCTTCTTAAACAATTACATAGATTCTCATTTCGAAGGACATTTTAAAACCATTCTCCCCTACAAAACATTAGCATATGCTTCTTAAGTACTCCTGAAATAAAATTTGTCTTGCTACAGTCACAGCGTTACTCTGTCTGCAACAGCTAGTATCAGCTGCCTTGTTTTTAAGACTTGAATCAGAACCTACTTGCCGCAAGTGTTTTCTCTTTGGGTATAAAATTCTACCTTGCAGACCTTCTGAAAATTAGAAGGAAATCTAAAAATATCCTCCATTCCTGTTCCTCACGTATTTTTTTTTTTAAATCATTCTTGCTTAAGGAGACAACCAAAATTCCTGGTTTCTTTTCAATAAGCACAAAGTTTGATTTCTGATTAACTTTTCAAGTTCTTTTAATGTGTTTTGTAAAATCAATAGATCAGTAGAATGAAAACGACTACATTGTGTAAGCATACAATTTTAAAAAATCCTAATTAATGCATCTTGTGATATTATTGTCTCAACATGTGTAACTCATGACCTTGAAATGTGCAACATCTGCCATGGCCTCACTGTTAAAACTATGCAACAACTTGTGTTAAGATAAATCAGCTGATCAGCGCTGCACTGTTAATCATTTTGTTGTTAAAATTACCCAGAGCTTCATGTTCCCGGTATACAACTGGGTTGATTAAATAAAGGTATTCATATTCATAATATTACTGTAACAAGGCGGGGATAAAAATCTGACACTTGCATATTTTTAGACCAACCTCTGTTCAATTGAAATTCCTATAATGGCTCATGTTGACTTGAATTAAACTTCTATTTCTCGCATAAGCTTTGGTTGTTTTCATATATTGCAAAAGCCAGCACGTATAATTGCCTTAAGACAGCCCACAAACAGGCTTAATTTCAGAGAGCCAAAAGAAAACAAAAGTCTATTATTTAAGCAAGAAATGGAGGTAAGAACAGATTCTGCTTATATTAATTTAGGATTCTGAGAAATCCATAAAAAATACGATACTGATTTATAATTGGCAATTTCCCTTGGCTTTTTTTGCCATACTTCAGTAAGGAGAAGGTCTGCTACAATGAAAGCAAAGTTGTGTGGCTTGGGGTTTTCTGGTGGTTTGCTGTTTTGTTTTAATTATTTATTTTTACACCTCCCCTCCTTGAATTATCACTTAATTATACTTGACTGACTGAAACTTAGGACTCAGGAACAGAAAATAGTATTTCTTTAGAAACAAAGTGATTTGTGCTCTAGACTTAAACCAGATGGGGGAGTTACACAAGACTCAGACTTAACAAACAGAAGGTATTTTACTGGGATGACCGGATACAGGACATTAATGACACAGGAGCCGTGAACCATTTCCCATCACACATCATATGAGTTTGAACTTGCTCCATAAAGCAAGGTCCTGCATTTCCTGAGCTTGCACAGTGCTATGGCCATATCAGTTAGTGAAAAAAACTTTCTAAGAACAGTTACCAGAATGCAGCATGCGTAAACCAAATCAGCAGGACTACTTTGATCCAGTGGAAAGATTCCTACTGAGTCCATTTTTATAACATGAGCAAGGCTCCTGTTCTTCAATTTCATGCTTACTTAATCTATAAACGTATCAAAGTCTTTCATGCATGGTGATGTATCTGCTGCCTCAGCAACTTTCATACCTTTTCAAAACCAGAATTTGGAATCTCTCTTCAGACGTTGCTTTTCCTAGAATAGCTGTATTATGAATATGAGCATCTATTTAATGAACATCTGAACTATTTCAACACCATCACATTGAACCTTGAAGTCATCAAAATACAAAGGCTTAAACTGAAACTTATTGGCACTGCAACAGGTGAAGATGTTTATGCCAAACTTGTTTCATGAACAAGGCACATCTTGGAAAACATAGCAAATTACAGAATAAAGACAACATCACATACATCCAAGTCTATTCAAATTTTAAATGGAATGTTAGAAAATCCACATCTCCAGATAAGTGCGCCCACTGGGGTATACCAAAGGTACCTTTATTTAATGATATTGATCTCAATTCTATGTTCTGCAGTTATTCCATGCCAAAAAAAAGACAAGAATACAAATGAGTAAAAAAAAAAAAAAAAAGAGTAAACAAGTGGTCATCCCAGTAAGAACTTCAGATGCATACATCTTTGCTTCTTCTAATCTAGTTTCATTTATTATTTTGCCGTTAGAAAACTCAGTTTTCATCTTTATATTTTTAGTCCAGATGGATTGCAGGCTCAGATAACAACATAAAACTGGTTAATCAACTTTCATGCCATATTTATGCTGCAACAGGGAGATTTTACCGTTGCTTGCAGTTTAGCAGTTCATATTGTGGAATACGGCCAGTGTTTTATGTACCCTTAAAATTGCAAGCTGCAGCCCACTCTCAGTGACCCTGCCACTAACAACAATCTCATCTTCTCTGAACAGTGATTCAGTTAAATTTAATTCAAAAAAATGCAACCTCTTTCCAGGGAGCAGAATTCTATTTCACTTACAAAATCTATGAATTATCAGCTCTACTGGTCATTTTGTGTCAGAGTCTAAAGACAGGAAATATTTATTTCATAGTTAGTTTGTTATGAGATCACTACTCTCATTCCTAATGCAAGTGTTGGGCTGTATAAAATATTTCCTTTACAGGAACTATATTGTAACTGTAGCTGTGATCATCACATTTTGACAGTTGTACTGCTTTGGCTTTACTGGTATTATTTCCACAATAAGCTTTAGAACTTGGATAGAAAAACCTGTTGAAAGCTGGTATAGCATTTTGCATTTCAAAAACGAACACGTACGGCATCAAGCATCTTTGTAATTAAAACCAAATTGTATTGCTGTTCAGAAAAGTCAAAATTGATAACAGTGGCTATTTGAACCATACTAATTGCATATAGCTTGCAATTAACATTATTACTCATCAATTATAACATATAATGCATCTTGCCTAATCCCATGACCATGTTTTAACAGAATGGGAAATTAATCATCTTTCAGCAATTGGCTTTACTGTATCACCATCATGTTCGCACTGGATCTAAGCCAGTTTACCCAAAACTACAATGCCACATTGTTTTATTTTGGTTTTTGTTTAATGTGGTGTGAAACCAATTAAATGTCTATGGAGACTGTGTTATATGTGGTATAGAATTTATACGTTACTTAGTTTAATAAAATATTGGAAGGCTTGTTGTCACATAGAAATACACTTAATTTATCACAAAACAAAGATGAACCAAACTGACCTAAGTATTAAAACTGCACTCCTAAATGAGTAATACACTTCATCCCAAAAACCTGTCCTTACAAAAATATAACCATGCTTCATCAATTAAAAGAAACTAAGTCTTTTTTTTTAATTGTTATTATTTTCTTTTAATCAATGATTACTTTTTTTCTTTAGTTTTAATTTCTCTGGCATCAGATGACAGAAAAGCTTGAGTGAATTTCAAAGGCGGGTTGTCTCATTAGCTTAAAACACAGTGGCAATTGATACCTGTCACAGCATGCACTGCATTTTTTCTTCTGGTACAAAGCATTCTGCCACTTCCAATGATATAAAATAAAAATGGTATTTACAGTTCAAAAATAATTGCAACATGGGAGGCTATAAATCCATCAGCAGAGCGGGACTAAGTATTATCTATGGGAAAATAGAAAAGCACAAAAACCTACAACCACAGGTGTGTGTGAGAATTTGAATTGGCTCAAATTTTGTAAACCTTACAATGAGTTACAGGAGTAATGGTTCAGGCAGAGCACAAATGAAGTAACTAGAAGAAATATTTCCTCAAACAATCATAAACTACTTTTAATCACAGGGCTGTGAAACTTGAGAGAGATGCATCAGTATCTTCAACATTGCTTAAATCCCTTCCTATAACAGTCCCTGCAGTCTCATTTTCCTGCTCTTTTCCTTCCACTATGAATCTCTTATGTTGCACTCTCTAAAGCCAGCCAAGGCCACGTCATAGCCTCTCAACAGCTAACCTAGAATTTACAGCATTTTATTGTCACAACTAATTTTAGCCTCTGAGCTTTTAAAGAAGCTGCATCTGCTTATACCCAAACAGCTATTTTCATAACCACACTACTTGTATTTTATTACATTATGTTTCAATTTAATATCTTTAGGTACAGCTCAATTAATTGCCAATAATCCCTTTCAAAAAAAATCCTAACTGAAAAAAAGCACTTAGTACCAAATAAACTGCACTATAAGTGGTATAAATAAAAAGCTGCTTTGAGTTTATTATCACATCAGCCACCAGAAGCAATATCCAGCACAATTCTCTAAAATGATAAAGCTATGCTGACCTCTAAAAACCATTCCACAACGTGTTTTCATTCCTTCTATAGCAATGCACCCACACATACAGCAGCAGCTCTTACAGACATCCGGGCCTCAGGAGCAGAAAATGTTTTACCATCTTTGTGAGAGGGCAGGCCTGCACTGCCGGCACAGACCTGGCATTAACAAAATGCAGAAATATGCAGGTTGGCTGGGAGTCAGTAATCCAGTAACATCAAAGAGTTGCAAGTCATTTACCCTCCTTATAAGTTAAATAAGCATGGATAAAATCAGCTCCTTGACAACATGCCTACCCTGTTACTGGTACTCATGTTGATCTGGTGTTTATAACTGCTACACTGACATCACTTTCAGAAACATACAAAAACATCTAAATTCTGAGGCGAGCAAAAGCTCTGGAAAACTTCAAAAGGCTGAAAGCAGCGTTCATTCAATCAAGGAGAAAGGTCTGCTTTGCAGAATAGGTTCTGAATGCTGCTGATAGTGGGCTGAATATCTAGCTATGATGTCCTGTTTTAACAATGACCTCAGAAAAGTGTATAAATTCTGGGGACAGTGAAACTTCAGCATGGTTTTGTGTTTAGTTAATGACCAAAATAAGAACACTGGTTATGCATATATTATTAAAACACAAAATGTTTTTGTCAGAGTTTGAATGATTATGGTAGAACAAAGCTAGACAGTACATTCACGTGAAGTAGTACTTTTGTGCCAGAGTACGTAACCCCTACCAATTCAGCACTATTCAACTCCAAATAGGAGTAAACAGACACTCCCTCAGATTCTCTCACCTACTTTACCAGTTGTTATTTCATGGCTTTGCTGCATTACTCCACCATCTTTGTCTTTTTACTCTTCTTCATTAGTGTCCCACTATTGTCTCCTTTCATGTCTCTCTCTTCAAAAAAAAAAAAAAAAAAAGTATTTCAATCTTCTATAATTTAAATGCTAAGATTTCAGATCGTTATACACTGGTTCCATATTACTCTCCTCATTTTTCCTTTCTCTCATCAGTTGATAGTTTTCTCTTTGCTCCGGAGATCCTGAATTTGTGCAAACCCAGCACACAATCCTAATCTTAGTGATTCCCTAACACTTATTAAGAATGTGACCATCAAATTTCATGGCTTAATAGTGGTTCAGTAAGGATTCATACTGTCAACTCCAAATATCAGCTAATTAGATATATCCCATCACTGTGAAAATTAAAGAGGTCTAATGGCTCCTTTTTGAAGATATTTTACTCAATTTTCAACACTGAGGAGCTGGTGAAAGAGTTCCACCATAAAAGTAACAATATTTCCAAGAAAGAGATCTGCAAAACAGTTCAACTTCCAATAGAGAGACATCCTTGCTATCAGGGGAAAAAAATTAAAAAATTAAAAAAAGGTCAGTAGAAGTATGTTAGTAAAAAGTGAAAGCTACAAAAAAGCAAAAAGCCCTCACTGCTAGACTTAGCCTAATAAGTCATTTTCCTGCCGCTAAAAGTCTGTTTGCTAGTACTGGACTAATAGAATATCTTAACTTTGGTATTGCATATATTTTAAACTCATTTAAATATTTTGTCTTTGTTTTTCCATTATCTCTGCTGTGATATTTTTGTAATCATAGAGAACACAATACACTTTGTGTACCTGTGAATGGTAAAGGAAAGTTACTGAGTTCACTGCATCATGTGTACATCTAAGGAGCTCCTGAGTGTGTAAAAATAAAAAAAAATTAATACTGTAATTTTACAGTGGTTTCTCCAGTAATCCTTAATTAGTCTGCAGTATATAACTAGAGCCACAGAAAAATTAAAATCTTAACTCATATAGCCAGGCTCCATTACGATACCTACTTTAAATATCCGGACGCACAGTATTAAGCGTTGCTTCCCATCCTCCTGTCTCAGAAGACGATCAATTCACAGAAGCAGCAGTACAAGTGAGAAAGCTAAGGTTTTCTAGGCACAGTTCTTATACTTTTTAGGAACATGACATGAAACCAAACAAAACTACAGGTACAGCTTCTTAAAATAAGATCTGAGAGCCTAGATGCCAAAACTTTTGCACTGAAAAGCTAAATAGTTTATTTTGGGATACAACCAAGCATTTTCAAATTTTAGTAAAGAGTTCAGGATAATTGCAGGGTGCGGAATATCTACATTCAACTTCTGTTCATCTGCCAGGTTTAAGGTGGGATACACTATGAGTATGAAGTTACTTCAGTAGGAAGAACTGGGAACTAGCTACTGAATATTCTGCTATTTTATGCAAGTATTTACTGTATTTGGTAATTACCGAGAATCAAATTACTAATGGAAATACTCTCCTTTCTGTATTGAATTTCTAACTGATTTTTAGCTTTTGCCTAACACAAACCAGCTGCAAGTAGATCATATCAGAACCACACAGTGACAGAGGTCCTCATATAATCTTTTCCTAGAGTAGTCAATATTAGTAAACCAAAGGATTTTAACCATTTATAATCATTAAACATCTAAAATGACTACAATAAAATGTTTAGATCAACAGTTTAAATAAAACAAGTTTGGCTAACATTTAAGCCTGCCATTAAGCTGTTTTATCATGTTTTCAAGCCCTCCCTTGATATTATCATCACTGTCAGACATTAACTCTGTAGTTACAGATTTCTGACAGCAGTTTCACCCAATGCCCCTCAAACCCTTCTGGTTCGAATTCCAGCCACTTAGTGCCACACAGCCCTTAAGAAATACCATGCAAGGTCATTGCTGCTTGCCAGTACAGACCCCGTGTCTTAAAAGTTTGGCATACAGGTATGGGGTGGGTTTTCATGGTTGTGGGGTTTTTTTTGTTTGTTTGGGAATTTTTTTTTTTGTTTATGTGCTTACTTCTGCACATGGGCCTCAGCATCTTGCAGACATCCTAAGTTTCGGTTTCTTTAGAACAATCAGCATATGATAACCTGTGATACACTTGCATTATCTATTCCCAACATGGTTATAAGCCAGTAAGCCCCAGATTTCTTTCATCCTTTTAACCAACCAACACAACTGGAACAGAAAATCACAGACCAAAAGCCCTGCTTCACTGCAAAGCGATGAAACTTTCCAGGTGTTCAGACTTAGAGCCTATAACTGCTCCATTACCACTGCTGATACTTTCTTCAATTGCTTTCCTCTTGGGACCGTATAGTCCAGTTTTGGATTCAAGAACTGTAAGACTACTTTCTGTATCTTTCATACTCAGACTCAGGCAGCTACAGAATTTTAATGACATCCAGTGATTAATTTAGACATTTCTAGCCCTTAGCACTATAGAGGAACAATGGAAGTTGGGGGATATAAATTTTTGCAGCTACTCACATAGGACCCTAGCGGCCTCCTGTTAACTCCTGCCCTGAGACAGATGGAGGAATCCGTGGTATAAACTCTTCTCCACTGGTTGAATGCATTCAATTCTCGGTCAGAAACAGACCCACACTTCAGTGTTGATCATAACACTGCACCAACCCACATCTCAGACTGGGAGATGAATTCTCCAAACATATGGTGCAGCGAGGCTGCAATTCAGCCTGAAAACCACCCGCATATTATTAAAAGAATGAGGAATACAAAGCTGTTTTCTAACAAGCCATATAGGATTATATTTCCTCAGATACTGCATTTAAAGGTGGTACATTTCTAGTGGCACAGCCCACATCCAACATTCTGTGAAGTTAACAGCCTTCTACAAATTTAAATTGCATAGTCCTAAAGAAACTGAGCTTTGCATAGCCGATAAGCAGAGTTTCTTCTCACAAAGAAACTACAATCTAAGACATCTAAGTGCCAAGGAAAACACAGCCCATCCACTTTCCCTTAAATACATCTACAGTATCTTCACAAATTAAGCTCCAATAAAAGGATATTGTGCCCTCACACACTGCATTACCTCCCAGAGAGCAGCAGAGCAGCCCCACAGCCCGGGCTGCTCAACAGCATTCCAGGTGAGCACTTCCCATGCGCTGTGGGGACCCATCTCCAATCTGCCTCCAGCACATGAATGGCGTCTGACTGTTCTGTAGATTATTTTTCCAATATGCTCAAGCTATGAATGACTGCTTAATATTTTTCTTTTTACATATCTATTTAGGAGATGTTGCAGTGGGAGATGGAAAGAAAAGCTATTTTAAGAAGTATCACAAGATTCAACCACACAAATCTAATCTTATCAATATTTTGAACATTAGGCAGTGTATTCTGCTCTCTCCTGTTCTTAAATCAATCTAAAAAATAAAAAATAAAGGGGACTAAGGCAGTGCATATTAAAGGGCTTCAAAATGCAATTTACACAGGCATTGCACCAACTCTCACCTTTGTAAGAAAACTTAGAGAACAACACACAAAATATGAGATATCATTTTTCTGTTATCTTTTTTTTCCCCTAGCTGAACAACAACCCTGACAATGTAAGCTTAAAGCAGGTTCTTTAGGAAAGACATCGTGGTGCACATTGGTACTTCCATTATCAAGTAATCATTTTCTTTTATCCTGATTGTTAACAATCATGTTAGTGCCGATGACAATAAAAACACAGGAAGGCTTGGGAGCAGGTTTGCTTCATAGCTAGCATCTGCTATTAAGTACAGTAAAAAATTCAATATGTAGAGAAAGAGTCATAAAAAAAAAGATAAGAAAAAAAACGGTTCTATGTCCCAATACTGGAACTATAAAGAACACAATTTGTTTCCAAGGGATTACTCATATGAATAAAGCTTGAAATATCTCACTCCACAGAGCTTCCAATATACTTAAAAATCTCCCATCAGTAATAGAATAATGTAACCAATCCCTCTCAATCTTTTCTTATTTTGCATACATACGTGGGATTTTTGTGGAATTCCTTTATTCAGAAGATTGTTCAGTATTTCAAAAATGTGCCCATAAAAATACAGTTTAGTATAAGATTATCAGCATTTTCAGAAGCAGTCATTCTATTTATACTAGCTATGAAGCAAATGAAATATTGGCTTTGAGTTCTTATGCAATACACACAACTGCTCATGAACGTAAAAATCATGCCTCAATTCCACACATTTCCAAATTCACTACTATTAGTAAATACATTTGCCAATTTGGATATTTGAAAATTTAATGTTATTATAAATTGTCTGAAAATTGGTTTTAGGAGCATCTCATCCAGATTTTTGTGGTTTTAACAATAGCAGTCACATTTATTACAGAAACATACCTTTGCAATACAATATAGTTCATGTGGCACCCATGATCATTCTGTAATAGAAATCAATTGCTATGATTTCCTGCAGAAAGCGTGATTCATTCTGGATCAAAACCAACTTACGTACTTTCTGCTTTCAGTTAGAAGTTAGAGATTTCTCTGGCACAAGATGTTAAAATTGAGAGGTAGGTTGTTTTACTGCAATTTTAACCCTTCTTCACAAACCAAATAGCCCTGAAATATCAACATGCCACCTAAAACCTCAATCAAATCTATTAAAAAATTAAGACAAGAGGCAATGAAATTTTAATAGCTACATTTACATTTTATTGAAGGCCCAAGCCCTAAGAGTTGTGGACTTCCATAAATCGTTACATGTGCACTACAAAATTTAGCAAGAACATAGCTACAAGAGAGATTATTTCATCTGACCAAAAGAAAAAAACCTGATCTTGATATTTGCCAAGGAACAACCTTCATTGTCACCTTTTGTTACTGAATGTTTAAAAAATATTTTAAGAGTCACATTCACCAGATTGTTCTTTGAAAGTAGCATAAAATCCTTAAAATTTGCCTATATGAGAAATACTTTCCTTCATCACTCAGTCATAATATTTAGCATTCAACCTGAGGAACTCGCACACCCACACTTGCAAATAAGATCTTCAAAACTTCCCAACTCAAAACCCAAGTAAAAACTTGGGACCAACACTCCCAGCTCCTAGGAACAAACATGAGAGTAAGACTCCAAGAATTCTCAAGATCACTGACCCTGACTGAAATGACAGGGACAGAGATCTTTTGCAAAATGTTACTCTCATGTTACAGATAAGAAAAAGACATAAAATAGACTTGCTGGAGATGCAAGTCTATTGCGGGGGAGGGGGAAGTGTTGAATAAAAAAAAAAAAAAAAAAAAAAAAACAGGAAATGAGATACCTGCTAGCCAATCCTCCTCCTCCTTACATTTTGATTTCTGTTTTTGTTTTCATTCATCATTGGCAAAATGTACTTTGTAGCAAGCAAATTCATTCTATTGCACAGAAATACGCATGCGTGATCCAAATCTTTCCTAAGTTTTACTCTACTAAGGACTTATCTGCAAACTGAAAGTAGCTGCTACAAATTAGAAGAATTATTTTACCTCTCATGTTGAATCTTCTGGTTTTACATCTTCCACGTGCCCCTTGATTGCTTAAAAATATATCGTTTTTGTTTTGTAACATTTATATTTCTTTCTACTGTTGAAAGGAAGCTGAAATTAAGAAATTTTTGTTCTTGAACAAGCATTGCAGCCACAGGTTTCAGCTGTAGACCCACTCCTTTTATTTTCACACTTAATTAAGAAATATGATAGTCAGCAAATCTAAGATATGGAGCTGTGCCAAAAGTACTCTAAGTCCGTTGTAACCAGATTCTGATTTCTGATTTGTGAGACGGTGTTCTCAAGATTTGACTAATTTATCTGCTGCACTCAAACTTTGAATAAGATTACATTACAATAGCAAAAGTATGCATCGTTTGTCAGAGATATCCCACCCTCATAGTCTTCATTTCATCTAATTCTCTGTATTGTTTTAAATACTATACTTGATTGCAAAAATTTCAGATGCAAGAGTAATGTTTAGAAAGTATTAGAAACTTCTAAAAAACAAGTACAAAAATCTTGTTTTATCAAACAAGTGTAAGCCAATATTTTTTGCACCTCTCTACTTTAAATGTCTTGTATTTTTCTGAATTTGACCGGGCAACAAAAAACGTGCAAGAAAATATTTGGATTTGCCTTCATTCCTGACTTCTACAAAATTAAAATTCCATCTGGTGAGTAATGTGAGGCTCATGGGCAGCCTTGGCTGCAGCGATCGCGAAATGATAGAATTTGAGATCCTGAGGGCAGCCAAGAGGGTGCGCAGCAGACTAACTACCCTGGACTTCAAGAGAGCAGACTNCATCTTTAATATTTGTCAATTACTCTCAAAACATTATTTACAAGGTTTCTCAAATACATCATAAACTAGTCTGATGGATGGCATGTAAGCTTTCCTGGAAAATAACGCATTTGAGGTTGGCATGCTCTTGTCAAAACCTGGGATTACTAAATTCAGGTGAGTGTCTGAAGTCTATAAGAGTTTCTCAAGAAAACACATTTCTGGTAATCATCAAGATCTTCTCATTTGAACCCTCTAAAACTGGCAGTAATGACAAAATCTGGACTGGAATTTAAGTTTCATAGCATTTAGGAGTGAAAATGAATGGCGCTCTGCCTTTGTGAAAGTAAATAGGAGCAAGATTTAAGGCCACTTACAAACATTTCTACATCGATTGAGGCTCCTTGACAGCCAGAAGAGGGAGCCAAGAATCTGGCCTAGATTCCCCAAAAGCTCAGAAGAGGCATTGCTTAGAAGATGAAGTCACATGATAAAATCCCTCACGTCATGGCTGCAGATCACTGAGAAGCTTGAAATGCTTTAATGGTTGGTTGGATTTACACAGGTGGATTTCCAGTACAGGTAATTCATCACCTTAGCTGGATGCAATACTGCATTATTATTGACTTCATCTAAACAAAACAGTATTTAGAGCGCTTGTAGCCACAGCAGTTGATGCCTCACTGTCAAGAAGGCTGCTAATTTGCTGGTAACGGTCTTCAGCCATAAATGACAACGGGACAACAATACCAATGGGAGAATGTTTATTGTTGAGAAATAGACTAAAATCAATTTTTTATTGTTTTGTGTGTGGTTGGTTTATTTCGTTAGCGCATTACTTCTCTGTTAAGTACATGTGTCTCCTTAGGCTACGTAGACAGGATGGCAAGCAACGTAGACATGATGACAACCTACATGCATACTCTAATGTCTAGACAGTCTAGGATATTTCAGTTGCATAACTGAAATTTAATTTATCCTTGTGTCTGAAAAAATATCTTTGTTTATGTCACCAACAACATAATCATTCGTAAACCATATTACCAGCCCAGAAGTAACCACTTATAAGAAAAAAAATGAATACACATTCACAGAGAAGAGCTTCTAGGAGTTTTATCTTAACGCTTCCTCACATCATTTGATATGCTTGGCTGGACCTCTGAGTAAAAATAAATTATCGCTTTAAGTTTGAAGGTGTACTTTTGTAGTGGATTAAAATTCATGCATCTTTTCATTTGGTAACTGCTTCAGGCTTTCTTTTCAGGCAGCTTCAAAAGGGTGAATATATACTATTTTAATGTTGAGCTGCCTTTTAAGCTGGACAAATATGAGCTGCAATATGCTCCAAGGGAAACAAAAAAGGAGCACATTAGAAGCATATCACTCGTATGAAGAAAATAACTCCTGAAATAGACATCTCCACAAGAAATTCATCACTATCACAAGCAGGCTTTTAAAATATTCTTTTCAGTTCACTGGAAAAGTAAACAAACAAACAACCACCTACTTTCAAGTTTAAACACTGCTTTGTCAAATATCTAAACTCATTACTATAATTTAATAACTTATGAAGCCTTTTTAGTCATTGATTTTATCAACAGAAAAATGACTATTTCAATATGGATTAGCAGAATTACTGAGATATCTAATTTGAAAATGTCTGCCTACAGTCTTCAATTTCATTTAGAACTCACTTCTGTGCATGTTTAATCACCTGTGCCTACAGAAGAGTTCTGGTAAAGGCAGTTGCAACATCACTTATATAGCTCCTAGAATCATCATTTCTTTAGTTATTAGCATGATTTTCTCTGAATTTACCAGAACATACTGTTTCAGCACAAAACCTTTCTTAATAAATTACTGTATCCATGAGTTGAAAAGATGGCACTTATGAGATTACTTTATGAAAGAAACACAGAATTATGAATGGAAGTGCTTTGAGATCCCTCATCCTGTACATTCCATAGAGAAATAAGGAATTTATGAAAAATCAGGATCAATATCCAAGTTCCCTTGTAACCAAATGGAACTCCAATTCACAAACAGTTTTTGGAAACATTTAGAAAAGGCAGACAGGTCTGATTTACTTAGGATTCACACACATTGAGCAAAGTATTAAGGTCTGTGAAGAGCAAAACAGGAGAAAGTCTGAAAGACTGGACAACCACCAAGGAGATTAGAAAGGTAAATTGCCACTTTAAGTGAAAAAAAAAAAATAAAATCCAAAATTATTTCATGCAATACTACTTGTAATAGCAATTCATAAGAATATTTTGCTTTTTCAGCAGAACAGGTAGAAACTCAATAATAAGTTGTTTTTCAGAAGCAGACCTGAGATTTTACACAAACACTTTTATATCAGTAGGAACAGCTGTTTCTTTTGGTTCACTAAAAGACAACAACCAAAAAACCCACACAACTAAACACACTATTAGCTTCTACCACCACTGAAGACTGGTCTTAATATTTATTGTTCAAGTAGAAAGTAGACTTGTTCCTGATTTAAAGAACTCAACACTTAAAAGCTCTTCAGAGAAGTCACTAATAGATGGTGTGATGTCTCCCAGCAGCAGCAAGGAGGCCAATCTATAGCATGACCTAAACACCGGTGCATTATGCAACTGCACGTCTAAATGGCGCGCTTTGTTTCATGGTTACTGGCAGGTTGTTTCTGGGAAAATATGTACATAAAACCAAAATAATTGCTGCATTTCAACTGTCAGGAAAACCACGTGCCTTCAACAGAATCACCTAACAGAAGCTGCAATCTATAAACTCCCATGAAAAAAGACCGCTTTCCATGGTAAAGAAGCCCAACCCTGCCATATCTCAGCTGTGAACAGCAAACACAGACCTTATAAAATTGAGATAAATTCCTTGATCCAGCAGGAAATCTCCATATTACTTTCTCATCATCATCTTCACTGACTGTAGATGACCTTTTTGAGTTTCCCTCATAACAACTTATGAAATACAATAACATGCAATTTAAATGTGTAAATGTTTGCTACAACAATTAGAGGTCTGACCAAATGGAATTCCCAGTGCTGCAACCATGGAATACCCGAGCAGGCATCATAAACCTAGAATGAATTCTGTATGCTGATTTGGACAACTAAGCTCAGAACAAACACAGAATCCTCTGAAATTGAGAGATTCATGAGGCCTTCGGATAACACTACAGTAGTTTTATGTTCTGATTTTATAAATGTTGAATAGCATAACAGGAAAAGAGCTTGCTCCTTACTAATAGATTATCCCAGGAGTAATGAGACAGAACTGAAAGAAGCAAAAGAAATGATTCTGATATCTTCCAAAATGTTTTGCTCTTTATTTGAGAAAATAAAATACAATGTATTCCAGCAAAAAGCCAGCTGCATATAGCCATATTTAGCAAGGTTCATACAGGACAATATTTTGATAAGACCCCAAAACAAAACAAAATCCTGAAGAACTGTTAAAGCAAGTATCTGAATATCTGAAATGTATAAATTAATTTTACTAGACAATAAAATTCTCTGCTCTATAATTCAGATAGCCATTTAGGGTCTACTCCACAGTAGTTCATAAAAGATTTCTATTGACTTCTGTGATCTTTGATATAACAGCTCTGATTTTCATAGCTATAAAAAGAAATCATTCCAGTTTGCACAGGTGCAAATTATAGTACCAAGAAGAAAAAAAATAAAATTAAGAGCTTAATGTATCCTTTTACAGCATAAACAACTTAAAAGGTTAATTGAGTGCCACCCTGCAGACAGTTGTTAAGTGAGACCATCACTAGGCTGATGAGAAGGAAGAGCACTGACTATGCCAGGACTTGCCCCTCTGTGCTGGAGGGGTGGCAGTGCCAGATTATAGGACAAACTTCATTTCAGTGGCTCAAAATGCAGTGAACTCCTCATCTTGGGTATATTACCTTGGTAATGGTATCTCTGCAACAAGATATTTTAACACCCTTGTCATTTCAATTTTTTATACATGCTGTACATATTTACACCTAAGTTAACTGATTTCCTGCAAAAGCTAGCTTTAAATTTCTGTTAAAAATCACCAACCATAAATAGAAATGCACCTCTTTCCTATGGTGTACATTGGGACATGGGATGTCAGCTAGAATATCAAGATTATCAAGTCCAGTTTTGCCTCAGTAAATCCATACTGGCTGTGCCAAATCATATTTTTTGTATTTCATATGCTTGGAATGGACTTCCAGAAAGATTTGTTCTGAATCTCTCCAAGGACTGAGACTAGGCCAACAAGACCATCAATCCCTGAATCCTCTTTCTTGCCATATTTGAAGGTGGTGTGACATGTGGCTGTAACCAGACATAAAAGCCTTCCCCAGTCACCCTGAGTTTTCAAGGATGATACAGAATAGCCTCATAATCAATGTCAACCAGCATCGTTGGATTCATCCCATCTGGTCAGCATGGACTCGCCCATGTGGACTTGCTCGGAGCGTTCTCTAACTGGAACCTTTACACATGGGCTCATAGAACTGAACACCACAGGGCAATGAAAAGGGGGAAAAAAGCATTAAAATCTTCAACCTGTTACACGCTCTAGGTAACATGCTGTATTGAGCAACTGTTTTCCTGGACTTCTTTTGCTACTGATAAAATTCTAGAACACCTTATGGTTGCATCTGCACAGTCCGCATTTCTTTCAGCTTCAGCTAAGCTTTCAATTTCCTAGCCCCATCCCTGTATGCTCAAGCAATGTCTCTATAGTCTTCCTAGATAGCTCATCACTGCTTCTATTTTCTGTACATCTCCTTCTCATATTTGAGCTCAAGAGTTCCTCATGTATCCATGCTGACTTTCTGCCATACTTGCTTGACTTTCCAAACATTGCAATAGACTCTTTTCTGCTTTGAGGAGGTTGTCTTTCATTATCAGCCAGATGTCCTCTGTCCCTTTGCCCTCCAAGGCACTCTGTTTCAGTCTGCCAAGAAGATCCCTGCATAAGCCAAAAATCTGCTTTCCTAAAATCCAGACTTGTGATCTTACTCTTATTTTCTGTCTTACTTGCCTCTCTAACTATTCTGAACACAACAGTCCCATGGTTACTTCAAGAAAGGACACCACTGCCATTTATATATTTGACCAGTTCTTCGTTTCAAGGAACAGTTTCAGCAGAATATATCCCCTCCTCAATTCATCATCCACTTGTGTCAAGAAACTGTCTTCAATGCAATTTAGAATTCTCATGCTTGCACCCAAACCTATTGTTCTTTCAACAGGTTTTGGGGCAGTTGAATTCTTCCACAGGTACTAAACCCTGTGCGTTCCCTACATATGTGAACATCTGAATTCATTTTCTAACACTGCATTGCTGTGTCTATCAACAACAGCACTACTATATCCACTTTCCAAGGTAACGGTGCCACCACCTTGTCCTATATGTCTCCACATCACTGCTATTCACTTGAGAAGATACTACTGTGTATGCTGTTTCCTGAGAGTTACAGAGATATGGTCCTACCACCAGGAATGAGTTGCATGATCAGATGAATAGATAATTTTTTACTGATAATTTTTATTTTCTATTGGCATTGACTGCTTATCTTCCTGCTTTGGTTGTTAGAGAATAATTATGCTCTGATATGACATGATGCTATGACTAAAAGCCCGATTAAATTTCCTTCTCATCAGTTTGACTGTCCAACTCATACCCACACAGAATTACACAAGTTGTCCTATTTCACTGCAGTTACAAGAAGTATGACAACAACAAATCAGGAAAATAAATACTGTAGGAAACTGCAATCCTTGTTTTTAGAAGCAAGACATAAATGCCATTTGCTCACTACTTCTTGTACAGCATAAATAAGAGTCCAAGCCATATGATCCTTGCCTTTCTTTTCAGCTCAGAAAAGGAATATTTTTCTTCTTCTGTCCTCTTATCTCTTCAGGTTATAGTGACTTTTTCCTCCTTTGTGCTTAGGCAGTGGAACTGAATGCTGATGAGACAAAACTAGGTGCAACACTATGCAGCCACTTTTAGTCTGATGCCCTGAATTGCTACCCACCCTACTCAGGCTATTTTAAGTGACAGGTAGGCCAGACTACCAAACTGCAGTGAGTTTTATTTATATTAGCTGTGCTGATTGGGTCATCCTGTCAGTCTTCACCACTTGTTAATACATAAACAGAATTAGTTCTGAGGGACTGGTAAGTGTTACATAAAAATTCCTTACCTATTTTACCTAAAATAATTCATTTTTGCAGAAAAGGTAATGGCAGAGTTAAATTCCCCTCAAATTCCCTGTTTGTGAGGAACAGAAATCTCACATGCAAAAAAATTCCAAAGGGATGTTTTCAACTTCCTTTACCTGAAAGCTCAAATAGCTATGACAATTATTTTAAAGCTCCTTTTATGATGATATAGACACACCACAGGTAAAATAAAATTTCAGCTTTCAAACAAATGGTAATATTGACAGATCATCATCATACCAACATAATACAGCAGCTATTAGTTAATGAATGAAGATTCAATAGACAGTAAACACCGGCACATAGGGTCAGATCCAGGTTTCTCACAAACAAAGTAAACCACAAAAAGACAACATTACCTTGATTTACAAAAGTACCTGGACAACAACACGTGAAGCTGATAAAACTGCTAGAAATTTGCAAAAGAATACAAAGATCAAAGTAAACACATTTTAAATCTCTGGGGTTAGATTAAAAAGCTAATGCAGCATCTTGATCCAAGGATCCAATCAGTAAAATGTACCTCATTACATTAAGGTTAAATACAGAAGATAAAACCTTTTTCATTTTTTCCCCAGTCATTTACATTTATATCTGGACACTGTCACAAAGCTCCCATGACAATGAAGTAAAAATGCAAGGATTCTTCTTTTTTGGAGCTATTTTAGTAGTGTTACCTGGCAGACTAAAATCACATGAACTTGTATAAGTAAAATGGCTTATCCTCCAAAATTTTTATTTCTGATAAAATGAAGTATAAATACACTTAAGATATTAAGGATTTGGTTATTTTGTTTTGTTTGTTTTTCCTCTGTCTAGCTCATGTTCCAAACGGGACAGCAAGCTTTGGAATTGTTCTAAGCACATCTACACATCTTCTGCCACAAAGCTGTGAATCTGTTTTAGCCCAAATGATTGAAATTACATCTGTGTGCTCTGCCAATCAGGTCAAGTGTGTTTTTATGTACTTCAAAGAGAATCAGGCCTAATGTCTCGTGTCAAGTTGGAGGTGGGAGCACTACAGGTCCTTTCAGATCTTGATCTTTCTCAAGTTGCTTTCACATGTTTCACAACCAGAGAACAGCCAGGATCTCACTGGTCACACACGCACAGCACAACAAACCCAAATGAACATAGCTCTGATGGCAATAAGGGGTAGATGGGAGTGTCAAAGTCAGCGGTAAAGGGGAGCACAAACCATACTTGACAAGGTAGTGCAACTCCTGATTTCTTAATACTAACACTCCAAGTCACGGGCTTTCAAGTCTACCTTTCCATGGCTAGCTAACGGACTGAAATGGAACAAAAACCAAACCTTCTGCAAAAAAACCCTCAAAAATCATACAGTGCCACAAGATTAAAAAATAACTATGTGCTCAGCACATCACATGATTTAACAGGAATTCTGTAAGTATCAGTCTTCCATGGATACAGTTGATGATCCATGTTTGGAAATAATTTTTGAAATTTTAGGATGAACACCTATCAGAACTTGATTTAAAACAACTGATGTTAAAACTTTTTACTAGGGTAAGGAAAAACGGTGTCTAATGATAATAACACTTCCTTTTTAGGATGAATAATTTTAGATGTATTCTGTATTGTACCTCCAGGATGTGAATGTCAGCATAGCTCCTAGTGAGGTAAGCCTTAGAAATATAATAGCTAGGTTAGAAAAAAGAATAATTAAAAGATGTTTGTCAGATCTGCGTAAGATGACTTCTGTGACATCTCTTAAAAGTGTCAGATACATCCATATGAATTAAATTTTAAAAATTATGCCTTAATTAAACCATGTTCCTTCTACTTTGACTTTCCATGAGTCGTAGGAAGGTATTGTTTGCCTCTAAACTCAAGCCTAGGCTTGAAGTAGCTCAAGATTCTTTAAGTACACAGCATACCTCTTCAGTATTTATTGGGTATTTATCAGAAGACAGAAGAACATTTTAATCTCCATTTTCAGAATTGTGTAACTCCTAGAAACATCTTCCAAAAGGACTACTTATTGTTTAACAGCTTGCATGAGTATTAGTAGGTTAAGATTATGAAAAGGAGCTTGAAGAAAATATAGTTTAATTAACACTGATTAAAATTTAAGACCTGAAGCAAGAGCATGAATAAGAATTACAATTCATATGCAGAAGAATTGTCCTTTGCCAAGTACAAATAACATACACAAAAAACTACTCGAGAGAAACATATCACACCTTAGCTATTATGCAAAGTTAAGAACATGAAAGTAACCTTTTTTGGTTTGTTATGCCTTCCTAATTCAATTAAATGAGAACAAAACTAAGATGAGGATTACATATGCAAAGACATTTAGCATCTTTAACAGTGTCTAATGGTGAGATTTTTTTTTCCTAAAGAAAGCATGAGCCTGGCCTTTCAAACTTTCTATTCTTAAAGCAGAAAGGATAGCACTTAAAAGTGAAAATCTGCACAGCAAAATTTTAAATCACAGTGGATCAACTTGATTCATGAGGAACTCATCTGGTAGGATACCTTTTCCAATGGTATTTACTGCCAAAACAAAAGTTTCATAGGATAAAGACTTTTAGTGCAACTCTCTAGCAGTGCCATAATTTCTCTTTACATTTTTTTGTTGCTGCTGCTGCTGCCATCAGAGGGAAGAACAAAAAAATCCCACATCCTTTTCTTCCAGTGATATGTCCTCAAAAGAAGTCCAGATTCACATTAATTTAAAGCAAATGTCAACCCTCTAACATACAAGGTGCATACTTGCTCTTAAAACACACAGAAGTGAGCGCACAATAGGCTATTGCATGTAAGCACAGCAAGCTCACTACTCCACCCTGCAGGCACTCCCAAAGAGAGCCAACGCAGTTCAATTTGCGCTCCAAGGTGAGACATCTAAATCATCACTTCTAGGAACAAGCAGTATGTGTGAGGAGCAGGCTCACAAAGCATGCCCAAAAGAAAGCCTGTTATCAGAGCACCGAAATAGAGCTGTACTGGTGTCTGCCTGCAAGGAAGCGAACTTCTTAGTACCAGTCTCAGAGCACCTCTCCTTCAAGCATCCTAAGCAATCCAAGCAAACAAAAAAAAGTTCTGTGAAACAAACTGAAATAATAATACAACTTTTACTGCGGGTAAGAGTTGATAAGGACTCCGGTCAAAAGGATAGCTTTCTTAATCTCAACTCTTAATTAAGCTAGTTGAAAGTCTGAAATGAAGACAATATATCTTTATATACACCATCTTTTTCTTACTGGCTTATCACACTCCACAGATCATCTGTGTGCACAACTTGTTAGCAATACCCAGCACATTGTCTACAGACAGCTTTTCTGAACGTCAGTTTCTGCTCAAGAAATTTGCTCTTTGTTTCCTTTTATTATACTGAGTAGCTTAATTTTTACTGTTTTTCCTATTTGTATAAAATTCCTGTAGAAACCAGATTTGTAACCCAGATGCTTCAAATTCTCATTTACATTTCAATTCCTAGAGACAGAGACAAAGAAATAAAAGAATTTCCTTTTTACTGATACACTGTTTTCTCAATCTTCATATTGATGCTTAGCTCCCCCAGAGCAGGTTGCACATTATGCAGTAGATGTATGTATTTGATTATGTTCTAAACAAGCTGAAAAACTCATAACTTGGCCAGGAAAATCTTTTGTTCAGAAGGTTCAGAACCAGAAATACTTAACTGTATCTTGCCAAATTTACATTACACATTAATGAGTGTTTTCATATTATTTCCTGTGAAAATACAGTACACACCATAATAAAATTGTCCTGCCTTTTGACTCTGTTAGGAATATTCAACTGACAATGTGTCTTTACAGACTTGCCAGGTATTCCTCATTATAGCAATTGCTGCTACAATTTCATTTGCAGTGATAATGAAAATTCGTTACAAACCACGGATTCCAGTCAGGATTGCAGACAGCACACACAGAGAAATGCATGCTAGACAAATGGTTAGCCATAATATATGCAACCTAGGCTTCAGGATGATGATGCTGTTGGCTGCCTGAAGAGCACCACTCTGTACTGTGCCACTCCTCCCTCCCACACCCCCGTCCCTGTCCTTTACTCTTCATTCACTGTAGACATTTGTCTGCTGAGAAAATAGAGGCTGACAGGGAAGGTCACTGTGACCAATTGTAAGTCTCAGCATACAAATGTGCCTTTTAGCTGTTGGCTCCACAAACAGTGACCGTGTCGTATTATTGATAAATCCTTGAAAAGACTCTAATGTATCTTCATTTCAGAAAACAACTGCCTTCAAGGTTGTTCTGAGAAAATAAGCAGCCAGAATGCTGAAGAATTCTCAAAGTTGGCATTCTCCTGAAGATTAAAAGATAATAACACTTCTATTAGAATCACTCTGCTACGCTGTATTGATCTCATCAGGGAGGCCACTGCAGGTCTAATATGAACAGAGCAGTTTTAGAATTAATCACAGGGGTTTTTATTACGGTTCATAGGGCTCCTCATTCAAATGGCATCGTTTACAATATTTATGGTCTAGATTGGTTGCCATTATTAAGTGCAAGTGTGCCACATGGTGTCTGGCCTGCTGTGTTAAAATACAAAGTCATTCTTCAAAAGTAAATCTTATCTAAACTATGCACAAAAAGCCAATTACGTTTTGATTTACATTTTAATTTCACATTCAGCTTTCCCCTTATATACAAAAACCTTACTTAATCTTTGTTTTGGATTAACTAGCACAGACATACAATGCACACTTCATAGTTTTAAGGAGACCGTTAGAGCATATTAATGCACTCTGCTCAGAAATATGTATCTGGTCAACAATGAGCTACAATTTCTCTGTGGGAGAAGCAAATGAAAAGGTGTAAAAAATGCAATACCATGGAAAAGTGAATGCTCCACCGATCTTCAGGATAAAACTGATGTGTTAAGATTCTCAATGCAGACTATACATTTATAAATATAAAAAGTGTTCACTGATGCCATAGTAAGCCTTCACTGACCAGTTCCAATAATAATACAAGATAAGGCACAACTGTTTGGAGAAATTTTTGGTGATTCTTTTATTTTGTTTTAAGATCCTTGCCACCTCATCTACGCTCGTTTATATCATTCCTGTCTACCAGATCTAAATTGTGTTTCCTTGCCATGGCACTGACAGAAGATTGAACTCAAAGACCAATGACTATATGCACCCCTGCTGCTAGGTTAAACAGCTTTAAGCCCTGAGAAAACATGTGTGGCTTTCGTAGCATTTCTGTTTATTTTTTTATTAATATTTTTTTAAAGCCAGTAAGACACTTAGAGAGTGTTCTCCTTTTCTGAACCGAATGCTAGGATGGTCAAGCAAGCTCCAGGAGCCTGCAAGCACACTAAACAAACAATTAAGCCCAATCAAGTACGCTCTATTCACCTTATGCTTGCACCTCCATGACAGGGCTAGCTAACTTACTGTCATGTTCTTAAAATCACCCCTCACACAAACAACAGAAAGAGCCACAAACAGCAGGTCCTGGAGTCACAGCCAACGTGGGTTTGTTGTTGTTGGCAGGAAGAAAGTACTGGGTCTGTGACTGACTTCATTTCTTCTCCAGCACATATTACCTCCTCAGACTAAAGCAAAAACATAGCACACAGCTATGTGGAAACTACACAAATTAGTAACCTTTGCGCAAGCATCCACAACCGGCAAAAGGAGCTCTGCAAAGTTTCAGTCATAAAACGTCTCAAAACACCTTTCTTACCACCACAGCTTCCACAGAACAAGTAATCCTGATACTTCAGCACCTGACTGGCCCACCAAAGACACAGAGAAGATCTGCAGAAATGGATGCACTTTTAGGCCAAGACGAGCTCCTGTCAGGGTGCTGAGGGCCCCCATAGGCATAGGCCAGGCCGTGGCCGCAGAGCGCAGTGCTGCAGGCCCTGCTCCCCAGCCAGCACCCAGGCTTCCCATCTCCCCTCAGTGCCAGCTGTCTCCTCGCAGGCATCCAGCTCCCCCAGGTTCCTCAGCAGCTCCTGGCTCACTGCCCACCTCACAGGGCCCTTCATCCTGACCATGCAGCTGGGATCCAAGGCTGGGCTTCCACACATTAGCAGTAAATATGATGCTTGAGTAAAGAAGCACACATGGGGAAATACAGGAACCTGTTCCCTTTCACCTCTGTGTCAGTGAAGCACAGAAGCAGGCCTGCCCTTGAGACCAAATTGAATAACATGACTTATTTATGAAATGCATTCCCAGGTGCAGATTTAAGCTAAAGCAAGTCAGAAATTCTTCATTATATACAAACACAGGTCCTCTGACATGGCTTTAGCTGGGACAGAGTTAATTTTCTTCATAGAAAATTATATGAAGCAAACCCTTTTTGTTCCATGTAAGCACATCTACATCATTGTCTAATTTTCCTCTCTCATGGGTTTTACCTCTATCTTTTATTTACTAAAGAGAAATTTGCAACATCCAGTGTTTGGGCTCCTTTGATTCTGAAGATAAGTTTTATTGCAGGACACTCCTGAAAAGAAAGTCTGCCTTGATAATTTTATCACATTCTGGTTACTGTTGAACATGCAGCAAAAAAACAGGTTTGGAAAATGTCCATGCAGCACAGCTCTTTTCCCCCACAGCACTGTGTTTCATTAGCAATCATTAGCACTAACTCAATGAGTGGAACTGGCATATGAGATTTAATCCATTACTATCATTTCATTGAAAAAAAAAAATCCTGAAAATTATTTAAACAAAATTTCTGCTGTTCAGAAGGGTTTTCAACATCCCCAATGATGTATGCTACTAGTTTTTGTCCTAAAGATCAGAGTCTATTAAGTTTTTAGTAGATTTTAGGCAAGACAACTGCACTGACCTTTGCAAACCATATAATGAATCTACACACTAATTTCCCATTAAAACTAATCATTAACCTATAAGAAAATGATCAGAATCACTTGTCTAAATATCTGTTGACTTTAAAATCCCTCATATTTTCTTAGCTCTATTTTCAGTAGGACCTTTATTAGGACACTCGTTTAATTTGAAGAGCTAATTGTGTGTTCAGCAATCCTTTGAAGGATGGAAATACATTTGAGGGACTTAGAGAATCAGTAAATTTATCTGCTTAGTCAATACAGAAGAATAGATATGCTAAATGTTCATTTTTCCTAAAAGCACAGTGGTACAAAACAGCACTGTGAAGTAAAAATGAATCAGCAAATACCTCCCAACCCCGCAGGGACAGCGAGCAATAGCTGGTTACAAGCTCTCACTTCCTCCAGATTCTTCTAGAGTAAATGACATGAGAAACAAAATAACTTTATGACTTTTAGGACAGTATCATACTGCTTGAAAACATACGTACTTAGTGTCATCTTTCACCGATACAAACTTACTCATAACTTTCATAAACTTGCATTGCAAATAACTCAATGTCAATCAGTG
This sequence comes from Penelope pileata, assembly GCA_013396635.1. Taxonomy (NCBI): domain Eukaryota; kingdom Metazoa; phylum Chordata; class Aves; order Galliformes; family Cracidae; genus Penelope; species Penelope pileata. Next base: position 672,839 of record WBMW01004035.1, on the reverse strand, counting down.
AATACAGCGATAAGAAACCAGCCCATCTGAATTTCAGCCTCATGCCAATGAGACTATATCACAGCACACAACTAAAGCTATTTGTTTCTGCTTTCTATGTTTTCTATGCTAGCATTTATTCATATCCTTATTTATCACAGAACTTAAAAGTTAACCATATGGTATGTGATCTAAAAAACATGAACAAAATCAAAACTGGGATTGGAACACAGATCTGAACTTCTGTCCTTTCATGACATTCTAGAAAGTACTCTCATTCTGACAGGGTAGGAGAGAGGAAAAGGGTGGGTTTCTTTTGGTTTTGTTTTTCAACAACTAAATAATTTCTCTGCAACAGTACTTCTGGAAGTATGTACTTGGATCCCAGCACCATCCTATTTACCCGTCCTTACCAGCTCTGCTCCTGAAATATCGTATCGACCATCATTCTCACCCTATGACAGGTTCAAACCTAGGTCTCCTGGAGTGAAAGATTAGGAATTTTATCAATTTTGAAACCTTGCTGCAATATATTAATGCTTTGAAAAACAAAAGTGATGGATGAATATTATTCAGGTTAAATAAAATCAGCTGCTAAGAGCAGCTAGTTAGTTTTTGGTTCCTACCAGCAGTATGTGAAGAAACAAAATGTGGCACCGAATTTGAATTGCAACGTGAATTTAAACACTGAGTAGTTGTATTCCAGTTTAAAAAGATATTATAGTGTTAAAGCAGTTGAGGTTATAATACACTAAGTCTATTCATTGTCTGCTATAGCATGTTTCTGGGGGACACTTCTCTGGCAGCAGCAGTACTTTCAATACCTTTCCGTAATGTTATTTTCAATAACTTACAGTCTCTTCTGCAAGTGCACGTTTCTCTATATAGTGCATTTTGATAAACAAATGCACACATACTTGCATACACATTTACATGCTTGGGAGTGAAGAAGGTATGATGGGACTCACATTTTTGCTGTAAGCCAAGTGCCTAATGGCCTTGGGCACCCGGTTACTTAAAAGGCTGTTTAGACTTCTGCAGATAGTGACCAGCGCCATTAATTCTACTGTCTAGCTCACAACAAAGCATGCACCAACAGCCTACTAATGCATACCAGCTGTGACACATCAATAAGTGTGAAAGGCACTCTCTAATACTTAAAGCTAATCTCCCTATATTGCACACTTGCTTAAGAGTCCTCTTTATTGAAAAAACACTAACAATAAGCTCCAGGGATTCTTATATTTCTTCTTTTTTTTTTTAAATGAAATATGAATCTGACATAAAATGTAAGGCATTTGCTTTGTAGCCTGGCCTGAGTACTATAACGTTACAGACCCAACGCACTTGAAGCATTAGCCAGGAACTTACAAACCTGTTCTTTCAAACTGCAGATTTAATACATATTAAGAAGGATTTTTACAAGCAAATCAAACAAGCTGGCTTTTTTTCCCCTTGTATGCAGATGTTACTACAGCCTCTGTACTGTACAATTTTTAGGATTGCAAAAAGATGCAAAGCCATAATCTATATTTTAAGAAAATTCTCCTTTACCCATCTATTCATCCAATATTTTCAGAAAGTAAAAACAAAGAAAACACCAAAATACACTAAATCCCATAGAATAATAAAGTAACACTTTAGATGAAATGGCTGTCTCTTTCTTAAGAAAATGTCATTCTTCTTCCTTGCAGTTATTTTACAGATAAAGCAGAGTAAGCGCAGAATAATTAAAGAGCCACCTCTTGAAAAGGCTTTCTTAATTTTACCCCTTGTCCTATCTTACATAGAGATCTAGAAACCGCACGCCACTTCCTCAGTTTGAGCAAATCCACATAGCTCTAAGGATTTTCAAGTCATCAACCAAAAACTATGAGGGCTGCTCTGAAAGTAATGCCTCCTATTTTATTATCTTTGCTCACGCAGAGGCAGATGTTGGTGACATGGCAGTAGAGGCTGAACCTTCCCACCAATATTCCATTCCATTTTGTTGCCATGTGACAGATGGCAGCAGAGGGGCAGTCGGACACAACGGCGTCTGACATGGAAGTGTGGATGGAGCAAAGGAGTGGAATTGAATTCCTCCACGCAGAAAAAATCATACCCGCTGACATTTGTTGACACTTGCTGAACATTTACGGAGACCAAACAGTGGATGTGAGCACAGTGAGGTGGTGGGTGGTGCATTTCAGCAGTGATGACAGTGGGTCACCTCCGCTGGTGTAGACTGTTACAAGCACAGCACACAGGCTCTTGTTCATCGCTGGCAAAAATGCAGAGCTAATGATGGTAATTGTGGTGAAAAAGAGTGTTTTGTAGCTGAGAACATACTCTATGAAAAAGTGCTATTGTGCTCTTTGTATCAGTTGTAGTTTCTATGGAAATTAATAGGAGGCATTACTTTCGGAGCAACCGACGTATCTTTCGTCAGAAGCTGTCAGGTAAGTCTACCCTCATGGACACATTTTTATTTTACTGTCACTGAAAGAAGTAGCAACTTAAGCAGTAGCAACTGTTTATGGCAGATAAACACAACTTCCCAGCATCGAGATACCCCAAACTAGCCCAAGCTGCTGAACTTCCAGTGTAGCCATGATTTACTTTAAGTCCACAAGTAGCAGCAGCATCCTATGAGGATTTTCTAACAGCACAGTGATTTTTAACTAGGAATGCATTCCAGATACATCTCTAACTTTCAAGCAAAGCTTGTTGGCTCAGGCATCGAAGCAGAGTAACAAAGAATCCAGATTCAAGCTGAGGCACAAAAATTCAGAACAAATCTTCCCAGACCTTCTGGTTTTGCAGCCACTCCAGAAGCGATCCCAGGTGTGCTCGCTGTTACCACACGTTCCTGTCACTCTGGAGACGTAATAGGGAAATGGTTTGAACTCTGTAAGTAGCACAAAGTTTCAAAGTATTAGAGCTCTCTGATCCTAGATACTGTCAAAACACATAATGAAAAGGCAGGGATGAGCAGATCTGCTGAAACACGCTCAGAGACACATGTATTTGCCAGTGCAAAGACTAGATGTTTTACCCAAGACAGCATTAGCTACATACAAGCCAGCTCTGCAGCTCGCAGCAGCTCAGGCCTCCCCCACAGCCATCTCAGCAGCCCGGGCACAGCAGGCATTGGCAGGGTCTGCAGCTCCCAGCCCAAAAGTGACACGCACAGTGCTCAGCTGCCTCTGCACATCTGGCAGCAGCTGGGAAACCAGAGAGCTCTCCAAAGCACAGCTCACCACGGCTCCATCCAGACTGGCTATCTGCCTGCACTGCTGTCCCATCACCTGCTCTCTTTGGTGTACTTCAAGATCCCATTACTGAAACTCTTTGGCAAAACACAAACAGCACCACCAGACCCCAAACATAAAAGCACCTGGAGTTAAGATTAAATCTTTGTGTAGAGTTAGGCCCCAATTTTTCCAGTAATGTTTTTTCAAGGAAAATATAAAATATTGCAATAGAGAGCATCGTATGCATACATCATACTCTTCCATTACTTACTGAGCTTTAATTTTATAGGAAATAAAATTTAAAAAATTGTAGATTTCAAAGCTAATGCCCAAGACTTTAGGCATACATAGAAAAAGGAAGAAATCCCCAGAATAAGTTGTCTCCAGTCAACTGACAATGCATCATTTCAGAAAAAATAGTTTTAAACTGTGAGTGATCTACTTATTATATGCTTGACTAATTCCTCGAACAGTGGAAAGCCATGCATGACTACATAACAGATACAAAAAGCCGATGATATACAGACTTCCTTTTGATGGAATCCGATTGCTGGTTTCCATAAATATGAAAATACATTTTTGTGATAAAAGCAAAGGCAAACGTGACAGCTTACTAGACTATTTGAAAATGCAAAGGTTTTTTACGGTGAGAAAAAGTCTGAACTGCGCCTTGGATGGAATGATGAACTAATGCCTCAATTCCCTGCAGTGTAAGCCTGGTAGCCTGGTTATATTATTTCTGTCTTCTAACTCCCGTTCAGGGTTTTAATATGGCAGAGATTCACTGGGAATACATGGACAGAGATTGATTTTCATTTTCCTTCTGGGAAATGTTTACAAAAAGGTGAGCTTCTCTGCAGTATTGTACGTTGACATTTTCCCTAATTATTTCTGATTCCCCTTGCCCTCATCAAGTCCTTGTGATCTTCATCTGGGGACCACATCTAAAACCCTCATCTTCTTAATCTTTTAGATCAAAGTGTGGGCTGAATGCACTCAAAGTCAAATTATGGGATAAACTATTTTCAAAGAGAAAACCATAAATAATAGACAGGAAGTGTGTAGGACAGAGAGGTTACACAGCACCCTTCACCTGGAAGAGGTAAGTCTTTTTCTACATGTATTGCTCCTTGTTAACAGAGAGATCATTGAATTGCAAAGACCACTTTTTATTATTAGCCCATATACAACACGCCAGCTTTAGAAGGTGGAGTGGATATAACTGGACATAGGCAGGAGGGCAGTTACACATTATTTACTTTATTATCAACTCATAGGAAAAAGTCATATAATTCCTTTTAAAACAAGACTCATCTCTTTGGCTTAGAAATTAGATGCATTTTTGTTTAGACTGACAGCCTACATGTCCTTTTTCCAATGGAGAAAAATATAGTCAAAGCTTTTTTAATGCTTATGAATCTCTTTCCCTGGTTTTCATGCCCAAAAGTAGCTAAGAAAATGCGTATTACTGCAGTACTGCAAGCATATGACACCTCCCCTGTGACCCATCACATACATTTCCCCAGAGCATCGGTGGGACCTAGCACACATAAGAGCACCAACGCTTTCTGCTCAAACTGCTTAGTGGCTTGGAAATCTCTCTCCAGCATGCTCCACCGGACAACACAGGTGTGCTAAGAGTAACTCATGTTCTGCTTATTTGAACATGATAAGCCCATGGTCCCTTCATCACCCTGCATACCTAGTAGCCAAGCTGAACATTAAGATGCTGCTACAACAAATCAACTCTCAGTCAAGTGCAAACTAAGTTCCCACTACCTGTAGTAGAGCTACCCTTTCAGCCAAATACAGTTTTCATGCTGCTGTTGTAGTTATCAGTTCTTTATATGCTACCCAATTCACTCTTCATTCTTTAACCCTATTTCAGAAGTCAATTATCATAACATAACATTTCTAATTACTAAAGATGGGGAACAGCTCCTGACAACAGTACCACACCACTTAATTTCAGCTACCCCCATATTTCTCTGGTATAATGAAAAGAATTCACACGTAAGAAATTCTGTGCCTATTCGGTGCCTAGCTGCATATGTCAAATTATCAACTGCCAATTCATACTGGCTGAATTCCTTTCATCAATGATAATGAATCACTTCTGTTAGCATACGGTTACACATCATGTGTCTGACTATACTTTTGCCCTCTGAAAAATTATCTGAAGAGCTATTTACTGAAATTTTAGATATGGAAAATTCAACATTAAAAATTATTGATGCCCACCATTATCTGTTTGCACACACAGTCTGCAGGCTGGGCAAAGAATGTTCACATAGCAGCGGTGGATTAGTATTTCTAAACTATTTCTATTATTGATTTAACCACTTGAAGCTGCTGGAAGCAGAGTTCCTGTCTCAGCTGTTAATGCAAAAGGCATTAAGGAAAATCCCTACTGTGAAGGTGTGCAAAAATGTTCACACAAAATGGTGAGATGGTGAGAATTCACTTTTCATCAGCATTGTGTACAACTGAAAATCCCTATTTTTATTCAGCTCAGCTAGAGAAGAAACATGAAAGACAATCTAAAAAAACTACCATTTTCTTTTTCTCATTTACTCTAGTCCTGTCTAAAGACCATATCTTGCAATCTACTCAAACTGCGTAGGATTTTTTTTTACTCAAGTTGTTCCATTAATACTAATGCAACCACTTGCAGAGCAGGGCTATTCAAAGAGAAGAAGGGCATCAATGCAGCTCTGTGTGATAATAAATCCATTAAAAAAATCCTTAAAAATGAGAAAAGCAGATTTGTCAGAAGTTGGAAGTAACCAGGCCATGCAAAACTCTTACAGCAGTTGGTGACCAATGCAGAGGGCAAATCATTTTCTATATAAAAATTAGTATCTGACACTTAATTTAACAATATGAATCAAGAGGAAAAATTCCATTTACTTTTAAGTTTTGTCTTCTCATTACATGAAAATTCATTCTGACAAAGGCTGGATGTAGAATCAGTCTACAAGCTTTACTCCACTCTAGAACAGTGCTGCACTTGGCAAACCTTATTTTGAACACTCCTCCTCTTGATAAGCTGTTCTAAAGTAGCTCCTGTGTAGGCAAGCTCTTACAAGGTTCATGAAGAAAACACTACAGATAATGATTTTCAAATTCACTGATGGGCACTATACCCTTCACTTAGTTTTCACATTAGCACATCTCTGGAGTGATTATTTCATTGAGGTAAACAAAAATTAACATTACTGCCATGAATCAACTTCATTCATTGCTTTGACAACATTGCACTTCAGTCTTGTACTTAGCTGATAACTAATAAGTAAAAAAAATTTTGAATTTTGGGAAAATTTTCAAAGCATAAGCAATAGTCCTCAGTGTCAAAAAAATACCACCTCACACCATTCACCCCACAAATCCAGGTATGTTTCATATGTGCAAACTACAAGAAGTGTAATTCTCATACAGAAATACAAAAGCATGCTTGATAACTACTTCAAAATATCTCTGCTCACTGAACACTCTTATTAGCACTGATTAATGTACTTGACTGTTTCAACTAGTTCACCAACATCAAAGAATTTGTAGCCCTGTTGACTTTAAATAGCATCAAAAGCATCAGGAGTCACGCTAAAATGAGGGACCATCTCATTACCCACAGATTTTCACAATAGCATAAATAGCACTGGGGAAGCACTGAAACAATCTGCTTCATTAAACATTACCATTCTATTCTGGTCATATATAGAAAAAACTTATGACAAACAATGGTTTGCCACCAAGCTGCCAGCGTGCCTTTTAAAAACCCACTTGGTCTATGGGTCCAACTGATGTGTCCGCTATTGCTTTCAGACACCTCTCCAGCAGAACAGGAAATCTGAGGAGAATGGTTTTCTAATCTGAATTGAAAACAGAAACAGCAAGAAAAGAATAAGATCACCCAGAGTATGAATAAGATACTCGCAAAAATTTGGCTACTAATCAGGGAATTCATTATACAGAACTTTGGTATCTAGAGATCCAAAAATCTAAGGATACAGGACCAGTTAAACTCAAAATACCTGTTTGCATGCAATATTTCAGCACCGCTAATCAGAAAATACTACTTCTACATACACCTTAGATTTATAGTACAGGAGAGAGAGAGAACATTCCCGCTGAACCCATGGCTCTACGGGTATGCCTCTGTTTGACAGTACTACTGTTGATTACACTCATTTTCTACTTCAGCAAGCAGCAGAATTTTATGAGATCCACCCCCATAGACGTTTGTTCTCTGACACAATCTGGTCTACAGTTACAGAAGTTGCTAAATGTGATTATGGCCTGAGAAGTAAGAGGAAAAGAATATTATAACAAAATATGCTAATCCTAGTGATTCCTTTTCTTTTTACCCCTCAACAGTAATGCCAACATGAGGCAATCATTCAAATCCCACAAACTCTACAAAACGAGAAACAGAAACCAATAATTTAATGAGTAGAAATCCTACCTACCTATGAGTAGAAATTCTAGCAAGCAAATGGAAAATATTGGGTTTTATCTTTCTCAAAGCAGTGTTTTGTTTGTTTGTTTGTTTTTAAGCAAAAGTAAAAATTTTCACAATTACTTGGTTGTCAAACAGTTGCACAGGTGTAAACAGGGACAGAACTACTCATTCCTGTTGGGTACCAAAGTTATAATACCTGCAGTAACAAATATATGTTAACATACAGAATAAAAAATCTTTGGTGCAACTCCTGCCTTCACTGTTTCTGTGTGTAATGTTTCTGAACAGTCAGGTCTCATCCTGTAAACAAAATTATTCTCTTCCTTTGCTGCTTTGTCCCTTAGAGAAATGGAACTGGAAGCACAGCACTGTCCCCTCTTCCAGCCACCAGCCCCCCCATCTCCAGTTACTTTTGATAAATTTGAGGCATGTAATGCCCTGCATACAGCAGGTGTATCTGTCAGTGATCATTCACCCTGCTGCATTAAATGGCATCCTTTCATTAGCAAATTTTGCCAAACGTAGCAGCAGTCTGACAACTTCTCATTTCCAAGCATATTAAAGGGTTACATCTTAGACCAATTCGACTGTTATAGATTTAGATTGAATCTGCCTCAACAGCATTGTCCCATTCTGGGTTGATGACGAAACCTGAGTTATCCATATGCTTAATTGCACTCATAAATGGAACGCTTAACAGTTTGTGGTAGTGATGGTGTTACAGTTGCTGTTTCTGGAATTGTTCCCTAATTCCCTTTTTTGTAAACGGAAATAATTTTTCCTAGGACTTGAACACAGCCTGATAGAGAATGGCATTTTTTACAGAATGTGCTTGGCCCGTAAACAGCAGCAGAAGGGAAAGAGAGGGCAAATGAGAAAGAACAGAATGAGGTAAAGAAAAGGTAACTGTATAGCCAATCTGACGGGAAGGCACCCTAAATGTCACCTCAGACACAATCAAGCTCCATGCAAGGTGCAGCAAATTGTCAGAGCACCCCAAGAAGCAGCCTGAGCCCATTTCTCTCTTGGTACCCTCTTTCCAGAGGAGCATGGCTGTCAAAATGCCTGCTAGAGCACTGCACTGGCCTGGCGGGCACCTGCGGGGCAGCGGGAGCCAGCCACCAGCGCAAGGCACAGCGGGGCTCCACACCACATATTGCTCTCCAAATCACGGCAGCAAGGGAAGCATTCATTTTTGTCATTTTAATGAAGAAACATCAAGAGGCAGATGCCATGGTCTCTGTTCACAAACCGATTCATTTAAGGTTAATTACCCACATCTGAGATGATTCAATGGGGAAATACACAAATCCATATGGCTGAGACATACACTTTTTTTATTAAAAAAAAAAAAATCAGCATAATGGAATTCTCCATTGACTTGTTGCTTTCTTTTTTGAACTCCTCCAGTGTACGTATAATCTGTAGTATCACCTATGAAATGTTTAAAATCAGCTTTTTGATGAATGCTTTGAAATTACATTCCCATTTCAAATAAGACTCAAATCATTTTAGAATGGCAACAAAGGTTCATCAAACAACAAAATAAATGATTCACTTAAGCTAAACCAAGATGCCTCAGGTCAACAGAAAACAGAATTGCTAACTGGAAAAAGTCTTGTTTTGTTTTAGGAAGACATGCTGCAAATGTATTTCTAACCAGCTAAAGTGAACATGACCGGGTGGCCTAAAACACTGTAAATATTATTTGTATATTCTTGTATCTGGATGTAGAATTTAAAACTCTTAAAAACAGTCTTAAAATAAAATCTTAGTTATTTAATTTTCAATGAAAACTCTACTTCCAAAACTAGCAGCAATTACAAGTTGAAAAAATAGAAAAACAAAGGTCGTCATTTCTCCTCAGCTGCGTGTAGCTGTGTACTCCCCTGCTACACTAGTGCAGACTTTTATCACTTTGGATGTAAATACATTCCTTTCAAGTGATGATTCTTTTCTATTATTTTTAAGTGTTAATGATTTTTTAAAGCAAGATCTCAGAAATTATGTCCTGTGGTATACCTGACTCAGTTACATAGCTCACTCCTTACCAGGAGGTGATCGGCCAGCACTACTTTGCAGGTATAAAGACTAATATCAGCAAAATCCTATTCTTTACCACATTGCAGCGCAGCTGACAGGAAGGTTATCTGATATTTGCAAACTGGTTAAAGCCCCTCACCCTGTCACTGCAACTGTGAACTGTCAAAAGGATATAATGATAAATAGTCCTTCCATATGCTGCAGGGAAAGTATTTTAATCATTTATAAGCTGGTCAATGGGGTTTAAAAGCACTCAGACATGCATTAAAATGTGTCTGAGACTGGAGCTTGGAGTCAATTTTCAATTGATTCTGCCTAACAAATGCTGCTTAAGAACGAATCTTAGTTTCTTCCCCCACACCCCTTCCTCCTCTACAAGGCAAGAACTTAATTAGGAGGCTGTCATTCTGGTTTACATCCCCCCAAGTAATTACAACATTTCAATAATTATTTTTTACATGGGTCTCATACTTGAAATAACTTAAAGATTTAATTCTAGGAAACGCTAACTATTATGTAATGCAATACACAACGTAAATCATAAAACCAAAAAGTATCATTGTTTCACTTAAGTCTGTTTTACCTTGCAGATTTAACACTCCTACTGAGAGAGAAAAAACTTAGAATCAATTTCACAATTTTTATATATATAATGGAAAAAGAGAGACAGCAGTCTGAAAGGTTGGAATCTTATCGATTTTGCTGTTTTTCACAGGAGAGTAATATCAATTCTGTATGCAATTATTTTGCATTGCTAATCAGCTCACTATAAGCCAGTAAGACAATGTTAGCTTACGGTACAATACACTTCTGGTTCACTTGCCAACACCAACAAGATTTCACAATGTATCAGGTAAAGTTTTTTTGGTCACCTAGGATATCTATCGAGGCTTATCTGCAGATCTGCACTGTTGATAAGTTACCAGAGATGGTAAAACCACGTTGCACATGAAGAAGTGTCTTTTGGTCTGTAAACTAAGCATCTGTGAGGCAACAAGAATTATCCAGGTAAAGGTGCTTAAGTTGAACATGCATTCTAGTAGTAGTTTGGGCTTAGTAGTAACACTATGCATCTTAATACCAGGGCTATAATATGCAAAATTCAGGTACAGCCACTGGATTTCTCATCTCTAATACCAAGAATGTGAGCAACAAAAATATGATCTAGGACTCTGCAAGACCAACAAAACTTGCATTGGGCTAAGTGACGAAGCATCTTAAGAAGGTTGGACAAATTTAAATTTTGTTTGTAAATCCATACTGTGCGGTTGGGTTTTAAAGCTTCATACATACTTCAAATGCACCGAAATTATTTACTGCTTTCTTAAGGTACTGTTTTCTCCACAATAAAGTATGCCATCATTTAGAGCATAAATATGGAAAAAATGGTATATTGGATTCCTGCTTATTTCTATATATCATAAAACAAGTTATTGAACAAAATATTTATCAAGAGTGTCTGGAATATCTTTAAACTACTCATTCTCAAAAAAAGAAAGCCTTGAAATTTCTTTCAAGTAACAGCAGAGTATGAAACGTAGTAATGACAAATATGATTCTATGATTCCATGAAATAATTCACTGTATAGATTTTACTGAAAAGTAAAGAATCTTTTTTTTTTAGTATACTCCCCTCAATATATCAGTTATGATTGCAGAGGTTATTTAGTGGGTTTTTTTGTTTTGTTTTTTAGCATCAGGTTTGCATTTAGAATTTTCAAAGACAAATACACTGAGGTATTAATGTTGACAATAAAACAAATCTCAGTTCTTTTCCATGTATGTTGAAGTTATCAAATACTCGCTTTTGTATATTTGTTTTTCTTCAGCATTTCATTTTGTTCACAGCTTGGCTAACTACTTCTTGAGAAGTAATTATTCTAGGATATTTCTCCTTATTGTCTACCTAGGTTTTATTTATTCCATTGTACTTAGATTTGCTTTGTAAATGGTCCTCAGTGCTACAATACTTTGCAGTTTTCTGAATAAATTAGCTTCTTAACAACACTCTGAGTCAGGAAGGTGGTAATAGAGTTAATAAATATATAAAAGTACACAGAGATAAAACATACACGAGGCTATTTGCTGTGTGCACCTCACGCAGAGCGCATATATGTCAAGCTCAGTTACAGTAAAGGTGGTCAAGAAATACTGCTACCAGTACTCAAAATGTCTCAAGCTGGGTATGACCCAAAGAAAACCCCAAACACACAGAAATCAGAAGAGCCCATGCTCCAGCAGTCAAGTTCTGCTTCTTTTCCCACAGCCTGCCTACCCAGCCTTTTTGCCATGTCTACTCTTCACATGTAAAGTTTTTTCTATGTTCCATAATGAACCAAACTTACGCAATAGTAACAAAAGTTTCAGAATCTAGACTCTGGCAAGTTTCAAATCTCTACTACAAAGAATAGGGGCATGTGCAGCTTTCAAGAAAAGGCCAACCACACCTATTTTTAAAAAATAAAACAACAAATCTTTTCAGCTTTCTCCTAAAAATGCCTGCAGCTGTTCAGCTCAAGTTGTCCAGAATAGTTCAATCTTTCAGTCTAAAGCCCATTCCCAATGAGATGAAGACAGATATTTCACAGAATCACAGAATTGCAGCGGTTGGAAGGGACCTCAAGAGATCATCCAGCC
>WBMW01004035.1:628556-660209 GCA_013396635.1 Penelope pileata | reverse complement strand
CAAGACTCTACACTTGCTTTTGTTGAACCTCATCAGGTTCCTCTGTGCCCAACTCTCCAGCCTGTCCAGGTCTTGCTGGATGGCGGCACAGCCTTCTGGCGTGTCAGCCACTCCTCGCAGTTTTGTGTCATCAGCAAACTTGCTGAGGGTGGACACTATCCCCTCATCAAGGTCGTTGATGAAGATATTGAACAAGACTGGACCCAGCACCAACCCCTGGGGAACACCATATTTATCATACGAAAGGTCATTTTAATACTCCCCTCTTCCCCCCCACTCTCCATGTACAGGGGTATACGAAGCTTTTTTGATCAAGGTTAGCTGCATGTCAACAGCTTTCAGCATTCACATAAGAAAATAAAATAGGTTTTGTTTCATTTTTGTGAATTCTTTTTAAACCAAAATGACATTGTTTTCATGCCTTCTTCCAGCTCTCTATTATATTATTTTAACAAACATTTGCTTTTTTTCGTATCCTGCTCCAATGAGATGCGTACATCTTCAACTTTCCAAGAGCCTAAGTAATTAGGATACCAAAACCATTTACCCAAGTTCAAAGCAGCACACCAACTCTCTTTAAAGACATAAACCAAACCTTTTCAATCTAGCACATCATAACCATAGTCTTCAGACAAAAACTGTGAACAAAAAAGCTAAAATTCTTATTTTTTTTTAAATCATCAGGCGTTTCTTAGGAATTTCTGATAATGTACCCACCACTATGAAGACATACTACTATTGTGGCACTTAAGAGTAACTTCTTATTTTGTATGATTTGTATGTAAAATATATTTGTATATTTTAATATTGTGGGATTATCTGCTAAATATCAGCCTTATTGGGTATTAGGCAGTGTATTCATTCTACTTAAATACTTCACAGTTACCAACCCTGATTATATTTTTATCAATGTATACAAATGATAAGAAATACAGACTACAGCAGAAATTCGCTTGAGAACCAACATTCCCATCCATTTCAGAGTTTCTAATATTTTTATCCATTGTGAAAGATGAGACACCCTGAAATGAAGTGTTTATCTTGGACAGTCTACCTCACAGCAGCAGCCCTTCTAAACACTCCTTGAAAATACCTTCAGATATTATCTCCCTCTCATTCCTCCTCCTTCTTTCCCCCTATTAGATTCTAGGCAGCAGTATTTGTTCTTCCTTTTCTGTGCTTGGTATGGATAGACTGCTGATGTGAAGAATTCCTGTTCTGTATATTATACCACGCAAGGGGCACCCTGATGTTTTCTAACACCAAACTCCATTCAGCACAGCAGTACTCAATAGACTAGCTAAAATACCATTGCTTAACCGAGGAAAGTAGGACTACAGTGATACTTATGTTTAAACTTGCTTATGCTCAGTATGCAGAGGCAGATGTATTCAACAAACAATCTAAGGAAGCCTCGTATAATATTATCTCATTAGCTTTCTTTTGAGCAATAGACAGCACTTGCATCTTTTCACAGAACTTAAACATTAAAAAACCTGCTGCAGAAAAAAATCTTTCAAAGACTATTTGCATTATTGTGAGGGACTGAAACATTATGGTTACGCTGTAAATAAATTTATTCACTACACACATAGCTAGAAACACCCACACTTATGAATCGTGCCAAAAAAGATTTTTTTCAGACAGATTTCCATAGTAAATGGTATATTTGTAGCTTTCACATTTCACTGCCTATCTCAGGCCTGCTTTCTTGCACTGCTTCCTTTGCACTGTAAATCTTGAAGTACACCTCTACCATTTTAAAAGGCACAGTGCACACAAGCAATGCACAGGAGGGTCATCCTGACTCATCTTGCTACTTAGCCTAATACAAACAGGATCTTAGTGAATTTATCTTCCTTGGATCTTTAATTAGCACCATGCCAAGAAAATAGTGCCAGACAACAAGAAACTGAATTCACTCCCTACCTATGAAAAAAGTTTTCACTTGACCATAGTATATCAGCTGGGAAGTCAAACTTGCTCAGGTGCAATGCTAACAAGGCTGCTCCCACAGCTGCCACAGAAACTGATACTCTTTAGACTGATCTACAATCACATTACATGGTCAGAAATAATACTTTTCCATAATCAAAATAAAGACTAGAGTCTAAATGCTACAAGCAAGCTCCCTGGGCAGTGGCATTTCCTTCTGCTAGGTAAGTACACAGTAGCCTGTCTTCTAACGGAAAGGAGAAAAATTAATTCTATGATGAGGGGTTTCTACATGCCAATTCCATTTCAAATGAATTATAATGTTACAGTAACCAGTGCATGGCCAGCACAGCTTGTGTCAGAAGAGCAGGCCCTGCCTATCACGTAGCACGTCAGAATCAGTGAACACTCCCTTTGTGAAAAAGGGAAATATAGACAAGGACAGCTGAGCTGACACTCCCCAAAACATTGAGCCAGTGCATCTCCAAACTCTGGGTAAAGAAAGCAAACTGTCAAACTGTCATAGAACAAAGAAGTCCTCAAAGCGCAGGAATAAAGGGATGCATTTTCACTGTGAAAGGAAGAGTGCTGCAGCAATCTGGGCTAGGCAGCACTCTGCCTTCATCTCTGCCTTACACACCTCCGCAAGCACCCATTGCCAGGGAGCATCCGGAGCCTTTGGTATAAAAGTTTCTTGAGTTCAAATCCAGGCTGCCATTATTGTTTCTCCTTAATACATTGTGATCATTCAAGAAAATCACTGTATACAATTAAACACAGTTTCACATCCCATATTCTGTTTTTATTTATAATTCATATAGTCATTTGCGCAGGTAGGGCTGCCCATTTCTTAACCAAATAAAGCAGCAAAAGGGAAGGTCTAAAGCAATTAGTCAAGCTACACTGCCAGTACATAAATGAACCATCTGTCCAAAGGTATACAAGACTGGAGTGTTTTTGAGCCATAAAAGGTAGGTCTCATTTCTGTAATACGTATCCCTGGTTTGGAATGGTTACACGTGCTGCTATTTTGAGTTACAAATAAAAAGGGCACTCGTCACCATATTATGTCAGAAGAAGACATCATTCTGTTATAGGTTTCTTTTGGCTGGAGTGGGGGAGAATATTCGTTTTTGCAGAGTGAGAACGTACACAAACACTTAAATATAATGCAGGAAAATCCACTCACAAAAGTTTCCAGAATGCATTGTGGGAACTACCATGTACAAACCAAGTGCAAGACAATGGACTTAACAGTATTTTATCATGGCACAACAAAATTCTCCTTGACTGAAGAAATTTGACCCTTTCCTACCAGTTCAAATATAGCTTTTATTTTAGATGGAAAGATGAAGCAAGGGGTAGGAGATTGCTTTTTTCTTTTCTCAAGAACAGATCTAAAACATGACTGCATCCAACATCCAATTCTAGAATTATTTTCATAGTACATCACTGACATTTATATATGCCAAGACTGAACATGCTCATTATGACTGTTTATTAGACAAAAGGCTACTCATAGAATGATAATTAATCTGTTGGCATTGATTGAAATTCTTGATGAAATGAAGCATGAGCTGTTGAAAAATAATTGAATGTAATCAAAACCCATGAATCATCCATAGAAAGCACATTTTTTAAACCAGAATTCATAACTAAGATATTTTGTCTATTTTTTCTTCTTCTTTGGATTCTCTGCTGTTGAATAAAAAAGCCAGATGTTACAACAGCAAACCTGAAAAGAACAGACATCAATTAAATATCCCATGCAAGAGCAGAATAAGAGTTTTTACATGCAACTTATTAAGAAACTCTGAGAAGTATTATAAAGTACAAAACAAAAGATATTTGGCATGAGGGTTTAAGAAAAGCAAGAGAGAAAAAAAGCAGCAAAACCATAGAGACCTTCGGGAAAAAAAAAAAAAGCTGACCAAAATGAATTTTCATTCTGCTATAACAGAAAAACTTTAAAGTAACTTAGGATATATCTAGTCATCCCTTGTCAATACTATTTTTTCTGATGATAGAAACACAGAAACACACAATGCAGTGTCACAGATTTCAAAGCATTGTCAGAGAAGTCCCTTTGCACACAGAAATGGAGTTTGCTTGTGTTTTTGTTTTAAATCCATTATTGACTAAACAGTGAGTGATACAGCCATGAGCAATGTTCTTAATAGCAAAAATTGCAGACCATTTTATCATGAAATATGTATTTAAGAATTGGGATGGAATTCAACAGCAACCTCATTTTCTGAACGTTACAATTATGTAATTTTACATAAATCCTGCTTTTAGAAATAAGTAATGATTACTGCAACCATTATATGAATAGAATTGATAGTTTCCCCCTTACACTGATTGATATTCAAGTAAACATGAACTCAGTCCTGACAAAAGCTAAAATACTTGTATTATGGGAAAAAATTGTGACCAGCTAATCCCAAGCATTAGATGACAAGAATGGATCTTTAATCACAGAACTTTATATTAAACTAAAAAGCTGTGTGTTAAGAAAATTTCAAGAACTATTTTATTTTCTGCTCACTATCTAAAATTAAAATCTTTACAAAAACCAAATACTCAGTTTAAATGTGTGTGATTAATACTATAAAGATGTGAACAAACCTATAAGGTACCGATTTCTCTGTCAAATCCCAGAAACATGTATTGGAGTATTTGAAGTACACAAATATTTCCATTTCACTGGATCATGCACATCAGAAAATCTTACTTATAGCCTTCTTGTCACGTCCACAGAGAGCAGAAAGCAGTTTAGCAAGTCATAAGACCAATTTTTTCTTCAAACAGCATGTAGTCACAACACGAAATTGCAGATTGGACTAACAGGTAAGCCATGACTAAAAATACCTTTCTACTTCTACATGACAAGTCTCCTGAGGAAATACATTCTTTAGGCAACAGCAGCACCCAAGTTCACTATGGCTAGTGCTACAAACTCTTTAATTATCTCCCTTATTCACACCCAGTCAGAACAATAAGGCTAAATTATGCAGCACGACCTCTGAACTCTACAAGCATTATTTCAGCATCCACTTGAACTGGCAGTACAGAGTACTGACCAAGTACCACTGGAAATAAACCCAAACCAAACCAACATGGTTCTTCTAAATGTTAGCTGGGTAGCTGAGAAGTTGGGACTGCAGAGAAAGGGAACATCGTTGTGCAAAAAATTTCTGCACAGGATGATTCTTTTTTTCTTATAGGATATCAGTAATATTCTCACTGAGATTCATCAAGGATTTGTTAAATAATACAACCATGAGTAAAATAAGCTGGCTGCACTGCCAGGCTTTCAGCCTTTATTTTCCTCCTAGAGCTGTTTTCCTCTGTTACTATACAAGTCCTGAGCTTAGACATTACAAAGAAAACAAAAGAGCATGGGACAGGTTTTAAATATTACATTAAGTGTAGACAACACAAATTCATTTTAAAAACAGCTGAACTCTACCAAGGTGAAATAAACCACAAACTCTCTCTTAGTCAACTGAAAAAGCTTTTAAAACAAAGTCTTCTGCCTTTTTTTAACATTACTTTTACATTGCTCAGTTGCATGCCCTGTTGCATACCCTCTTTATTCCGATGCAGCTATAAAGCTCTAAATAGACAACAAACATTACCATCACAACGCTATTTTAATAGGGCACTCAAAAATATCTAAATACCTAAAATGCTACACCTAGAGAACATAACTGAGTTGTTAATTTTTGTTGACAGGGATTTTCAATACCAACAACTTTCACCAGACAGAATGATTAAATCAGATTTGAGATCAATGTGAGAGAGATTGAGGAGAAACTACTGCTTCAGTGCTATTACCAGAAAAGCCACAATGGCAGCAGAACTAGTACAGCAGTTGCTGAAATGTTGCTGTCATTATGTTATTTAGAAATTCTTCAGAGCAGAACGATATGACAGCAAGCACTGCCACCACTGACAGAGCACCTCCAGTAAGACGACAGTACGAAATGAGGATACGCGCGCAGCCTGCGTTTTACAGATAAAGACAATACTAATGCAAGCTCTAATAATAACGTCTCATAGAATTATATCAAATAGACTTTATTTCTATGCATTATTTATCCACATCTACATTTCAGCAAAAAGGGCCTTAGTCTCATTAATCGAAACTTTTCTATGGTGTATTTGTTAGAGATCAGTATTACACACATCCTGCTTTCTTATATTCCAGCTTTGTAGCATCACAGGCATCCCATCATTATTAGTTACTTAAAGTAGAGAAATAGCAAATAAAGGCTTCATTTACGTGTTTAAATCATCAAATAAATTGGTTTCTTTTGCAGAAGTCTGAATAACCTGCAGCTTTTTTGGGTTCTCTCTGGCATTGTTTCTGAATCAGTGAATTTAAGATTGAGTGTTCTACAAAGTTAAAAAAGCACGAGATAGTTCAGAAATTAAAAATTTAACTTTCTGAAGATGCTGCTATAACTAGAAGTCAGGTGGATTTAATGAAAATCCCCATTAAGTTCTTTTAATATGACAACAGCAATTATTCCTTTTCTTCCTCATCAGTGACATTCCCTTCATTTCAATACTCTGCATAAAAAAAAAAAAAAAAAAAGTGCTCCAGACATGTAAGCAGGTAGAAGAAAAATTCTTACAGGCAGCCTTGCTGCAGCCCTAATAGTCCCTGTGAAACTCCACTGCTTAGCCCCTCTCCCATGGCCCCTCCCTGCCCCACCACAGGCAGAAGCCCAGCCCTCCAGGACAACCTTCTGTAATTTTGGCACAGCAGAAACTCTGACCTCTGTTTGGTTGAACCAATTTTGTAGTACCTGGCTGCATAGCAGGGAAAGGAGGCAACACCGATGGAGATTAAGAAATGGTCCTAATACAATTAGAACTCCTAAACATCACATCAAGGACGGACCAAAAAAAGCCCAAACCTTATTTACGGGTTTTGAAGAACCCATTCTAGACATGAAATTATTAAATCCCATATGCATCACTTATCTGTGACTACCTTCTTGCTTCGTATAGCACCGCTGTGCATTACCCTAGATCCTGCAGTTGCCTCATGCTTTGCTAGAAAGAATGAGATCTCTGGATGTTGCTGCTTAGCTTACATTGCAAGGTGCAGGAGCACAGGAGGGAAGCAGGGAGTGAGCACTCCTGCAGGTCCTGACACAGATGGGGCACAGACAATTATGAGAAGGCAAAAGCTGGAACAGGAGAAACAGAGGAGCTGCACTGCATGGTAGGCAGAGGAAAGAGGTGAAGATTGAAACAGAAAGAAGGAATTTTATTTGCTGAAGGTTATGTTAGAAGCATGTGTGTAAGCTTTAACTGCAACGTTAGGTATGCTTTGTGTACATGTAGCTTCTCAATGGTATCATAAGTGGGTTTAATTTGAGGAGAACAGATTGTGGAGTTCCAAAGATTTAAAAATATGTTGGTAGGAGATGTTTACCACAGACTGATACTTCATAATGCCTGCAAGTATGGAAACATTTTGCATTTCCAACTGTTTCCCTCCCTGCAGCAGACATGCTGCCTTTAGGTAATCTCACTGTTTTTCCCCCCACCTTTTCTGCTCAACTTCTCCATGCCCTTTACAATTGGCCTCCCAGTATGCAGCCTCATTTTTCCCCCTCACGTTCCCTCAGGCTGCTGTAAAGCAGTGCAGCATGCACAGCGCAGGAAGAAGAGCTGCTCGCATCGCACTGGTTCCAGCCTGACAACAGCATTACAGACCTGAATGGCTCTGCTGTAACATCACACACAGTTTTCCGGTACCAGTACTATAAAACCAGACAAATTTCTCTCAAAATATAAGGAATCTCTTATTATGCAGCTCCAACTCACCAAGGCTAGCAGTCCTATCTAGCCCCCTCTTCTTCCACATAAACCTGGACTATATTGTAACACCAAGTCCTCCATATCAAGCAAATAAGACCCAACTGCAGTTTCAATTTTCATACCTCCAAAATAACTGAATGTCGTGATAAATACTTCATACACCTCACCATCAACAATGGCATACGTGAGTTGTGCTACTTGTGTTTCAGACAATCTACAAAAAGCAGATCAAACAACACTGACTAATTATTAAAGTATTTCTTTCCGAGGAGATATTTTCAGGTTTGGGCCTGACAGAGCGGGAGGAACTCCTCTGTGCACAGGCTTGCTCAGAAAAGAAAGGTTGCTCACTGACAAGTATGTTCAGTTATTATGAACATTCCAAGCTAGCTGTATCCTTAATCATGAATTCAGAGTTGCTTTGCCAAAAAGAAGCTGATATGAAGCACTGAACTTGTTACCAGGCAATGAGAAAGTCAGAAGTCCCACATTGAGTTCCCAATTTCAGTCTTATTTTCTCTCTCACACTGCATTTTTCACTCCCCAGTTAAGTGAAACAGACAATATTAAGAGTATTCATGAATGTTTGGAAAACAATTTCTGGTCTTGAAAATAGCTATGTGTTTTTGCCTGACAACCCTGTGTGTTTTGCTGATAACAGGAGAAAAGAGAATTAAATGCAGAAGTAAACTATTAATAGCTATAAGACTTCGCTTTCTATCTCTGCCAGGTAATTTTCTATCTGGGACCCAGGCATGGAATCAGTATGGAAAGGGAAATTTTTAAGCATCTAAGAAATTCCTTAGACCTCCTATCTCCTGCTACCTGCTCAACTGCCGAGGGCCCTTCTGCTACTTCTGATGGAAGTAGAGGGCCATTGACTACAGAACACCGTTGCTATACAGAGCAGGATGTAACAGGAAGGGACTGAAAGTAATCCCCAGCAACAATTCAGCTCTGTGGCAAAAACTCCGGCCAGAACGTCCATGTGGTAATCAGAATCTGAATTCTTCAGTGTGTTGAAGCATCAAATTAGTTCAACCTATAAATACAGTGACCACCTGCCACGATAAAATTGGTGAACAGGTTCAGCAAACGAAGCTGTTCTGATGCAAATAATTCAACTAACTGGCTGCTTCTTTACAGGAAAAGATGTAATTTCACCAAGTTGTACTATTATCATGGTACCTTCTTTTTTCCAATATTAATCTGTAAGAGACTCAGCATTTCAGGGTCCTTTGCACTGAGAAATGCCAGACACCAACAAAGCTTCCAGACCCTTCTGGGTGCTTTTCCAGCAGCAGCTAACCCACATCTGAGGACTGCAGAAGCATTTTAACAGTCCTTACTCTGCTCTGTTATAGCGACAACCAGAGTGTGAAATAAAACCTTAGATGGTCTTATTGGCACATACATTATACCTATTACATTTGCAAAGACTTCAACTTATCTAAAACTGTCAACTTCTGCTTTTTGTGTCATTGTGTATTCTGCTGCGCACAACTATATGCAGTTAAGCAGTGTCAGACATGCAACATCAATTCTAAATAAACAGGAGGTCACAAAGCTCACATTCTCAAAGCTATTACAGGAAATTGCAGGCTTCATCCAATCTCAAATCCCAGTGCTCACTTAAAAGCTCTAACCATATAATTAAATGTAGGTCAGCTTAAAAGTGGACATTTCTTTTCAGGCTTTACACAACGCTCTTCAGTAAAGCCTTCAGCAATTCTTTTATCTTGGAGGGCTGACAGATCGTTGTCAAAGTCAGGGTCTTCCTGGTAAAAAGTTTTAACACAGAAAAAGGTACAACAGTGTAGGAGGAGATACTTAAAAGGGAATACATCTCCAGCCTTCTTTATTCAGAGCCAAAATTCCTCCCTTGCCTAAGACATACTGAGGACAATTGTATCCCAGGGTAGCTCTTCTATAGTCTAATGGCCTTTCACCAATGAATATTTTGACCCAAACTGTCTGAAACATGCCTGGAAAAATAACCTATTTTCCTCATGGTCCTGCCAGACAGAGAGAAATCTTTCTTGTCACTCCCTCCAGCTCTCACATCTTAACTCTTGTCTAGAAATTATCCCCTGGGTTTTTTTCACCCTTACTATCCAATTTTCATAAAAGCTAGCCAGATTAGATTGTCCTTTGCTCCAATAGATTTTACTTGGTTATATACTGCTGCTGTGTTAGAAAAACCTGGCCATGAGTATTGGTGTCCTGCTCTGACTTCTTTTCCCATGAGAACCGAGAGAGACTATGATAACAAATCAACCACTTGACTTTGTGCAGGTATAGTTAGACAGGTTTTCCACTTTATTGCTTAAAGTTAAGTAATAGAAAATGTACTCAAATTATTTTTCTAAAAAAAAGTTCTTCAGGGGAGACAAAGAGGTATTGGGGATTGGGAACAGAAAGAATAACAAAGCACTTACATAAATGTAGAGGAAGCTTTCTTAGGAAAGGAAATACTGTCACGTAGCTTTACAAAGCATAAACCAGAATGTTTTCAATTTAGGCCATATTCTTTTTCAAGTTAAATCTATTTTAATCTCAATGGAACTTGGCTCACTGAGGTTTTTATCAGTTAGCACAAGTGAGTCTATTCTATAGAATAAATAAATAGTATTCATTTGCTGCATCTCTACATATGATTTTAGGAATGTTTAATATTGTTAGTCACTATAGTATTCTTTCTTTCAGTATGAAAAGAATATACTCATTTCAATTCCCTCTCACAGTAACCTATACTTTCTCTTATCTTTCAAAGAAGTAAGCAAAGTCTTCTTAGTGTTAAGCGTTCATGGATATTCATTATCAATCTCTTCTAGGAGACATCTAAGCATCTTAATCTTTTGTTGTGAAATCGATTCATAATTTAATTACTGAAGATTAAGACTGTCTAATCTAGCCGCAATGTTTTTTTCAGTCACAACAAATCAGTGATACACTGTACTATTAAAGAAAATAAAGGCAACACAGAAAAACATCGTTCCAACCAGAACAACCAACACCATTTAAAAGGACCACTAAAAAGTCACACTTCAAATTTTCTCCTTCAGATGTCTTATCACTACACAGTATGAAAAAGCATCTTGTGCCCAGTTTAGCGTGCAGCTAATTAACATGTCAAGGAGAAAAACCACCAAAACCAGCAAGGCCCTTGTACTAGAGATTTTTCATTTCCACAAAAATTCCTAAGTAATGCCATATTACAAGACATTTAAGCCAACAGCAAACTGAAGGCACTGCTAGTATCCTGTTCATTCTACACATCATCCCTTCCCATGCCTCCTTACCTCAGTCATGTGTTGAATTGAAAGAGTTAAGCTCAGCTCCCATTTACTTCAAGCTACTTTGATTCCCAACTAGAGAAAAGCTACTGCTTTCTTCTCCTTAGACACCTAGAATTGCACACGATTCAAGTCAATCCTGCCCAGCTCTTTTTGGGAAAAAAAAAAAAAAATGTATGAACGTTAACATGAAAGACATCTTACACTGAGCTCCATATCCCCGGCTTGAATAGGCTCCCATTGTATGGGTACATGAGAACAAGTCTGCCAAACCAGAGCTGGAACAGAAACAATTCAGTCATTCCAGAGTGAAACAATTGTTTACGCTTTTACACAACAAATATTGAAATATTTAGAGCAATATAGGTCAAAAGTACTAATGCTAGAACAATGCATTCTATATACTCCACCACAAATTATTAATATCATTTTACGAATACATGTATTATCTATACATTTCAGTAAGTATACCTGTGTACAACAAATCCTTAATAGAGAAAGCTCCATCCTCTTAATAAAGCAATGAAACAGGTTAAATCTATCACAATTTCTTCCAAGTTATTATTGCCACAGGAAATGTAAATGATGAAAAACTTTCCCTGCGCTGTTTGTAAATACTGAACTTGAATTTCAAAGTTAGGCACTAATCCATGGAAACAAATCAATGCGGGACAAAAATACTTGTGACATATCCAAACATCATGTGAGCAGCATATGTCTTCAAATGATGCAACATGATTCACAAACTTACATGGAAAAAATGTCTCGTGACAAATATGAGAAACTAAAATATTTGTATTATTACTCTTCATGCCTCTAATTTTACACTTAAAAAGCAATAGGTACTGAGGAGAAGCTCCAAACACTGAATGTTTCTGAATTTAAGCTTGCTGAAAGCTGGGTCACCAGCGAGCCAGAGACAGTGCTCTACATTAATCTAACTTCTCAGCCTCTGAGCATTAATAGTGAGGAATGCGTATTACTAACAATTACTAATTTGAGAATCTCTTTTTCTTGTTCCTTCCCTATTCTTCATCAAATATCATAGGATAAAGATATATCCTTTATGTCAGAACTTAAAAATCTCTGTTTCAACACAGAGCTGAAATTATAACAAGTGCAGTAAATTAAAGATTTCAATTTACAAAACAGAATTCTATTTACAGAAAAATGTTTTTCTCCTTAGATTCATCCCTTTGGCATTCTCTTTGGGACATATTACATCCCAGTAAGAAGACAGAAAGGTCATTAATAAAATATTCCAATTTGGAGAAAGGAAGAGACACTTATGGAAGCATAAATCTGAGCTACCTCTCTGTATTCCAGCAGCCAAACAAGCTTCAAGGTTGTCTGAACCAGGGTAACAGTGGTAAATTAAAGTTAGAAAATGGATATAGTAACTTTTTTTCCCCATAACCAATACTCTGACTACACAGCAGCTTTTTTATTTAAACTATTAAAATCTTGCATGTGACAACTCTTTTCTCAAGTCTGGCCCTCGTGATTGGATACAGTTACGTCTTCCTCTGCTGCTATTACTTTCTGCCTTAGAATCTTCACAGAACCACAGGGAATTTGATAATATTAGAAAATGGTTTAGCATTAACACTTGACAGCAGAAAAACTAAATTGTAATAAGGTAAACATAAGCAAATCAAACTTTGCTCTGGCATTAACTGGTGTATCTGCCTGCCAGTTTGCAGGCCAGTTCGGGCATTTGCAAGGCACTACATTTGCTTATTTATTTTTAATATGCACATTGTGTAGGCTGTATGCCTGAGCCTGTTCGACGTTCAAGAAGATCAGAAATTCTTACTGCTAACACATATATCCCAAAGTGAATTATGAGTATATTCACAGAACCTGCCAACATACCCACATCAAGGTGGCAACATGATTATGATTTTATTCAAGGCAAAAAGAACAGTTCGTTACACGTTGAAGCATTTGGGCTTTTTTCATTCTAAGAAACATCCTCATCACTTGATTTTTTCTCATCTGTTACAGGCACACGCAGCTACACACTCCTTTTGCCTAAACAGCCACGCAGCACACAGAAGACACTTTGCTTTCTTCTGGGACCTACAACTGATAGTGACTGGGGCTTAGAAGCATCTATTTAAATTTGTCACTATTCCTCTGCAACGCACTTAGTAGAAAGATTGGGAAAGCGTTTAGATACCCAAAGCCCTAACAACAGACTCTACCCTTGAGTCTACAATCACCTGTGAACATGCTCCACCTTTACTCTTCCCTCTGCATCTCAAAACGTACCACCAGAAAAACATGTATAGAAAGGAAGTCTCACACAGCACACAACGTGACAGATCCAACTCTTTTCTCCCTATCAACTGAATGTACCTTGGTGGGTATCTTAAAGCTGCAGATGTATCAGGGAAAAATAATTAGCCAGTGCTGTTCACACATGTCGAGTACAACTACTTACACAAAGTTTTATTTCTGACTAACAAAAGAAGTCGAACAAACATCTCTAGCAAAAGCATCTTCTCAGAGTCTGCCTCAGAATACCTGAATGCTACATTATAAAATCTTTATTGCACAGTGATCTCAGTGACACCAATGACTAATTGCCACTGAGATAAAAGAATATAAAGTGACATTGTTCACTTCAGCATACCAAAAAATGCATTTTAGAAAGAATGGTAGGAAAAGGTGTGCCTTGAGACATCGTGCTAGAACTTAAATACTCTTCCCCTTGGCAGCATTTGGTAAACAACAATGAAAGATTAATTTCAGCATAACTTAAAAAGAAAGCCAACATTTATTACAAAATAATAATTATTAAAATTAAAATAAGTAGAAAAGATTATGTCTGTTTCAAAGGTTCAAGTGTTCTGTAATCTTTTGCTCTGCTGAAGTGACACCACCGGAATTTGTGTTAGCTGGTGACCTAACACAGCTTTAATACTCATAGCAAATTGAAAAATACTTTTGTAACGCACAAAATGGCCAGACTGAGCAGGCTCTGGGCATGTTCGGATCAACAGAACACACCTTCATCTGAGTCATGTTCTCATTACTTGAGCTGTTAACATTTGTAAACACATACTAAATCCTCACTAAGTGAAAATACAGGACATTTGCTAAGACACCTTCCCCAAATTCGCCAGCTTTTATAGTGCAGGTCCCTCTTACCGCACAGCTGTATTTCACTATTCAGTTTCCCATGCTTTTGCTCTTTTACACGTGGTACCCACCATTTCACAGGTTACAAGTTTTTAATGAAGACTTTTCACAGGAACAAGATCCTTTACCAGACACACAGCAACTCGCATCTACTCTGCTTTACTGCACCCAGTCTAGCCAGGGTGAGACTTCATAATGTACTTAAAAGGAAAAAAAAGATGACAAACTGCCAATGAAAGCCAAACAAGAATCCAGTAATTCCTTAAAAAAATAAAAATAAAAAAAATTAAAAAGGCCTCCAAAGAAATGGGAAGACATGAAACTTCCTAGTAGGTTTACCATGAAAGCAGCTTAGCAAGCAGGATAGAGACATCGGAAACAAAAGCTTCTGATCCCATAGCAAAAACATTTGCGACCCTCACTTGGGTTACATACAAGTATATTTCTAACAGCAAATGGCAAAGCAGCAGCAAAACATATTAACTCGTAAGCCTAGCTTGCAGCTTTTGGCTGTAGTGACTAAGAAGCCAGAAGTGTTGGAGAAGGCAGTGTAGAGGCTATCAGGATGCATGCAGATAGCAGCTCCACTCCAACGTGCAATAACAGCATTTCCAAGACAGCACCCTGCAGTCACTAGAGAGGTAGAAAAGTGGGCAAAGTCCTGAAGAGCCAGCATCGCTGCTGAGCCCCAGAAGCTCCCGAAAGCCCAGCAGCATGCAGGGCATTTATCTCATTGAAATGAGTCTCAGGGGAGTGCATCTAATTTAAGTCCATGAATTTAACACCATTAGAAGATACATTTCCTTGATGATTAAAAATTAAACACACAAGTATTTCAAAGCTTTTGAAACAACTTAGAACTAATGAAGAACTAATTGCTTCACAACGTGTCTTCATATAATGATGTACAAAAACATTGTGTCAACTGTCTTATGTCAACTTTTGCATCACTTAATTACATGTTTGCCATCAGTCATCCATAGTCACAATTAAAACATGAGAACGTTCTCATAATTAGTTTTCTGTTTTAGAGGATGAGACAAGTGAAAGAAGTGTGAAAATTCAGTTGACTTTTTTGTTATTAAAGCTGACACGATAATTACAGCCATGTTAGAAATTAATTCCATGGCTAGTTGGCTAATGGTAGTTACATTGCTGAGACTCAATTCACTATTACAAAACTCTGGTTTTCAGCAAACGTAAATCCACTAATTTCAATTAGCTCTTTCTTATTTTGAAATACAAGCAACATAATTATTTATCAGAATAATAAATACTGACATTGCTTATGGAAGGCCTATAAATAAAACATGCATTCACTACCCATTTTCACAGAAACAGGACTGACAGAACCTTAATCTTTCTGTTTTTTATATTCTTATGGGGAAAAGTCTGCAGGTAGCAAACATGAAATCAGTAGGTAGTGACTGCACAAATCTGAGACACTGTTAGCGGGCAAATCCCATAGCTATACTGAGGTGCGTTTCTTACACAAATATTTAACATTGTGTTAAAAGAATTTTCGACAAACCAAGCACAACAACAACACAACTGTCCCATCCCAGAGGCTTCCCCCAGAAGGACCAGAGCACTAGGTCACCCAGTGCCAAGTCTCAGCCCTCGGCTGCTCTCCAGTTGCATACATGCAACTCGCATGGCTCTGCAGCTGCACCTACCCTTCCCTCATACACGTAAAATGAAAAACTTTTTCTAAGAGTCTTGAATGCATCCTAACTTTCTGTGAGTTAAGGTGAGTGCCAGTACCTCACCTGGAAATGTCACAGGAGCACTTCTCATTTTGGAATGACTCGTGCTTTCTTCAGAGCTTTACACATCAATCCTCAAACTTTCTGAGCTCAACCTATTCTACTGCCATTTAATTCCTTCCGAATGAGCTTGAAATATGATGGACATGAAAAGCAATAAATCACATAACATGCAATCACCAAAACAACATGCACCCACAGAACATGCTTTGTATGTGCTTCTCTGGCACATCTGATCTTGCCTGTGGCAGCACACCCTAAGTGGGGACACAGCCAGTAAGGACAACACACCCTGCTCAGAAACCCCCTGCTCTATCAATACCGGAATAGACCAACCTCTCTTCTGACAGGACAGGAACACTTATTCCAAGCTTACAGCAGAGACAGTGCTTTCTGTAACGAGGCCTCCAGCCTCTTAACTAGATCCGACAGTGGAGAACTCTCCATACATCCATATATGCTTCCAACCATGTCTAACTGATGAGGCAATAAACATTAGCAAGCACATAGCCTTAGCACACAGTCCCCAAATCACAAACACATTTGGAGCCAGAACAGTGTTTGTGAGAGAACTGGGGCTGGAGCCCAGCGGTCTCTACCTTCAGCCACAGCGAGGGGACTGCCTTCAGTTCTCCTGCAGAATGACAGACTGCTGCTCGTGGGGACAGACACTTCAGGTTATTGCCATCGTTAACTTTCTTACTTGCAATCAGCACCTGCTACAGCTAACAGATAACTAGTTACACTGCTCAAATTCAACTGGTATCCAGAGCTATATGTTAAATGACAATGTTTATAAATTAATTTCAAACTACATTTTCCTCAGAGCTGTTAGGAAGCTCCAGACTTACAGAGCCTATAAAACTGTGATATATCACTTTCTAAGCATGACAAAGCTTAATGAATCATTGGAGTATTTCAATCTTGTTTTTATGGTCAGAAATAATTTATCTGCACCCATTTTAACCAATTCTTAAATAAAACTGAAATATTATTTGACTGTTGTTGAAAATAGTTTCAGCTGAGGAAGACTCCATCTGCTGCTTCATTCCACATAGAGAAAAAGGTCTTGCACACTGCTGTTTTCTCAGCCTTCCCCAAAGCCCTCCAGCCACTTTAAAGCAGATAAGTAGTCCCACTGATTTCAAAAGATTATTAAACTTATGCATAACTGTTGGCATGTTTAAGTACTGAGACTATGGACTCTTCTAAAATATAAATGAACTTAAGATGATAACTAGTACCATGAGAAAAGGGGAAGGAGCTAGAGCTTTTCAAAATGAGATGAGAAAAGTTTCGGCAGTTTTGATAGTCTCACTACAAAACAGGGTCATCAGCTCATATTGAAAAAAAAAAAGTTTCCCAGTTTATTTGCATACGGAAAAAAGTGAAAAAGAGAACGTCCCTGCAGGTGTATGCAGCAGAGATTCGCAGAGATGCACAGAAAAGAAAAAAATCAGTTTAGACAAAGGATCCGGTTTCACATTTTACACCATTTCCATTTTATACCTGAAAGCAATTTATTAACATTTCCATAGAAAGAAACTCGTAGGCACCAGTTCCGTTGGGCTGTAAGACTTAACCTATACTCAGATCATTCTCAGACAAGATGCAATTCCCCCACCACCTGGGGCAGACAAGCTGCTCAGCAGGTATTTCCCAACGATGCTGAATTTGGAAGAAACAAGGCCAAACATCACCAGGGAGGAGGAAATCCCTGGCGTGGGTATCTGGAAGCTGCACACACATAGCATGACAAGTTCTGACACTTCTATTCCTCAGTCTGCTCTTGGTGGTCAGTGCCTAAAGTTGTTATGTCCAAGTAAGGTTTTCAAGTCAGAAAAATAATTAGACAATCCATTTTCAGTTCTCCTCTCCTTTCACTATGTATTGAATAAGCTTCCATGAAGAAAGGATTTAAAAATGTGTATACTAAGAAGTTCTGAACACTAAACTTTGCCTCTCTGTTGATTCATTTACCTTAAATTATGATGAATATTTACTGTGAAGGTGCAGTCTATAAATCATAAAGACACTCGAGGCTCTGCAACTCTGAAATGAAGTCATTTAGATTGCTTTCAGAAACGTACACTATTTCTGTTGGTATGTTCCCAAATGAAATGCTATTTTAAAATTTACATATAAAATAATATTTTACAAGTTGAGGAGTTGAAGTGATTTTCTCTTCCGCTTTCCTTATGTCTTCCTTGTCACAAAATACATTGTTAGCAATCCTGACCAGGAGTAGCCCAAATCTGGCCATGCTATGGCCCAGGAGGACACCACAGGGCCAGACTCACACCATGGACCCTATGGAGGAAAATTCATACCTCTTCATATAGTCAGCAAAGCAGCATATTGGGGCTGTTCAGTTCTTTCAGAAGTAAACATAGAAAAATCCTTTGAAGTACAATCTGACAGCTGCATAAAACCACTTCCTGAAAACAGAGAACCTGTAGATGTCTGTAACAGACAGAGCAGCCATCCCAGCCCTGTCTGGGATTTGTACTTGTCACAGAGTGGGGGCTGGGGGGTGGACGGGGTTAAATCCCTGTGAAGCATAAGCACTGTCCTCCTTTTGCTTTGACTGCTGAGCACAGGGCAATCTGGAACTGAGCTTCAGATACAAGACGCTAGGGACTTTTTTTCTAATGAAAGGAAGTATGCAAATATCAGAAATTTCCTGGATGTAAAAGCTGATGTGTCAGCACTGAGGTTGAGGAGCGCTGAAATCAACATCCATGAATATAAAGCCAGATGCCCCTCCCTTTTTCTTTGCTTTTCCCTATTTATTTCTAGCACAGAGTCATACAAGCATTACCAACAACAGTTGACAAAGAGGTATGCTGAACCAGTACTGAGTTCACAAAGTCCTACAAACTGTAGATATATTAAAGTGGTTTTCATTTCCTACAAATAAAAATTAAGGGAGAGAAAAAGGGGAGAACAGGCAAATGGATGCATTTGACTGCTGCCTCAAGAGTGAAGGTTCTCATGACACTAAAGCTAAAGTGTTAGAGATTGATTAATCTTTATAAGAAAACCAGAAGGCATTATTTTACTCTCATTTATAATATTATAAAGATGTTAATTTTATGCTATTTGGAGGAAAAGTCAAATGGAAGAAATTTCAAAAATAAAAACAAATAAAGAAATCCTTTGTGGCTTAGGTCAGTAGCAGGTACAATAGAAGCACCACGTTTCATGCGACTTGAGATGACAGACAGCATTCTAAGCTCCAGATCATCTAATTCTGCTCAGAGCTTAGGTTACATGTCAGAATTTGAATGGCTTCCAGCACCTTGTATTGCCAGTATGCCCACAGCTGCTGCTCATGTCAAAGTGCAACTATGACTAGGAAATAAGAGAAAATCATTCACTGCATATTCTGCGCAATAAACCATGTTAAACTGACATATAGTATTTCCACCAGGAAAACGTTATTGTACTAGATTGACTGCTGCTATTCAGTAACTTGAATTTTACCACTACTGCCTAGGAATGAAGTAAGACACAAACATACTGACAGAGTTAATAAACTGAGTAGCAAGTATCCCTAAAGATACTGCAGCTCACAGATGATGCAGATGTTGAAAGAGGGAAAACATGCGTTAGCCATGTAATGTCGTGAATAAGATTAATGAGGTGAGTTGTGAGAAAATAGATTTGTAAGACATCATTCAACTACCCCACTTAGAAATCATAATAGTCAACATGAGTTGTCCCAACTTTCTTTGATTTTAATTAGTAAATACTTTCAAGCAAACAATGCTAAATAGGCAGCAAAATTTTACATATATTTTCTCTATTGAAAAGTTTCTAAGGTTTGTTTTCAAACATCTGCTAATTGCTAACGTATAACGTGATGACAGAAGATCAATATACAATAAAGTAATCCAATTTTCTTTTTATTATGATTAGATATTACACACACATCCCTCATCTCAAAGCGAGATGGTGACATCCTCCCCCTTCCCCACCACTCAAAATGCAGCAAAGCCCCCTAAAACAAACTATTTTTTTTCTGCATTCATTTATATACCTGATTGCATCTGCTGTCACCTCCCACATGGGGCATCTGCTCCCTGAAGCCTGGAATTGTAAGCTACAGGTAAAAGTACTTACTCTGTCGAAGGATGCAGTGCCAACAACTTACAAGAATTAAATGATTTTGTTGTTGTTGTTCCCTGCTATCAAAACAAAATGTTCATCAGTAAATATATTATTTGCATTTTTTAATCAATCCAATTCTGTTATACCATGTCTGCAGAGGAGAAATTACAGGCCACATCTTCATCCCACTGAATTCATTAAGGGCTACGCCATTGATTACAGCAGAAACAAAAGGCCAGAGCCTGTTTACTACAGTTTTGGTAACAGACTTTGTATACGCACATTGAGCAAGATTTAGTCTACATCCAAGACTGCCCCCACTGAGGTTGATTCATATCTTTACATTTTTTCAGGCAGATG
The DNA here is from genome assembly GCA_013396635.1 of Penelope pileata. Classification (NCBI taxonomy): domain Eukaryota; kingdom Metazoa; phylum Chordata; class Aves; order Galliformes; family Cracidae; genus Penelope; species Penelope pileata. The sequence goes on along the minus strand of WBMW01004035.1, from coordinate 639,751 downwards.
AATAGAATATTATACTTTTTTTTTCTTTTGCCAAGTATAGGTTCTTTTTGAGTAGATTCTAAGAAACAAGATGTTTCATGTCCATAAGCGATTATGCACCTATTTATTTCTGCACCAACATTGCTCTTTCACTTTTTGATATCTGATAACAGCCATTTAGATCAAAAAATCTGGACTTTCAAGCTGACTAATATAAATTACTATTTTGAACATGAACAACAGGATGCATATAGAATGTGTGCCTGTATGTCTGCTTACCAGTTATAAATCAGTCTTCTAATTTTGTCCCTTACTTCTACAAACAATTCAGGTGTAGATCTTCTGATTTATGTAGCATCTTTATGTTTTCTCAAAATGATGCTATACTTGCACAGGAAGCACAGCTCACATCAATTACTAAACACAAGTCAAAAAAAGAACAGGGCTACTGTTGCACCATAATTTTAAGAGAAACATGACCCTACTATTAACTAAATCAAAATGAACCCTCATCTGCGTGCCCATACTGGTACTCTGGCACTGTCTTGAACAGAAAATTAATCCCAAGAACAACACAACTGAAACTCTGCACTTCCTCTTATCCCAATAATTAAGCTTCATCCTGACCCTTAATAAATAACAGGCTTCTGAAAGCTTTAATACAAAATTAAAGTAAAATGAACACAACATTAAGGGACATTTCTTCATATTCATTTAAGTTTACTGCAAGATCACCCATGGACAGCACTGGGTGGACAATACCAGCTTATTTGGCTAACAAATCATCCTTCCAACAGAAAGGCATGTTAGCTTTACACAGAGCTACGTTTAAGAAAGTGCCAATGTGACTTAATTGTGTACCCTCTGGTGCATTTTTTTTTTTAACCTTTCTGAAGTGCAAAATTTGACTCTACAATTGTTACTCTGCAATTAAAATATCTCTAAAATAGCTATCATATGTCCACAAGGAAGCAAATGAAGGCTACAAGGACAACCTAAGTTTCTTCCACCCTAACATTTAAGTGGGTTTTTTTGTTGGTTTTTTGTTTTGTTTTTGAAGTTAAAAGACAACCCCCTAATGCTGGCAAAGTAGGTTTTTTGACCTTGATATGAAAAAATTTTTCTAATGTGTATTTAAAGTCTGCAAAATACCTATAGCGAAGCTAATTTCTACAACACTGATGAAAGCTTCTGCATTATTTGTATGTTCCAGTATTCTCCAGGCAAATGCTGGGCAAAGCAAACACATCACACAGTTCCAAGCATCAGTTTGATTTTCAGGCTAATATTCTGGAGTAAAACACCCAAAAGAAACTGGAACATACCATGCTGACAACAGGTAGACATTGATCCAGTACCTAGCTGATGCCCTGAGCAGGCAGAAGCCTAATTCTTAAGTTTTGTTTCCAAAAAAACTCTTCAAGAAGCATCTGAAACCCTCTTCAACAACTGAAGAGGAGATACTTGCAGCTTGGCAAGAGACAACAACAATAAGGACAATCTGTGATTCCTGTTCTGCAAGCGTGTGTGGGGACATACGGTTACACAGGGAGCCTCTTTACTCCTCCAAATCCCCTTTCACAGATGACAGTTTGGGGAACGGCAAGGGAGCTGCTACTCGTGCTCATGCACAGATGGATGGGAAAAGGACACAGCCGACATCCCATACAGCAAGCTGAACGAGGAGTTAAACAGAGCCAAGTAAAGGCTTTATGGTGTTTACTCCCTCCTGGTAAGGGAAAATAACTGAATTTTAATTCTCAGGCTGAAAATAGCTGAGTGTAATTGAACATTCAGCAGCAGTGCTACCAAATGGCTGCCAGGGCCCAGCTTTCCCTCAGCCACCCACGCCACTTCCCTCAGCATGCCATGGCACACAGGAACAGAGGTGGGGAAGCAATTGGGCACAACACAGCTCTAGGACTTCTGCCAGGATTTACTTCTCCAAGCACAGTTTCAGTCACGGCCCACCTTGCTGCTGAATTGGGGGAACTTCATGCTTCTTAGGCAGCCACGCGGGTGGGCACCGAGACCCATCACGCTCTGTGAGACAGACGGCCTGATCTCGGCCCTCCCTCAGCAGGAGGACAGGGAGCCTGCTGGCAGGGTGCTGCAGCAACATCAACCCTTAGATAAGGGAGAGGAGGCCACATCTCATGCAGGGCTCATTTAAGGGGCTGGACAGGACTACTTCATCCTGTACTGAAATAAAAGATAAAGACACAACTATAGCCGTAGGGTCAAGGGATGTGCGTGCTTATGAATGTTAACAAAGTGCATCTATGGTCTAATCATTTCCTGTACTCTAAACTCAGGTATTGCCTTCCAATTGTTTTTCATAAAGTTGTTGTAATCCTATCTAGAATTATGAACAATATTTCTTGAAGAACACAATTGCTTTTATTCCTATGCTGACCCTGCTCCAAATTCCTGGAATGCAGCTGGCTTTCATGTACACTTTCAGACTTTACGCAGTCACCATCAAGCACCCCACAAAGTCAGAAACCAAACACCTTGAAAAACAAGTCTGAGTGATATCCGCATGTATTTTTACTTAGCATCAAAAATTGTTTTCACTTTTTCATAAAAAGCTATGAGATGCCATATGTGTATTAACTGTATGATTTATACAGTTAAGATTTTAAAGTTGTGGTGTGAACATCTTATGGACCTGAAGATTAAAGCAGTTTCTTAATTTACCTCTCCAGCTTTGGTAATTTCTGGAAGTATCATCTGTTTCAGCAGTTCTATTCTTGATTTGGTTTTCTGTCTGCCAACCACATGCAGATCAGTCCAGCATTACACCACTGATATTTACACCAGTGAAAGCAAATAGCAGAACAGGACCAGGCAGCTGCTCTTGCTTTCGTTCCTATGCAAATGAAAGTTAAGAGCTCCTCTTCTTGTTCCATCACACAACCCAAAGTCAGTCTTTTCAAGGTAAAACTGCCTTCATCTGGCACAAGTCCCAGTGTCTTATTGTGGCTTTATGGGGCTTTTCACTGCTACAGCTGTCAAATTAGTGACAGTTCAGTATGGCTTGTTGATGTGCACTCACAAAAAAAAAGTACAAGCAAGGCTGACACCATCTGATCTCATTTCTGCTTCTTATACTGATCTGAACTGTCATGCTAGATGTGCTTCTTTCTAACACTTCAGGGTAGGAAGAACTCCACAGTGGGTCTGAGAGGTTCAAGATAAGTTCATTAAGCCAATTTGTTAATCATCTCCATGAATTGTGCTTCCATTTCTTATGAGACTTTGTGTAATAGATTTTATAAAACCTTAATGAAAATCTAATTAGAGCCAAAGGTCTTGGAAAGATTTTTTTCTCCCCTTTCTTCCTTTTAATTAGAAAGTGATAGAAAGGGAAACAAAAAGCCTACAGTTTCTAGCGCAAAATTCATACTCTGAGCATCTACGTATACCAGAGAGGAGACTTTAATGACCACTTTCCCTCACTGTATTTTATAGCTTCTTTGTTACTTCTTCTAATGTAAACTACAATTGGCATTGTTTTTCTTTCATATGTATGTGTGTCCATGGCAGACAACATGATAAAATTCTTGATGTGTCTGTGTACTGATATTCCACCACAGAAACTGCTGTAATGGAAGATCCTAGGACAACAGTCACAGCACTAGACCTGCACAGCTGTTCTTTATGTAGGTTAGTCTGTCACACCTCTGTGTCATTAACCACATGGTTCAGCGTATATCTTTGATCAATTATCTCAGGCTTTTAAAGATCTTTACAATCATATATTTTAGTAGTTAAAAAGACAGTAGCAACTGAGCTAAATTGTCTATATTTGAAAATTTTGAGGTTTTGAAAAAAACCTAATTTTGGCATCCTGAATACATACATGTTTTAAGCTTTTCAGTTACTTCAGAAGTAAAACAGTAACAACTCCATGAATATATAAAAATGTTCCTATTCAGAGACTCATTTCAAGGATGCCATTACATAGTTCTTGCTGTTACTCGCCCCAACAGCTGGCAGGACAGCTGAGGATCAGTCCTATTTCAGCCACCGTAGTCACTCATCCCTTCTACAGCCACAAGATCTGCACTTAGCTTTAGACATACCCAGACATGCATACACATACTGCAGCTCCCAAAGACTCCGTGACTTGGGATACGCAACAAATAAGTAATCAAGTTGTTTTTAGGGAGGATGTAACACACTTGTCAGGTTTTATGAGACCATATAGCTCAAAGGGAGCGTTTCCATATGAAAGATACTCTTCCACATTTTTTCCATATCACAATTATTCCTCCAGAAATGGACTTACATATGCTACTAGCTATATTGGAAAGAGAAAACTGCGGATAAAAATTGTACCTACAAATTCTCAGGAGTCAATTTGACCTTGCTCTCCCCCCCAAAACGTATTTATTAAGAAAAAAAAAAAAAAAAAAAAAGAAAAAAAGAAAAAAAACCACTTGCACAGGAATTAAACAGTTTTACTTCTTAAAGATACAACTGATTCCCCAAAAACGATTTTGCAATCAATCTAAATGTGCTCAAAAAGCTATGAAATGTGACAAGGTGATTACTTCAAATATTTGTAGGTTTGATATAAGTATGGTGGGAAAAATTGGTTCTATATATTATTTCACACAAAAATAGAATCATGGAATCATAACATACCTCGAGTTGAAAGATACTCACAAGGATGATCGCAAAGGTACCTACAAACCAAACCATGAAGGAATCCTTTCAATATTCTCTTGCACTTATTACCTTTGTTTGTAAAAATACAAGGGGCCTTTAAGAACATAAACTTTTATTTTTTCTTCAATCCAGGAATACACCCATGTGATACAGCAGCTCATTTTTAAGGGTTTTTCCCCCCCCTCTTCCCTGAAAAATCTAGCTTTTCAGCAGACTTTCATGGTGAAAAAACAGTCTGGCTACTGAGTAGATTCATCAAATCTGTATTTGTATTCGTATTCATACGAATTTAAAATACAAATATACTAATGCTATTGTTCTAACCATGAGACAATAGAGGAAACAGAAGCCACTACACCTCACCTAAACAGTATGCAAGATGTCAAAGACCTTGAGGGACTAAAATAATTAAATCAATTTGTACTATGATTCAATAGAAACAAATGACAAACAGTTTCAGCTGAAAAGAACAAACAAATGCACCAACAGGGAACCAAATCCTGAGGTCTTTGTTCAGTCTTAATCTGGCAACTCCCACCGAGACAAACTGACTTTGCTTGAGGATGCGACAAGTTTAAATTGAACAAGGCCACCAGGATTTTCCCTATGAACAGGCTGCAAAGAAGCATCACAGAGATGGAGCCATGTGTCATACTGGATAATACACTGAGTACAAGTTAACAATAAAACATTGTCACATAAAAAGTGAATGCTATTTAGGTCACAGCACTATGGAAAGTAAGCATGATTATCCAGTCCCATTAGATCTCCATCAGAGCGCGTGTTTTGGAGCAGCTCACTTAGGAGATGGGCAGATCAGAGGGAGTTAGCGAAAAGCATCTGAGATGATAAAAGGTTTGGAAAATAAAAACAGTACTCTGAGAAAACACCACATTAAGAAAGCTTTAGAAAGACAGTAAGGAAGTAATGAAGTTGTCACAGCTCAACTAGATAAAGTTATTTCCTAAACCATTTCTAGCATTAAGAAGTCACTGCCGTGCAGCAAAAACGCATAACACAAGTAGCATTAATCCACTGCTTAAACTTTTGGAGCTCTGGAGCCAACTTGTAAATTGAGACTATTACCCAGTGTTGATCTCCTCCATTCCGTGCAACCAACTGATAACACAGATTGAGTAATGCAACATTTTTCTAGAAATAAAGCTAAAGAATCTCTTGGGCAGAGTCTAGAGCCTATGAGCTTCACTTCCTGTCTGCCACACTACAGAGATTTTTTTTTTTTTTTTTTTTTTTTTTAACATTTGTAGAATCCCAGACGTTCAAAACCTCTTTTGAGCATGTTTATGAAAGCTCTGGATGAACAGGCCTATTATGGTAGAACAGTGAGTGCTGACAGCCTTACATCCACACTTGGGTTCAGTCTGTTCAGCCCATCACAAAGGAGCAACTCATCGTGCTCCAGCATCCTCACTGTGTGACGCATCGCAAACCCAGCTCCGGCTCATCTAAATGAACCGCCCACTTGTGCCAGCACAGCGCTGCCTCTGAGCTAATTAGACATAGACAAGGAGGAGGGAGGGACAGAAAACAGAGTAATTAGATCAGGAGGAACATTCCTCCGAAATGTCAATATTGCTTTCTGGTCTTTCACTAATATCTCTGCTGAGATGCACTGCACAATGAAGGAGCAGAGAGGTTCCTTTCCCTGGAATAGAATGCTGGGCAATAAGAAAGCTTTCTATTGGGGGTAAAAAGAACCAAACAGGATACTGAACACAAACAAACAAACAAACAAGATTTTGAAATAGCAAAAGCAAGCAACTGTTGGAGCAAACTATCAAGAGAAATAATTAAAAGACTACACGACATTTTTTTCCAGGTAGAGACACAAACTCACATACAAATATCCAGCTGGGCTCAACACAGCAATAACTTCTGGACTAAGTCATGTAAGAGGTCATAATCTATTTTCTCCACCCTTCTAGCCTTAATACTTACAAACCTAAATTAAAAGCATGTTTGATGCTGTATTGCAGTTCTGAAAAATATACGATCTTTGTTACAGTGACTGCAATCAAGGGTAAAGTGACATACTGCTTTTTAAGTGCCCTTTCAACTGAACACAGGAATATAACTTTGTGTGGGAGGAAAATTGAGAACACTGCAATATGCACGATAGGAATAAACAGCAGCTGTCTCCATATACACAGAAGCCCTTCACCAAATCACAGCAGAGGCCACTGGGCTGCCTTCCTGTAATTTGCTTTCTGCGCATGGCTGTGTGAAACGAAGAGGTGCTGGGGGACACCACGTTGGCAGTGCACAAGAAAGACACCTCCTAGGTGTGGATGAAACATTTTAATTATTTACACAGAAGTGATGACACAGAAGGCATTGTGATAATAAGAGACTATTTTAGGATATGTGTAATCCAAACACAGCTGCAATATGACCACACTCATTACATCCTCTACTACTTTACTGGATGTTCAGGGGCTGAAGTTTGTTACACCTTCTCTTATCATTTCAGAAAGTGTTCTGTTTGTTTGTGTAAACTTACGCTTGGCACCCCCAGCGGGACTTGAATTTGCCATGCTAAATCGGTCTGCCTGTCGGGTAGCTTCTCAGTCACCAAGCTATGCAAGTGAAAGGCAGAGCACCCCCACAGAGCCCTGCCTTGCTGCTGAAGTTAAACCAGGGCTGCTGTAGGAACACAGAGCCCCACAGCCTGTACCCCCTCTATTACATAAGGCAAGGAAATGCATTTTTTCCAAGTTCTTGACTTCTTTCTAGCAGATGGCTATGCTACAAAAAGAGCAGAACAAATGGTTTTGTTTTAGTAAGCAGTGCTTCTTTAACCCACGTTCGTGAGCACAAAAGTCAGGAAAGAGCATTTAGCACTCCCAAAGACTGGATCGCTTCTCCCAGACTAGTCATTCATGCTATTCCTCATTTCTGTTCCCGGGTTCCATATTTAGAAGAAATACACTGTTATTTTGATTTGCCTTCTAGAGTAGTTTTGGGAAAACGCCCAGTATTTTGTGGCAATATCTCGTATCCACAAAGATACAATTCAGAGTATCTGCATTTTTATTTGCACCTACAACATGATAGGTATAAAAGTATGAAGCCTGTGCTCTCAGTTGAGTGACAGAAATTATCCAAGTTTTAAACTGGAAAATCATACTCCTTAAAAGAAAGTCGATGTTGAAAAGTTTTGCTTGAGCCTGTTTACACAGCACACAAGACAGATTAAATCCGTTTTAATATTAAACCTGACCTAGGCCTCCTAGCTGTGAGCAGACCTGCAGCACACACCTCCTGTGAATTTATTTGTTCCCAGCATCAGTAAAGGACCAAAGACCTTTTACCAAGAAGCAGGTGCTGCTTTCCATAGGGATGCAAATTAGCAATTCTATAGTTCCTTTAACAGTTCAAGTGGAAAACCAAGGGCTGAATCCAAGAAGATATCTATGCCATTTTTACCAAAAGATTGGAACAGTCTTATCACCAATACACATCTTTCCTATTAGAAACATAAGTATAACTGAAATTAAGTCCCCTGACATATTCTGCAAGATCAACCACATATCTCCTTTGACTAACACACGGTACAAACTATGCCACATATCTATATTAAACACATAGTCAATTTAGCAGAATATGGAATTAGAAGTTTCACTTTTCCCTAAGCAAACAGCTTCATGGTAAGAAATGTAAGCTTTCGTATTAAACCTAACTGTCAAAATATAAAAAATAATCTCTTTCTCTCAAGTAGGAGCTATTTAATTTAGGAATATAAACACATAACTAAGTATATGAATTTAGATACAGACGTGATTTCTGAAATCGGTACTTTTTCCTTGGCTGTCTCCAGCCCAAAGAGCAAGTGAAATTCCAGCTGGCACACCAAGGCTAAACCAGCATAACCAAGCAGAGCTCATTGGGCAGCCTATGTAATGTTTTTATCAAGGCATTGGTTTTGAAATGGGACAGACAAACTTCTTAGCTGCTATAGCACATTGCTTGCTGAGCATCATGACTGTTGCCTGTCCAAAAACAAAAAAAAACCACCCAAGTGAAATCTGTTTCTGACATCACTATTTCCATATCATTTTTTATGTACTGTCAAAGTTTCAGAAGAATTACTTCCCTTATAGCTAATCCTGTAGGGCATCCTGTAACAGCCGAAAATACTGGGTTTGTTAAAACATTTATAAAGCAAAGAAAGGCAAAAAATCAATACTAAAACACAGTTTTAAAGTTAAGAGGAGGGAATTTGCCTTTGATCTTAAATAATTGCTTCTAAAGAAAAAAAAAAGGTTCCTTATTTTTTGCATTTATGTCAAATACTGAAACAAGAACCAGAATGTGTATCCAGGCTTTTCTAAGATTCAGATATGCAGCTTAGATTTATGCTCTCTTCTGCCAGAAGCCTATGTATTATTTTAATAAATATCTCATCTATGTGCATTCATGCATCATGGATAGTTTTCTCTGCTTTGATTATGCATTTTGAGTCTTATGCAAATGACCAAATATATACACACATAGAGGTATGGAAAACAAATCCACAGACAGATGAAACTGAAATCCTAGTGCGAGGAAAAGATTGCTTACGTTTTCTCCTGAGATAAAAACTAACTCTCCATTTTATTCTTAGATACTGTATCTACTTGTGCAGCAGTTTCATTATGATTTTAGTAATTCAGTAGTAGAAAGGCAAAAGGCCAGCTAGTCAACATCTCTCCTGTATACAATTGTTCCCAGAAGCAACATCAGAGTTATCAGTTGTTACTTCATTATTTTAAAGGATATCTGTTGGCACAGTACCTGTCCATTATTCACAATATATATTAAGTAACATTATGAATTATTTCACCTCCCCCATGGAGAGGGGCTGATAGAGCTGGGGCTGTTCAGCCTGAAGAGAAGGCTCCGGGGAGACCTGATAACAGCCTTTCAGTAACTACATGGAGGCAATAAGAAAGAAGGGGTCGGACTCTTTAGCAGGGTCTGTTGTGACAAGACTAGGGGAAATGTCTTCAAACTAGAAGAGGAGAGATTTAGACAGGATATAAGGAAAAAGCTTCTAAAAGATAAGGTTGGTGAAGCACTGGAACAGATTGCCCAGAGGTGTTAGATGCCCCATCCCTCCAAACATTCAAGGCCAGGCAGGACCAGGCTCTGTGCAACCCTACCTAGCTGTAGATGTCCCTGTTCATTGCCGGGGAGTGGGACTAAATGGCCCTCGAAAGGTCCCTTCCAACTCAAACAATTCTATGATTCTACAAATATATGAAGGAAAACTACTCCAATATTTCAGAAGTTTCCTGAGAAGTTCTCTTGACAAGTTCTACATACTTGTATACCTTGTAAATCTTTAGAAATATACTGGATACATTTTAAAAAATATACATATTTTCTGAAATTCTGAAATGCTTGTTTTACTACAGGACCATAATCTAGATAGGTCAGATGAGAGGCTATACGGTTACAGCTCAACATGATTAAACTGGAAATTAATTTGCTAAGAACGGGAAAAACACAAACATGAGCAAGCCAGGAGAAAAAGGCATAGCACAAGCTAAGCAAAACTATAATGCTGTTTGTGATGTTATCAATATTGTGCTAAGAGCAATGGAGATCTATTAAAGCACTGTAAAGGCAGAATAGCATGAAACTGCATGGATAACAATGGTAAAAGACAGCTAGATTTGGAGAAGTAGCTGCTGACTTTAAATCCTAATTTTTAAATTGTATTATCTTAGAAATAACAACACTTGCATACGACAACTGCTCTCTGCAACTGCTCAGGTGAGCAACCTTTATACACACACAAAAAAAAAAAAAAAAACCAAGATCCAGGAGTTCATGGAATTATTACATTTTCAATTTCTGTCATAGTGAAAGTATGTGATCCCAATACCCTTTAGATTTCCAAAAGCCATTATATTCAGTTGAAACTCAAAGAAAGCCAAAGTGTTTTAACAAAAATTTGAATGAAGACAAGAGTGTCTTGAAATGTGTTTTCTTCAGCTGTTTACCTCATCACTCAATCTGAGGACAAATGCAAAACTTACTAGAGGATAGTAGGACAAGTAAAGTGATGTCAAAGCAACTACTTATGTCTCAGTAGTAAATCAAAACCAGACAAGAATAGAGAAAGAACACCTGTAGCTAGAATTTTATGGAAAGATACAAACCACTTCCAGAAGTCATGCAGTCAATTAGTAAATTTATATCCAGAACTTGCTTACAAAGCTGAAAAAAAAACAAGGATTGTATTTCAGCTTTTCAAACAGTAGTATGCAAGTCCCAGGACAATTCAAGTTCTTGACATGTCTTGGAAATAGGAGACTAACATCCAGAAGAAGAATCCTCTATTTACTCTCCCCAGTTCAGCTTTGACAGCAAATTCCTGCTAAAAGTTCTCCAGGCCTTTCCCTTGTTCATTTTAACAACAGAATCTTACCATTGTAACAAGGGTGCATGTAGATATTAATTTACACAGTGATTAAATAATTACACAGTACCGAAGAAAACATGAAACACTCCATTTATTATCTCCTCAGTAA
>WBMW01004035.1:596662-628517 GCA_013396635.1 Penelope pileata | reverse complement strand
AAAAAAAAAAAAAAAGGTAATAAAATGAAAAATTCAGGATTACTACAGAGCCCAGTAAAACATGCAGACAGTCATTTTAGTGTACACCTATCTTTATTAATCATTGAAACTACCTACATATGATAAATTTACCTTGTTTTCAGTCTAGAATTTACTAAATGGAGATGGGACAGGAGAGGAAGTGGAAAAGTCTTGGACATAACCTTCAGACTATTTTCAGCTCTCATCACTTTTTCGACCATCATGTTTTAATATGTCCTCTCCTGGAGCAGGAGGATATGCAAGTTATATACACATCCAAGTCTTCCACCCTGATATCTTTCGCGCTTCCACAGGATGTGAAGGCCTGAAACAGCTGCCAGAAAGCAAGTTACACCCAGTCTGATTTAAAACCATAGAAAAAGGAAGTTGAGAATTTTTGACTGAAAGCCAAATCTGAACTAGAGCTCAAGATAACTGAGACAACTATTTACAAAGAAATACTTTCAAATTTTAGATTACCAACATCATTAAATTGATTAGATAAAGCGTGTTTTCTTGTGCCTAAAGCTTCTATCTGGTGTTGAGAAGCTGTTGCTTGAGTCCTTCCATATTTTGTCTACGCTATGTTTTATCAAAATTCTCTTGCTAGTTTACCGTTTTGCTGTAAAGTTAGTGCAAAAGCACTGCCCCTCCATGGTAAGCAAAATACCAGAAACTAACATAGTTCTTGGTGGTTTTCATTCTGTCACTTGATAGGTTTAGCAAGTTTAGATACAGCAAGATCCAGTTATCTGCATAACAAAATTATGACCATTTCACCTAATTTGTCATTTATTCTTTAATCTTCAGGCCAGCTGTTGCACTTTCATAGCAGATAATCCATTGTTCTCTTTGTGTTGTCTAACAAATCAGGTCTGGACAGCATTCAACTATTGCAGCATGCAAACTGCTCACACTTTAACAGTCAGATCTGTTGCACCAATAGAGAATAACCAGATAAGAGGGAAAAACCTAACATCTCTGTGCCACTTGGATCCAGCCAGAGAACGGCCAACATGCGTCTCTGCAGACTCTTCTCTTGGATACTTTGAAGCACATCTACTCTTTAACATGTTCTCTTAATTAGGTGAAACACTACTCTTTATGAGAAATTTCTTTTGAAATCAGAAGGAACCCCTCCTCAGACTCTCAGCTGTAGTGATTGTGTCAGGCTGGTGGTGCCTTGCAAGCCCTGCAATGCTGATTTCATTTTTTCACCAAAACACTGACTGGACTCTGTATCTGAAGGTATAATCCACAGGGAGCTAAGGAATGTAAAATCACTGGGAAAGAAAGTGAAAAAGTAGACAGAACAAAGACTTACGGAAAAGAGAAGATGCTCTGTACCCTATGCACCATTTAGAAGATACATAGAACTCCAAATTATTTTCACTAGGGTTGATCCCTGTACAATCTCATGGCTGAGCACAGACCAAGCACAAAGCAAGACAAGCATAGGATGTATTTTGACAGAATTTTGCTAAGGGAAATTTCAAAAGGTTTAACTTTTTTTTTTAATTCCATTATCAGAAAGTTTTACAGAAGAGATAACATAATAAGCATTATATCCTTTATAACAAATTACCAAAGCTTCTTACTTTTAATTAGGACACCACCTGTTCTGACAGGAAAGCAAGGAGAGGTTCTGGAATGCAGCATCCATCCAGTTAATTCCTTTCAGGACTACAACTGAAAGGAGCATCAGAATTATTCTGCAGTCCCATCAGATGCACAGAAAGGAGTACTATGCATGGATGGGAGAAAGCACGTGAACAGGAATCCAATACACGCAGTTGCTGACATGTCTTTCCTGGGAGTTTTGGACGAGTGAACCCATAGCAATGCAGCAGAGAAAGAGCCTACCTTAAGTTGCATGGAGGAGTTCTAGAAGATACACATTTTACACGCCTTACACACCTCCACATCAGGATGTTTTCCACAGTGACCAATACAAATCATAATGGAACAATAGACACAAGAAGAGCACTGAGGTTATTTCTCTGTCATGCATCTTTTAGCTGGCTAAATAGCCACTCTTAGTAAACAGTTACAGCCCTATGGCTCTCCGCCATGTCATCCCTCCCTGCCTCTTGGAGTTTGTCCTGGGGCCTCAGCTCACTTCTCCAGCTCCCAGCACAAGTGGCCCCTCTGGTCAGCCCTGCCCCCAGCCCCAGCCCCTGTCCCCTGCCTCCACAGTTCCTTGTGCACATTGGAACTTCAAGGGACAACAAATCTGCTGACACATAGGGCTCTGAAAAGCAATAGGAAACCTAAAACCACATAACTTACAGCTAGGCTTATGAAGAGTTTAACAGGAAAGTCAATGAGCATACAGCACATTTGTTAATGCAGACAACACCAAGCAAGTGACCAGTTCCCATTCCCATGGCATGATTTCTGTGCTGAGCATGTGGCACAGCTACAGTAGTGCCATTTGCCCCGCTGTCACTGCAGCCCCATTAACAGGCTGCATGACAGTGGGCATGAGGAGCTGATAATTTTATGGGATTTAAACCTGAGAAAGGTTAAAATGCTGCTGATTGGTTCTGGGTGCTTGGTAGGCATGACAACTTTTGTGATTCACTCTGACAATTTAGTTTTAGGATCTCTAACATAAAAAAAGTCTTGGCTGACAATATTAAATAAGAGTGAAAACCAAGGAAATATATGTTACTTTTTTTTTTTAATCTTCATAATATTGCTAGATTAGGATCTCAATTTAGAAAGCACTAATACATCTGGAAATGTTTCCATTTTTGTCAGAACACGGCAAAAGAATTTGATGGTTCCTAGGACCAATTTTAGATAGTCATATACAGTGGTTTCTGATCAAATTTCTCCCAGTAGGCATCACTTGGTTTTACATGTGCTTCCCAATTTAAGCAGAATTCCAAAAGGGAACTAGCTGTAACCATCAAGACCCAAAACCCTCTTCATCAAGCACTGCCTTGGTGTGCTAGTGTCCACCCTCCCAGATGTTGCACTCAAAAATTCAAAGCTGACCATATACAGCTTTCTACCTGCCATAAAGACTTACTGCTCAAGCCATAGTGAGGTTGTAGCTGCCATTAATCCAATGTATATTTTATTATAGGCATCAATGCTGACAGAACTTCAGCCCTGAAGCAGCCAAAGACTGCTCTACATACCAGCTTACTTGTTTTCACCTTCCTATTAGAATTTCTTCCCATAAATGTTATCCTTATAACCAACGGGTGTAGAGATGCCTTTCCTCCCTCTGCACATTGACATCCAGAATTCAAGTTTCTAATTCAAAAAGAAGGGGATTGATGATGGAGAGAAAAACACCCCACACTGAAGATAGCAACAAGAATTACTGACTAGAGACATTATAAATGAAAAGTAAATAAATACAAGTCTCTTTTACCAGAGGCAATTCAAAACACAGTTGTTGTTCAAGGCAGATTCCAGGCAGCACAAACATGCTGCCATAATTCAGCTAGTCTCAGAATACCCAAAAGCTTTGACATATATCAAGCTATGGCAGTTCAAAACATTAATTGTAGATATCCATGTATCTCTACTGTCATATATAGTCCAAAATATTATAGTACCATGGGAAGTGGAGAAGCAGATGCACAAGGGAAGCTCCCTAAATACAACCTCTGCAAAGAGGTAACCCCCAGTGAATGATAGAGCTGGTGAATGGAGATAGGGACGTCTATGAGACTTGGCAGAAGATATCCACCAAGTTGACAGACCCACATTAGGCAAGGCAAAACTAACGGGAGAAAGCATTGGCAGCCACACTGTACCTTCCCTGTATCTACCAAGTCAGGTGGCCAACGCCAAACAACCTAATGTTACATACCCCAACAAGAGGAATACTTAGGACAAACACTGAATCTTACAGCATTCTACACAGTGAAGATAAACACCTCGCTGAACTGTTTGCTGATACATAAGGAAAAAGAACAAAGATAATTACAGAAAAAGTTATTAATTATAACTCAAAGCAATTTCTTGTTCAAAAGTCGTAAGTGTAGAGGAAGGTTTATTAGGAAAAAAACATTGAGGCAGAAATATCCTGATGAATGAGAAAAGTTTTGTTTATATTCCACAGGTTAGACATAAGAAATGAGACAGATGAGTGTTCTCTCAAATACATTTTCTAACATTATCTACTTCTTATGCATAAATAACACTATTCAAACTTCACATTTGTATTTCCTAAAAGGTGCTACAGATAATTTGATTCACTACGATTGTAATAGTTGACCATATCTCAAGAAAAATGAAGCTTTTTCCTTTACACACTAATACAAAGTAAATATGAACCGATGTCAAAATATGCTGCACAAAACAGCTTTTGCTGCTGAACTTTGAAAGAAGTGGACATTCCCAGTACAAGCAACATAGCTTGTTCAAGGCGCAGAAGTGTGCCCTGAGCCATTGTTACCTTGAGCTCTAGA
Source organism: Penelope pileata (assembly GCA_013396635.1). Lineage (NCBI taxonomy): Eukaryota > Metazoa > Chordata > Aves > Galliformes > Cracidae > Penelope > Penelope pileata. The sequence goes on along the minus strand of WBMW01004035.1, from coordinate 624,063 downwards.
CTTTCTTTCCCTTCTTCCTAATTTAAAGCTGAGGTGCAATAAGTATTAAAATAAATGAGCATATTAATTATATTTCAGTGCAACTATTGAACTGGGATACTTCTTACAATATATTCTGGGAAGGGATAAAAAAAAAAAGCACTATTTGAAAACAGAAATGAGCAGAAATATTAACTGCTACCTGTCTGTTTTCAGCCAGGCATCCTCCTAAGGCTTAAGTTACTTGCACAGCACATCTGTGCTTGCCTGCACTGACTCCTGCTGTGCCACCAGCACTCAGGGCACAGCAATGATGACGGTGTCACCTGTAGGAACACTGAGTGCTGCCAACATTTAGAAAGGCTCTAAACTTCACATACAAAACAAATGAAAATGAAGAAAAATCACTTAATCATGAACACTCCCCTGGAAAGACTCAGCAATGTTTGTATGCTATAACTGTATGAAAAATAGGATCATTACAGCAAGCCATTACCTATGCATTTAAACCTACTGTCTGAAGCAAGCATGAATGGAACAGGTTGTGCCATCATTATCAGCAAAACCAGATATTTAGAATTAAATAACATTCAGCTTTGTCAGGATCTAATCCCTTTGCATCCAGAGCAAAGAAGAAAAAAAAAATTACATGATAAAGGAGGATCGCCTCTGATAAAAGCCAGCAAAAGGAGAAGAAAACACGACAAAGTAGGAGAAAGACAGGGACGCCTTTAATAGCAACTCCTCGTGCTGGCACTCGCTCTCCTCGAGGACGCATGGATCTGCAAGAGAGACGTGAGGGCACCCACTGGGAGCCCTCAGCTTTGAAACCCCCTCCAGCCAGTGCCTGGCTACAACATTCAAGTGAGTGAGCAGCCAAACTTGGGAGCAGATATTATACAGATCAGTTTTCTGAAGGAATGTGGGTGGAATCAGCCAGTAAGTGAACACACTGATCTAGTAGATTAAATCCTTTTCTGTGAACACTAGCATTAAAGAGAACTGTAAAGCTGTTCATCTGCTCTTTCAAGTGTCCATAACTGTTTAAATTATAAGACTTGGAAAGGAAAAAAAAATCACTTTTGCGCACAAAAAAACAAGCCAAGCCAAAACCTTTGACAAGGGCTTTGTGTTCGTTGTCCTACGATGACTAGAAGCACTGCAAGTTGGCCTGAAATCTGCAGAGGGAGGGTACTCAACATTATGCTAAAATGATGAGCTACAGGCAGTCCAAACCACAAGAAATTATTTCACGTTGTTAATACAATGTAGTTCTTCAAACTTCTTCAATATGAGAATTTACCAAAACACCTTAGTTTAGTCACATGATATCAATTCCACATAATTTCTCCCAAACTCTGAGAAATGTTTATAATCACTAATTCATTGGTTTTGTTATAAATATGCAGGCAATAATGATGAGCTTATTTTCTGTTTTCTTACATCATTTTCTTAAGTAAAGCTAAAAGCCTCTTACCAAGAAAGCCAATGTCCATATCCTCTTGCTGTAAAAAAGTGACACAAGTGGCTCCCCACAATAACAAATAACCTTGCCCCCATTCAGGTGGCCAATAGTGCTAGAAGAACAGTCCTAGGGCGGCTATTCTGGGGGGAGTTTTCTTGTTTGTTTTATTGACAGAAGAATCCTTTCACCAGCATCCTACTACACTTGGAGCAGAGATGGACTGCAGCAGTCGGCTTACAAACCAACTTCAAATGGTCACAAAATCCAACACCAAGCAATGGCCCAGCAGTGACAACAGGATTAGCACTGCACAGACACACAGTCTGTGGCACAGTAACAACTCAGTTACACAGCTGAAAACATTGTGATGGATTCTTAATATACATATTTGTATTAGTAAATGATATATCGAGTCGGATTTCTATTTCAGTGTATAAAGCCCCAGTTATTCATCAGGCAGAAGATTATGACCTTATATGCAAAATAACTTGTGTGTTCATCTGTTTTTAATGAAGCACAGTTATCTTTGCACTCCTCTTATGTCACACAGTGCTGTGGGGCTCTTTGTCAACTGCTGGTAAAGGTCAGTCAGTTAAAATTCAGACTTTGTTTTTCATTTCGTATGTCTGGCCCAGCATTTTTTATTTTCCTTTAAATGTTTAAAATTTCTGCTTACATTGCCTTCTCTCACAGAAAGAGGTGGTGAACCTTTTCATGCAAGCAGATGAGGAGAGATGAATTGGACGGTAGGGGCTTCACACTTGCATATTACATGGGGGGAGTTGATCAACAGGGATCAAAACCCTAACAAAAAACAAAAAACCCTCTGCTACCTCAATTGTTGACTTCTGGCAGTTGTTTTTCTTAACTATGAGACAATCAGGGACACGGCACATACATGAAGAAGAAAATCTCAAAGACCTAAACATCTCTACAGGTGAAATTGAGAGCCACCAATTTTTCCATACTTTTTACATTTCTCAGCAGGATCCTTGTTTCAGAGTGCAAACACTTCCACTTTCCCTTCTCACTGTTTCCAAATGTTATCTTTCCTTTCGTCTTCTTCACAACTGCAGCTTACACTACAAAGCAATTAATGTGAATCAGCTGTGCTTCCACCTAATGCTCATAGATCAATGCTACATCAAGATTCCCCTCACAAAAAAAACCTCTCCAATGCATAGCTGCTACTCCAGAGTAAGACAGTTAAGGTTTCTAAGCAACATAGTTACCTACATCATTAACCAAGCATTTTACTTATTTGTGGGGCTATTCTTAGTTAAGTTCACACATCTTTCAATTTTCAAGGACAAACCAGTGTATACATAACCAAGTTTTAACTTCAGCCCATAGAATTGTGTGTCTGCACACATTACATTTCCTTTGAAAGTTTTTCTACGTTATGATTCTATAACCAGGTCTGCATACATCAGCTGTAGGGCCAAAAAAACCAAGAATGCTACTTCTTCTGTATTGTCCTAGTACTCTTCAGCATGACGTGCACTATATTCTCTTTATTTCACCTGCAGTGCTTTCCCTTAACCATACCAGATGGGGCTATATTAAAAGCAGTGTGCTAGGTTTCTAAGTTCTACATTTGATTACAACATTATCTGTATATAAAAACATTAGCCAAAAAACTACCTCACTGCTTCCATGAAGAGCCAGACAATCCACTCTTTTGTATGCCATATATTTCTAAACATTTTCCAAAACCTGAACACATACAAGCATGTCTGAAAGTGCCTGGAGAAAAAGCAAGCCAACTGCTTAAATACTTGCAGGCATTCAGCAATTTAGGAACAGAGCTCTGCTGAAAAGCAATTAACATAAAATACCCATTTCCAATTTGTATTATTTTTAGCTGAAAGTTGCCTCTGACATTATGTCACCTGTCCCTAAACGTCACAAAGTTCTGATATCAATGGCTCAGTGCTTTAATATAGTATTATATATATACAAACATACAAGAACTAAGGCAAACATGCATTAGAGTACTCTTAGCTGCTCAAACTAGGCTGTATCAGCTGGGCAAGAAAAAGCAGCTAGACTGTCTGATCAGAGCCTGGATGTGCTGGTGCGTTTCCAAGCACAAGGTAGTTCTGAAGCATTCTAATCTGGATTCCTTAAACAGAGGCCAACAACATGCTTTTGAACTGTCACCTGATTAAAATGCAGCTGCTGAAAATTTAATATCACAGGCAAGTTGTATCAGAGTGGCTTGACATTGCTGGTCCTGAATCATTTGAAGCAGACTGAGTTAATAATAGAAGAGTTTCATACAGTTACACCAACTCAGCAAAGATCAAATGCCTGTAAATGTATCCCAATTTGCTCAAAGGGTGAGCATTTCCCACTCATCTGCTGGTAGGGAGTGACCAAAAGAGAGAACTTCCTTACTTCAGAAGTTGCTCCTGCAGTTACTTGTTATCTTTTCCACATTAAGAACACTTCAGTTCTTCCAACTAAAGGAAAAAGATGCATATCATTAGCACCACCTAGCACTTGATATAGAATGTTTACAGAAGAAAAGTAAAAAACCTCACATGCCAGTTCAGGGGCCTAAACTTACAACAAATAGCTGGCTTCTTTGCACCTCTGTACCCCAGAAGCAGGAAGCACTAAAGCAGCATCTCCTTCAGTACTCTACACCAAAGACCAGCAGCTTACCGACACCTCGCAGAGCTGCTGGCATGCAGAGAGACATCCAAACCAGCTTCTTTGCAGGCAAGTCTTAAGCATCAGACTTAAGACCTAAGATACAAAGATCTTTTGAGGTCTCACAAGCATTTGTAGGAATTATGGCACTGACTTTTCCTACCCATTTACACCGCAGACATCTGTTTAGTAGGAGACTCGTGGCTTGACGATTGTTGATTACTCCAAGTGCATTCAAAAACAGAATAATTGGCATTTTACATGGCAACTATTCACCAGTTTGTCATTACAATGCATTTTAATTAACACGAACAACTAAAGCTTGGGGTTGAAGATAGAGCTAAATCACATTAAAGTCAGTAACTGTCATGTTTTGGTTGAAATTCAGACAGAACAATACTAGGCATGTCTATCAAAGCTGACATTTCAACAATACTACTTTAAAGGGGACGGTATCGTCTTAGTATTTTCAAAGACACTTGCACGAAAGTAAAAAGCTGGGTACTATACCCTTTAAAAAATTCTTACGTCAAGTGTAGCACTGATACATGTTAAGTGAGTCCTGCTGAACATCATTTAAATGATATAGCCAACAAGCAAGCACAACTTCATCTAATTTCCAATTAGCCACTGCTGAAGTCAGACTGGGGTTGTAGGTTGGCCATATGCAGGCTTTTCCACACAAGGAGTTTTCTAATGTGGCATTAGGGTTTGCTCTGAGTTTCCAGATTCAGACTAAAGATAAAAGAAAAACCCACCCCACAGAACCATACCCCATCCTACACACCTCTAAGTGACACAAGAAGGAATCTCATGTAAAAGCATGAGGCACAGGATGTTTATAACCTACCATAGAGCTGCTCTGAGTCAGTTTTCCTTTGGTGAAATCTAGGTGTACGCTTTAGAGAACTCTTTGGATACTACTCATGGCATTCTAATAGTTTTTTTCCCCTTTGTAAGGAATTTATGAACACAAATCTACCTCCTGTTTACAAAGCTTGATTAATTCATGCTCTGCCACAAACAATTTTTAAAGATAAGTTGATAGCTATGCCAATTAAACATCACAGGAGAAAGATGTATTTACTGTTTACCGTTACTCATTTACTGTTCATTATTTAAAGTGCAAAAATAGACTTAGAACTCTTAAAATATAAATTTTAAATAGCGAAAATCAATGAAATCTTTGTTTGGAGCATACTGCAGTATCATTAGGTTTCTCATGAAAATGTAACAGTACACTGGAGTTAAATTATAAAGCTAAGAAAAGAGAAACATCCATAGCAGCTGTACAGAGCTTTCCATACAAGCCTTATTACATCTAACAATTCAGATATAAATTAGATGGTTAGCATGTTATTAAAACATGTAAATGAGTAAATATAACACACCAGTTGTACCCTGAACAAAACAGGAGACAGACCTTCTAGATTAGGTTTGCAGCTTCGTAATGAGACTAAAATAGCATTCTGCATGATATATTTCGTTTGGAAAATGAACCAAGAGGTCATCTACCACACATGAAGGGCCAGCTTCTCTTTTGCTCAGCAAGCTGTAAAGGCATAGGCCAGGTACCCACCCCACCAGCTGCATAGCCATGTAAGAGAATCTTCCATCAGATCACTCTTACAGCACACGCTTATTTTGAAACAACACACCACCTAATACACTCTGATGTTGGACATTCACAATTATTTCTTTTTATAATTTTCTGTAACAATTCTCTTGCGAGAAGCAGACTGCAGGAGTGCAAGTCAAGGGTCCATACCATAAAGTAGAAGCAGCATCACAGAGCATATACAACCACATGCCTCTTTCATAAGCTCAGTAACTTTTCATGCTGGCAATCTTACCCTATTTGCATACTTTCTTTCTGCAAATACCTTAAATTATCAAAGCCAAATATATTACAGCCAAGTAGCAATGCTGTGATCACAACAGCAGTGGACATTCATACTTTATTTTTTCTGCAATCACCATTTCCCCACTGTAATGATTCAAGTTATATGGACTATCCATTATCATTAAGAAATGGTAAACAAATCCCTGCATTAGAGAAAGCAAATGGATGGGTCCCAGGTATATTTTCCTACCCTTTTTCTTATAAAGATTTATTATCCAATGACAACCTTAATGCTGCAACTTTCAATAGCCCTGGCCTTTATAATGCTCTTTATTTTCCACTCCAAACTTCAGGCTTGCTGTCCCTGAACCCAATTTGTTACCTTCAAGACCACAGAGAGCAGCTTCAGACTTGTTATCATCCATTCTGCTACCAACTTTTTTCAACAGGAGTGCAAATCACTTGCAGGCAGAAAGGTTGGCTGAGAGCAAGATAAAACATGTTCTCTGGGGCTAAGTGATTATGGTTTGAAGATACTGTTAATGAATATCTGACTCTCTCCATTGGGTATACTTTAAACATGTTTGCTTCTACCCCTTCCTTAAAATGACTAAATCATCCCAGTGTCAGTTAAACAGTTCAGTTCCGCAGCAACAGGNAGCAGCTCTTATTCCTTGGTTTTACATTTTCCAACCAAATGGAAGTTTGATAACACTACCACCACATCCTAGCAGAAAAATCATGCAATACCTTAGCACGAAATAATTTAGAAAGTAATAACAGAAAGCACATCCTGTGGGTGGAAAACAGGTGGGGTGCTCTCTTCTAGTCAATGACAACCCATATTTATAAGAATTTACATAGTTTACCAGGCATTACCCCTGTGTAATTTGGAGTGCAGCAAACGGAGCTACTCCACTAAATTCTTCCATCAGCCTAAATGTTAAAACTCGTCATGAAGCCCAGACAAAAACCTCACCAAGTGACAGCAAAATCTAGGAGGAAAGAAGTTGCCATTGCTGTTTACATGACAGCCACACAAAAGATTAGCGGACCGTTTGCTTCTCAGCGTTCATTTCTCATCTGCCAGGAGGTATTTGCTTTTTCCTAAGGGAAGACCCTCATTCTCCTGGCAATAACTCAGTGCTCACACCAAAGCCACATCAGCCACAGCAACACCAGGACTGGCAGGCACCTGCCAGCAGCAGAAACCAAAGGACAGCTTTCCTCTTACACCAATGAGTTTCCCCTCTTCACACCAGCTGGTCCCAGCCCATGCTGGGTACCTGGGTCACCAGTGGGCACATCAGCAGTTGGACCAAGTAGCAGTGGCAGCAGAGAGCCTGCTCAGATACCTGTACCTTAACAAACCTCATACTCAGGCCAGAAATCAAGTTCTGGCTGACATGTAAAATGGTTGAGTTTGTATAAGTGACACCGGGACTACTCCTTGACATTAAGAAGTATCCAGCCCACCACTTTGACCTACGTATTTGTTTACTCACATGTCATGCCGTAAGCTCACACTTCCCATAGACACAGCGATGCTGTAAATCAGTCACCTGTCATTAACATTCAACATGATGGTAGTGTTCCCACTTCAGGGAAGACTTTTAGTTAAAAATCTGTTCATTACAAGTAAAATGTAATCCTAAATCACCAATGGAAATTAAACAATGAATTTCATTTAACAGTCTACTAGCCTTAACTGGCAATTTTCTTTTATGTACATGTTAAACTACAGGTGTAATGGAACACCACCCTCCAATTCAACATTTGCTTAAAGCGTCCTCAGCAGCTGCCCACCTTACTGCAACAGACCCGAGAATGCTGTACGGTGCAGTCCCAGAAACTTTCAGCACTAAAAGGATGCAGCAGTCATTGTGTCATGCTATTTTTCAGTGGTTTGTTTGCATGGCACTATAATGGAACTCGGAAGAGAGCTAGCTAAATTAACCATCACAACACTATAGATAACTTGCGGAAATGCAACATATTGCCTTGTTTTAAATTAGAATGTTATTTAAAAATTAATTGGGTTATAATAGTGACATTGTGCACTGACTAATTGAGTGAAAATTGCTATTATACAGAGGTTGCCATCAGTACATAATTAGCCCTTACTTAAGGCATGAATCTTCTGTCCACCCAAATGCCAGGGTCAGGGGGTTAAAGTGGCCCCTAAAAGCCCAGGCAGCACTTCCCTGCCAGCTTTCATTTACGCTGCAGGACAAGAGTCTTCCTGGAAGCAGGCGGCAGGCAGGAGCAGCAGCTCTGGATGAAGTGGCAGAGCTGGGGTGAGCCCTGCCTGGGACTCACACATCCCATCCCATCCCCACCAGCCCACTGAGCAGCACACACTTCCAGCCTGAACTTATCTTCCTTCAGTTTGAACCTCCATCTCTGCTCCACACCATTTTAAATGCTATTTCTCATTTTGAAATATCATTTATTCTAAAGAAGCTTCAAGTCCCAAACAAAGAAGAAACCACATCATTTAATCTCAGCATTTCTGTTTTCACAGAAAGTCTTAGTTCTAATAGCCTGCAAGGAATTTTCAATGCATCATTTTCAATGCATCTAGCTCAAAATTTTCCAGCTCCCCCTGTTTTAGGGTAGAGTAAGTCTCCAAGGCACGTAGATATTTCAGCAAAGCTGGTATTTCCTGGTACTGATCTTGAAATTATTTTTGAGATGCTTGAACTCCTTGGTCTATATAATTGTGCATGAAGCATTAAATGAACTTTCCCTCATCCCACTAAGTCTGTTTTTCTCTCCAATTCAACTTCCACAAAATACAGTTTAAAGTGACTGATGTTTTCAATGAAAGCAGAACAGGATGCTGGAAAACTCATGTTAGTGTGACCCAGGTTCTACTGGATGCATCCGAGCCCCACTGAGACCAAATCATTTGAGCAGCACATTATTACTCCCCAATTACTTGTGTACTTTCAAAGAGCAAGTTCAGCGTTACTTTATTTAGTCCTGCCTGTGCCAAACCAAAATGTTGCCCATTTCAAAACAAAGCCACAAACCGATTTCATCATCCTGAAGCCAAGGAAAACAAAGGGGAGTGATTTTCAGGAGAAGAAAAATGCATTTTGGACCATACACCACTTCTCTTAATGTCAAAAATACAATTCCCTCAGATCACTGATCCATTTGCTAACAGTTGTAGCAGATTAAAAATCAGTACAAAAAATATACTCATCATTCCCAAAGCACTTTTTTTCAGATTTATACAGCAGATTAAGCACAAACTCACTCCATTATTCCATCAATATAGCAATTATTATACACAGCAGGAATTTAATCATTTATGATCTACTTGGGCTGTTCACACTGCTCGTTGGGTAGACTTGTGCCTGTGCCACACACTGAGGAGATGTCCTGGTTCTGCCTTCCTGGCCTGAAGCAGCTGCTCCTGCCCCGGCACCATGCATGGACACCAGCAGCCCCGAACCGACGCACTTGGCTGACTCCAAACTAGCAGTGGCAGGAGGGACGAGCTATGGCTCACACAGCCCTGCAGCAGTGTTCCTTGAGGCACAGGATGACAGACATGTCTCATTTTTATCTCCCCACACCAATGTCTCTAAACAGATGTATTACCAGGGGCATTTCAGTGTTTCTAAAGTGTTTCCTCTGTACTCACAAACAGTAGAAGGGGGGGTGGAATTAACCCAGAAAAATGGGTGATTTATTTCCAACAAGACAGATCCTTCATCACATGGAACATAAGTTATATCACAAGTTAAAACAGGATAACTCTTACCTGAAGTATTCAGTTACACAAAATTGTTTCTGTTTATTATCACAAATAAAAGTTCTATAACTATACAAACTCAATTCAGAACCATGGGTATAGCACAAATCTTTCCCATGAGAAAAAGATCAGAAGTATGAAAAACACAATGAGCTTTTAACCACCAAAACTGCAGTTTTTCCTGGTTTAAATTATTGACTCTAGGAAAGAGCTTCAACAGCTGTGCAGCCAGTTCAGTGTAATAAAACCTGCCAAATGAGACCCACTGAAATGCTAACCAATAAGTGTAATTTGTCAAATGGCAGCTGAAGAGTTATTTTAATCAAAGGGAAAGCATCACCAGTATAACACTGATGCTTGATACCAAAGTAAACACCTCTGGTAGAAATACACGTCAACACCTCCACTCCCCCTTTCCACTCTCCCCCTCCTCAACCTTCTAATCTTGCTGAAGATTATTTTCCCCACTGTGCACACCTTATTTTCAGTTTGGCAGTAGGTTATTTCTGCTCAAGAGCAGAGATCAGAAGCCTCTGGTAGCCCTGAAACACTGATCTGTTTGGTTTTGATACAACATAAGCAGTTCTCATCTTATTTACTTCGAAGCTTGCTGCAGTAAACTAGCTCTTCTGGATGTGTATAGTTCCTTTTATTTTTCTTCTGATCCGACAGGTACAACCAGAATGGTGAAACAGAAGTACCTAAACATTAGCAGAACTGGAGAAAGGCAACATCTGCAAAGCCGTAGTGGAAAACGCAAGAACTGCTACAGGAGTTCAGGAGCAGCCTGCTATGCTTTCAGCGAGGCGTTAATTAAACCAACATACGAAGGCTGTTCTAGCGAATCAGTTAATTGATTATCGATATCTTTTCAGAATGAGCTTGAGAGGCTGTAATGTATTTCATAACTGGAAAATTTTAAGGTGCCTGTCTGACAAGAATATGCATATATGTGGCTATGAAGGCCTTCTTAAGTGCATTCTTACAGCTGCTATTTATAGAACAGCAAAAATGGACTGTAATAAAAGGTAGAATAATGAAAAGCTATGTGCAAGTCCAGACTTGTTCCTCCTTATGCATTTCTGAAAGGTACATCATTAGTGTATCAACAATCATCCATCTAAAAACACTTAAAAATACACAAACATAATCAGTAATGATTTGTGGAAATTCTCAAGTCACCCTCCTGAGTGCATCCCTCTTCTGTAACTATGCCTTGGGGCCATGATAATCAGCATGAGAAGCAGCAAACAGATTTAAGAGCTTTCATCTTGAAGCTGATTTGTATTCTTCCGCTAACATACAGTGCCTACATAGGTCCGTATCACCCTATGCTGGAGTGCTATTGCAATGCATTGCTCCAGAACTCAAAGCAGATAATCCCCACATTTCCAAGCTTTCCAGAAAGGTATCCAAGAGCAGAGGACACAGATGTATTTTATTCACATTGTTTCCCTAAAGGCTGCTCCAAGGCCACACTCGCACTGTCCTTCTACTACACAGGGAATATCAGTAAGGAAAAAAAAATGAACTAGTGCACAGTAATTTTTAATAAATCACTCATGAGTCTATCAACTTAATCTTCATTACAATCTATTACTACAAAGATTCCTACAGTATGACAGAAGATTTACTGCGTATAAAGATTTGCCTGAAGGCTGAATGTAATCAGAAATGGGACTGAATAAAAACACACTAGCTTGTCAACACTGCTACATGGAAACATACGAAGAACTCTTAATAATGGTGAAACTCATGGGAAAAGATGGAGCTCTCCTCAGTAGCTCTTCTCAGGAAGTCAAGACCTTGCCACATTCAATACACATTTCACAGTGATATTCTTGCTGATTTGAGGAAGGCATCTGGTTTAGCCCTTGGGAAGTTTTTATTCCCTAACACCTGTATGGTTAATCAGGGAAATGAAAGAACCAACCAATTGTTCCGAGACTACAAAACAAGATTTTCCTTATTATTTCAGTAAAAATACCCCTCAGAAAACAGAAGGATAGACACATGGATACTGATCACAACAGCTAATACTTCTGTTAAGCTAGAATGTCTCCCTCCCAATCTGCATATGTGTATCCTCCCTTACAACTGACCAAACAAGGTAAGAACAGACTGGTCCAAAGCACCTTGTGACTTTCCTGTCCAATGCCTGATGACCTTTCCTGTCCAATGCCTGCAGTTCTTTGGGATGTTCACATTATTCTCATACTGTTTGTCACCTGCCAAATCGAGCAAAACACTTTGTAGCCCATATTATATTTGTAGCATGAACTGTCTGCTTGCATTAACTAGATTAAAGTGACCTAAAAATGAGGAATTATAGACACATAGCAAGTCAGAGTGAGCCCTGATATTTACGTATAAATACCCGGTAAATGCCATTTGCAGTTGCTAAGTAATTGAGTCATGGATTTCTCCAACAATTCTGCTAAGGGCAGAAGTAACAGACTGCTGATAAGGACAAAGGCCAATGATGCAGCTAGGCAGCTCCAGCAGCCCATAGCCACGAGGAGGGAAGGTCTGGCTCCCCCATCCCTCAGGGCACCACGCCTTCCAACTCCGCAGTCAAGCCCTATGTCCCAGGTCAGCTCTTTCACCCAGCACTCTTCTATGACCTAACTGCATTCAGCAGCCCAACACAAGGCTGTTCCTTGGGAAAACCAGCCTGGCAGAACAGGGGAGAAAACATTTGAGGTGAGCTGGCTCTTTGGGACACTGCGAGAGCAGTGCATTCTCACCACCCTGTGCTACCAGAGCATCTCTCACCCAGCCTGAGCCTCACTGTCACTGTTCATTCTTGCAAGTGAACTAGAGTTAAATAAATAAGAACTTAAAAACCTGCCAACTCAGAGGGCCAGAAACCCAGCATCAGTTGCAGGTTTATGACTAAAGCACTACAGTGTGCTTGGACACTGAGAACTGGTGAAGGCTTCCCTCTTGCTCCTGGCACAGCAGCTAGCACTTTGGAGGAGAAGCAGCAACAGGGCATCCTGCAGTTGTAGTAACAGTTCATTTTCCACGTGGGCTCACAGGTAATTAGTTAGTTGTAAATCTCTGCTGTGTCTATAATAGTCTGGAACCATAGAGAGAATTTCACTAACCAAAGTATTCTTTCCTATGTACAAAATAGGCCAGTATAATAAGCCAGAATATTAACACTTGAGTTTGCACATGTCTATTCAAATAGATTTTTTATTAGATCTAGATCTCTCAAATCCTATTCTTCCTCTCACACTTTAATTCCATTGATTTCTTTCTATCTAATATCCATCTACTGTCTACTGCTTCCTGAATGTTTCTGAGCTCTTTCCTAAGGAGACAGTCAGTTTCCACACTGAACTACCTACAGCTTTCTTCTTTGAAGTGCTCAGCTACCTGTTCCTCAGCTCTTTTAACCCTCTTGACATGTACAGAGCCAGACATGGAGGCTCCCACCTACGCGGATGGGCAGAGGTTGTGTCCTTCTCTGGCATTTATATCTGCCCTTATGCTTTGTTTATTTCTCACCCTCTCCAAACTTGCTACCTTGCCACATACTCAGCATTTCTAGGAACATATGATCTCCTTATCTGTCAGCCTGGGCTGCTTTCTGCTTAAGACATATGGAGAGGCATTCTTTCTCCTTGGGGGTGACCAGGCAGACAAGGCTCTAGTGCAAACTCTCACAGAAAAATGCCAAGAATGGCTCAGAATAAGCTCTGGGGAGAAGAAGTGGATTAAACTGTAGAAGCATTTCTAAAAAACATTTATTTCCACCAATCCAAACAATGTTTACTAAGGCTGATGATCGATATTGCTCTTTAAAACAATTTTTTAATCATCAATTTTTGCTAATGAAGCTGGCTGTTGGAGTGGTGAAAGGACAGTCACCCAGGGCAGCTGACTTCCTCCCAGTCCACAGCTGGAACACATCTCCTCTGGGTATGCAACCAAAGACAGCCAGAGTCAAGAATTCCACTGCTTTGCCAGCAAACTGATCCAGCCAACTGCTAATCTGCTCTTCAAGATACCATGGTCACATAAGATAACATTCAGAACTCCATTAACCTAGAGGATTTCAACCACTTTTTCCCTCCACCTCACAAATAAAAGTGAGATCAAGTTCTTCCTCACATATTATTTTCACTACATTTGTCGTGTTTCAGGTCTGCTTCTTGTCTGAATCATTAAAGTGCCTTGATGCACAACGGATTAAGTTCTTAAATAAATTGTTCACTTTTGCTCTAAATTGAGAAAGTGATTTCAGTTTTTAATCTCTTCACAGAAAACATTTTAAAAAAGTTAAACATCCTATTCACTGTGTAAATACAGAATATATTTTCAGTGTTGGCCAACTTTCCTAAAAATGTTTATAAATGCCTGTAGCAAAAGAAGAAATTAAGAAATTATTTCCTCTATTTTTGTTTTAAAAGACAGTAACTGCTTCAGATACAATGCACACAAGCCGTTGCTTGAACATCTCAGAATCAGATCTGTCAGCCAGATATTTCTGACCACTTCACTGCAGAAGGTCTTTGGCAGAGTGAGCAAGCCCTGCTAGGACTGCAAACCCTCCCTGAAAGAGGGAGCAGCAGCAGCTCTTACACCATGATCAACTGCTGCCTAGAGCAAGGACAGCCAGGCAGCAGGCTGCCTTGCTGCTATTCTGATACTTTAATAACAGTACTTGTCTGGCAGAGTCTGTCTTAAGGAACAATACAGATATATTTGTTTGGATACTGTTTATTTCAGTATGAAGGATGCTGGCCAACCATTTCCCTTATGTTATTTTTATGCCCTAGGGCAGTCTTAGATGGGGATTGATGTCGTTTACTCGAAATATTTGCTGTAAAATAAAATATGTTTATTTTTCATCTAGTAAATCCAGCATGAGGAAGCCAGAGAGGCTGAACTTAGTGCTTTCTGCTGGGGCCAGTACATTCAGCTCTCTGACTGTACTTCACATCCACTTTTGCCCCACAGTCTTGCCACAACTTACAGAGTCACATTCATGATTTCTGAAGTGTCTAGAGCCTAGCTCAGAAGCCTATCACCTTAGGCTCCCTACAGAGCAAAGCAGAGAAATTATCACCCCCAATCAGCAGTTCAACCCACAGGTACTAATGACAACCTCATATATTGCCATTGTCTTCACAGAGTAAGTGGACTCCTAGTTTTGGAAGCTTATATGGGTGCTTAAGGTTAGACCAAGTTAAATTCATGAAACAAGCCCAACCCCAGTGCTAGATAGGTCAACATTACCTCTAATGTAATGACAGACCTCTGTGATGCTGTGTTAAAACAAATCTCCACATAAACCTGTATGAACAGTCATAGAAATCGTTGGCTTAAAGATCCAATTTCCCCTCTTCTAATCCTCAATTGAGGTAAATCTCTTGTTCAAACTTACCCTCTATTGATCCTGTATTTCCAAGTTAATTGCATTACCCCTACCCAAACTCAGCCCAAATCCCCTCCTGGGCTACCAGCCTCAGGTCCTCACATCCTCAAGCTGGCAAGGAAAATCCTGGCACATTCCAAAGCAGGGCTTTCCTTTAAGCCGGGGTCAGAATCGGATGGTTTCAGAAGACAGGCTCCATATGTGGACAAGTGCTTCATATTTCCAAATAAGTAACACCAAAACACATCTTGCAATGAATTATAGGTACAGTTCAAGCCTCACAATTACATTTGCATCTGCTCAGTGGCATTTGCCAACAGTGTATCATAAATACTTCATTGCTGACTCTAGCAGCCATTTCTACTGTAGAAGTACCATTGTGTTTTGGGTTGCGCTCCCTCATAAGCCAAAGTACAAATGAGAACAGATCTTCACCAGTCTCCAAATACGAAGTCAAAAAAAAACCTGTTACAAATCTATTATAATAAAAATCATCACCCATTTGAAAAGGTCAACATTTTTAGATGCAGCGTCAGTAGTTTACACCTGCTAATTCAGTTTTAGAAATCACTAAAATACTGAGAGAAACATTAGTAATTGAAACATAGAACCCCAGAACTGCAGGACGGAGGCAACTTTCTTCCTGATAACCTGAATAATAAGCTGCCCATATTGTAAGGAGAAATTTGTCCAGGATGACAAATATAAAGCGTTTAAGTTCAATAAAGGAATTTTAAGTCTATCATAGGTAAAGGGACATGAACACCTATAAGGAATAAAAACAGTAGGCCTTCGCTTGAGCACGCAGAATAAGGCAGTGGTGTTAGAATATCTCCCAGCACAGCGTGTGTTTCTCAGCACTCAGACACCGCACTGACACAGAACACTGTTTCATCTCCTCTAGCAGCTGTAATTATAAGCAGAGAAAACAGCAAGAGTAGAGTGAATACAAACTTTTACTTCAAAATGCTCTTCAATCTTTCATACATTTTCAGCTCCTAAGTTTTAACCCAGGTGTAGTTTGTGTACTTAGGAACACCTCTGAATCTTCCTACTGTTTGCCCAGCCTCCTCCTGAAACCACGTGAATATAGGTATTTTTGTTAAAGGGTGCTATATATCTGAAAACAGATGCACAAAAAAATCCCACCACATTTCCACGTTAACTCAGCAACATTTTTCTTCTTCAAAAAATTAGCAAGAAATTAAAAATGTTTCCATAATGACCCTTGGCAGATCAGAAAAAAAATGGAGGAATTTAACCTGTCTGAGGCTCATAGGTATGCAGCGTTGCCTACTTAGACAGTTGCATGAGAAGTAAAACAGATTATATAATGCATACCTAATGCAGAGAAGGATAGTCCTTACTAAACAGATTCGGTATTTACTGCTGTCATAACACTCTTCAAAGTGAATGTCTTGATACAGTTGCTAGTTTTAGTAACAGTTTTCTCATGCGTAAATAATTCCATTACTTTACAAATAAGCTGCTTTTTATTTCTCCCTTTGTGCTAGCTAGCAGGCAGCCCAGAAATCTTCCGTACAGGAGTGCAGAAGAGATCCACTAACTTCATAAGAAAGAATGAAATAAAGCTACTGTGCAGAAAATGGATAAATATATTGTGGCATAATGGAGACCAATCATTACTGGATAAATCAGCAAGAAATAGAAGCAAGAAGGTTATACAGCCTAAATATTACATCAGAATACAGAGCCATCCTAAAGAACATAAAAGCAATCTGAACTAAGTTACTAAGAAGGTGTGGGGGGAGCAAAAATCAAAAACCTGCCCCAAGGCAACTGCAGAGGGTATTTTACAGCATCAGACACAGAGGAAATGCAGCCAGACACACGGGGAGAGCACCGATGAAACAAGGGATCCTTACATTTGAGGAGGTACAAAGGCAGTGTATTAACAACAATACAGCCTTTGCTATAACTGTACCAAGAACACAAGGAAAAAGTGATTTAGTTTCTCAGAGCTCATGGCTGATTGTAATATATGGATTCAAAGAGCTGTGAAAATCCAAGGCATTTTCTTAGAGGACAACTGCAACCATACAAGGCTGCACAGCTTGTTTGTTTTTGTTTAACTTGAGTCTCGTGTTTTAGATCCCCTCTTTGTCAGCCATAAGTTACTTGTGCAACCATAAATCATAGTTAATACGGCAATTTCCCCAGCATCAGACAGGTTTCATTAAATCTACAGGTTTTCTGTAAAATACCTAGTGGAAAAGATGATGTTCTACAGTCTTTTTTTCAAATGCAAAACCAACCAAGTATGCTGAACTACATTAATTACTTTACAGACTGTACAGGGATATCACAGAAATGCATTTTTATGAGATACGATCATTATTAAAACATAACCATATGCACACAGATTACAACCGTTCATTAGAGGACATTCAAAATACTTTTCCTCCAGACCACAGAACCATTACCATGGGAAAACACTTCATTGTTTTCCTAGTCTGCTCCACACCAGCGCAGGGGTTACAGTTATTTGTTGTCAGAGGCAAGCACTATTTTCTCTAATGGATTGGCATTTCCAGGTCAGCTGAGGTCAATCTATGCCAGCAGTGTTCCGGGGCTGCTCCTGCATCACGTAATCAGCTCCGGGCCAGCTCAGCCTGCAGCCATGGAGCGCCGAGACAATTTAGCTGACTTAGAGAGAGAAGGAAGCAAGCTTGCAGGAGGAGATTGATTTCAATAAGTGATAAACTCACGCTCGCTAAATGCCTAACTCTTCTAAATCAATTACAACAGTGCACAGATGGAATGATACAAGATGTCTGCTAGCAACTAATTTGAAACTTATTTTCAAAGACTTGTTTTTCCTTCTATTATTGTATTTGGAATATTCGTTTCCTTGATACAGTAAGTCACACAAACAGCTTCAGAAATTTTCACTGAGACCACTTCTGTGAGTGCAAATAAATTTCAGAAGTAGTACATTCAGGTTGCAAGAAAAGTGTTTGCCTTCTTCTCAACGTCCAGTTTATGTATGCATTTCATCTAAAGGCAGAAAGTTTCTGAAGTGCTGGGTAATAGATTCAGAGGGCCCCAAGCCCAATTAAAGCACAGCATGAAGTTCCCTGGATCCTCCAGGCAATGTTACCTCTTCAGAGATCTTCCTCTGCCCTCTGCTCTTGAGAGGCCAGAATCACTGCTGAGCCAGGTAGGGAAGCCTTGAGCTTCCTGGAATGGTGGTTTGCCAACATCTGGCTTTTAAAAAGGCAATTTATTTTTTATTATTTTAATGGGTTTTTTTTTTTTTTTTTGGTACAACCTGAACTTCCACAGACACCAGCGTCTACATGGAACTTTATCACTGTCGAAGAGGGAAAATGTTTTCTCTCTATAAAAATATCCTCAAGAAATTGAGATAATGATTTTTCTACCCTTATCTTTACACAACAGACAAGACTTGAGGCCAGCAACTCTTAGTACACGCTGAATTGATGCTTTGTAAAGCACATACCACCCCCTTGAACAGATCATTTCTACACAATTTTCTCTCACTTCTTAAAATTATTGCTGCAAAATCAGACTTGAAACTTCTTTTTAAAGAGGTGATGGGCCACATCTTCATTCAAATGCATCTTCATTTATTCCTGAGGAACAAGTTCTTGAGAACAAAAGCTGATTTCTGCTTATCTCAAGAGGAATCAAGGAATTAATGACTTCAGCTATAAAGATATTCAGGTCTATACAAAAACAAGACTCCAGGAAAAAGATAAAAGCCTCTTCATCCTGATAAAAAAAAAAAATGTAGTTTTCAGCAGTATTCAATAAGCTCCCCCTTCCAAACAAACAGTTTGACCTCACAGTCAAATAGTATTTGAGCACTGATACTACCCCCAACTTAACCCAGCCCAACGAAGACTCGCATTACTCATTCTCTAATTCTGCAGGGTAGCATCCATTCACCAAAATAAACATCACAGAGAGGCATAAACCTCTACACAACAAACATCACGTACACACAGCACAGTGCTGCCTCCATCAAGCAGTGATTTCAGATTGGTCATCTCTAGTACAAGTCCTTGCATCCTGAACAGCTACAGGCACAGGGAACAGAACGAGGGATGGTGCCTGAACCTCTGACGGCGCTAACAAAGCGAGCGCTGCCTCATGCTTCAGTGGTGACAAATGCAGCGTGCTTTGGCACAACACCAAAACATGCAAATTGCAGCAAGTGGAACCAAACTGCCAGGGACCCTCAGAGCCCTCACTGTGGGCATCATCACCAGGCAACAAGGGCAAGTCCTTCCTGAAAAGGAATTAAAATGCTTGCTATTAAAGGCTAACTTTAAGAAAAAGTATTAGGTAAATTCTGAGTAAATCATATCGACTAATGTTTTTAGTAATTGTATTTTAAACTTATGTTCAAATACCTCAAAAAAAAAAAAAATCAGGGAACCAGTCCTGAGATTAAACTGAGATTAAATGTAGAGATGCTGGGGCAAGCATAAGAGATTTATCACATAGCTCTGTTGGAAGGGAAAAAAAAAGTGGAAGAATTTGAAATTAGGGAAAGCAAATGAACAAGGAGAAACAAGTTGCTAGCATTTTGCATTGGAGAAGTCTTTTTCAATTAAATGCCAAGCTAAAACTTTATGAGAATTGAACACGTGCAGAATTCCACTGAAGACAGGAGGATATAGTTCTATTTGTAAGTTGGTTAGATCAAGGCCTTACCTCCCCAGGGCAAAGTGTTTGCTCAGCACTCCAACTGCTTATTGCTGGGGAAGATACTACTACTTTCTTTTACTGCAACCACTATGGTCTCTTATGTCATCAAGTTTCTGCAAGTGTGCTATCACAAGGCTTCTGTGCCATCCAACACATACTGTCAACTCAGTTGACCCAACTAGGTTTTTTTTCAGTAACTTCCTAATAAATTAGCTATCATTTTTAAATTAGGTGCAACAACTTCTGTTCTGGACAAGCGTGTGACAACAAATATGAAGCTAAGGATATAAAACAGTCCACCAGATATGCAGCAGAAGTCAGCATTGCATTAAGTCAATGGAACTAAGGCAGATAACCACTCGAAAGCCTAGTTTACGTGCAGATTAGGGAAAGAGCACTTAGCCATAATTCACAAATTCCTCTTCACCCCTGTCCCCAGTTTGGGCTTAAACACAGAAGAAACCAACATTTCCACTACAAGCTTAGTGAACCAAATGTTTTTCTCTGCAATAGACTAAAGAAAAATAAACACACTGTAGCATCTCAGAAAAGTTATAGCACTAGGACAGCTGGTAGACTTCAGCTGCATGACCCAGGCAAAACCTTAAGATGCTTCCTTGCACACTGGAGATTTCATAAGTTTCTGCATTATTTCATTCTTGTGTTTTTCCCCGTCTCCCTTGTGCCATCACTGCCATGTGCATTAAAAAAAACAGAAACCTGGAAAAGGTTGCAGCCCAAAAGAAAAAATAGAAAACCCACAGTTGTGGGGGATATGAGCGGATTCCAGAGAAATGTCATACATGGAGCCTGGAAAGAAAGGGAAAAGTTTCTCAATGCACATTTATTTTTATTCTAAAATACAAATAACCGCTGCCACAGAAGCTTCTCAGTTAATTCAGCAGAAAACAAGGCAGGCATCACAGGAGGAAAAAAAAAAAAGAAAATTTACTGTCTATGCATGCCAATCAGGAACTCTTCTGAAGGAGGAATGAGTTTGCGATTAAAGCACTGGATGGGGACCCTGGAAATTTGAGTTTAGTTCTTGTCTCTCTCACAGACCCTTAAGCATGGCCTTAGGCAAGATGCTACCCTACCTTTTAAATGGAAACAATATTTTCCAGCCTCTCACTCCTAGTTGTCTTCATTTCTGCAGTAGACCCCTAAGGACAGAGCTCACACTTTGCGCTGCTGGCATGAACATTTCCAGGTCTAGCTTGGGGCACCAGCTTGAGAGCAGTGCAGAAACAATCACCTTACTGCTAACACCTACCTCAGCAGCTGCAATCCACTAAATTCAAACTGGAGACAGAGTTGGAGACAGAGTTTTAAGTTCTCCAGTTCTGTGAAATCACACTACCAAAAGTCGCATGAGCAGTTTGGTTCCTAATTGTGGCTTCTCCTACTAACTCCTCTTGACAAAAACTCTCAGTTGTAGGAAGAAGACTCAAGAACGTGGACTGATTCTGTCTCCAAGTATGCAGAGAGCCAAGCTTAACTCTGACAGATATGAGTTATCTCATCCACACAGTAGCCTTGTTAATCATTCTCATCGAAGATTATTTTTAGTAACAAAAATTGAAAAGAGAATAAAAACATTGAATTTCCTAGGACTGGACACCAAAACAGCTGCACTATTCATCTTATAGAAATGTTAATTTGGATACAGTATCTTTGTGCCCACCCTCTCAAAAGCAGTGACTGTTCACTGCTACAAGAAACAGCACCTAGGCTCCAAGTTCAAACTTCACTGGATTGCCTTGGAGAAATCTGTTTAGTTTTATGTTAGAAATGGGTGTTTTCACAGTAAAGTACTTAATGAAATACACATGCAGTACCGGGATCTTCGATTCTAGGACCTACATCAAATGTCAAGTGTAGGAACACAGCAAGTTATTCATTTTTTCAAGAAGATTCTTTCTGCATCAACCTTGTATCCTATTAACTATAAACAATACTAAGAGAACAGAAATATCAATGAAATCCACATCATTCTCTACTAAATATTCATGTTTTATTCTATCGCATGGTTTAACATACATTATAACAGTATTTTACCACTACTTGAAAAGGAATAAAGCCTCTTAACTTGAATGCATAAATACTACATAAATATTAAGTGTCTTGCTCTGAAGTTACATTCTCAAACTCCGTATAAAACTTGACAGGTGTACTGTAGTATTTCAAGACAAATAAAATTCTTATTTTTAAGGATAGATATATTTTCATATATTATACACATGCACATTTGTCTAACTCCATAATAGGCCATATTTATTTTGTCAAGATTGGACTAATTTTTTGGTCTACATTGGTGATCTTTCTATTAGAATGTCTGAATTCACAAATAAAATCCAAAGCTAAAGTTGGAACTGAACCCAAGCAATATCAAAAAGGATCTGGGGTCATCTAATGTGATGTGTACATACAACTACAGTGTATTGTTTGCCATTGAGAGTAAAAGCATCAGAAGCAGACTCACCAGTTTTCCACTAGGAAATAGATTTAACATCCTATCTACGCAACGTGCTCCAAAATTGTGCTAAAACACTGAAATTGCTGGGAAAAAGCTTGAGACAAACATAGCTGAAGCTATGTTACATCATAGCTTTATTTATTTATTTTTATGTTGGCATTACATAATATGAAACCAAAAATTTTAGCAAATTGAAAACAGTAAGGAATTGGTAACCCTCACATTTTAGGCTTCTGAAGGGGAGTGAGCTTTGAAATCCTAAAAACCTCTAAAAAAATAGATTTTTCAATCTCACTATAGAACTCTATAGATATCTCTCTTTATATTGTTCTTATTTAATGGCACAACTGTGTTTTTATTAGAAAAAGTGAAAAGTATTTTTATGGCAAATATACATACTAAAGGCTGTTAAGATGCTGCTGTGAGTCACAAGGTACCTTTCTGCAGAGGTGCTGTTAGGTTTAATTTACAGTCTTTAAATAGTACTAAAAGAAAAATGAAGTAATCTATTACTATATTTAAAAGCTAATGATTACATGGTATTTAAAAAAAACACAAACCTATCCCATAGGAGTCTTAAAACCTAACAAAAAAATGCCTCATTGAAAAGCCCAAGTTTACGTAAGACCAACAGAGACCTCAAGTAGAAATGAACTTAATGAAACCATTTATAAGCCAAGTTCATAACACTAAACCTGAGACACTGTTTTGGAGGAATTTTAATACCCTCCCTCCCCCCCCGCCCCGATTTCACGTTTGAGGCTTCAAATCTCCATCTCAAAATACTAAGCTGCTGTTTTTTCCCCCCACCCTCTCCTCCACTAATAAATGTACCCTCAAAATTACAAATGACCAGAGCTGCCATTTCCCTTCCTTTCTCTTCCTCTCCAAATTTTTGCTATCAGTGTGCACGCACGCACCCTCTTCCCCCTAAGACTTACACAACTTCTGAGAAAATTCCAAACTGATGGAGACTGTCTGGGATTTTATTTTGAAAAATTCATCGAAGCCAAGAAATTGTTGAACTCTTTCTGCAGAGGTATTGCAAAGAAGATTTGTCAAAGGCCACATGTGGGGGGAGGAGGGGAGAAACACTTCTATAAATTCTAACTATATCACTTCTGAAAATTCCTAGGAGTGTGATGACAAGTTCAGTCAGAAGCTGAAAATAGGTTTGGCAAGAAAATGCATTGTGAAGAACAGATCAGAAAGCTCAACTACCCCTCTTTGCTCCCATGTACTTTGTGCCTCAGCTCTTGCCCTAATCTTCACTAACCCAACAGTGCATCCCAACAGCTGATGATTTTAAGTAAAGACAAAGTTATTCCATCTCCACCCTGCCTGCTGCCCAAAATAAAAAATTCACACAGATGTAACTATTTTATTATTAATGGCAAGTCATCTACACAAGCACAATTCTGAAACTGAAATCTCAAATCTAAAAACCTAGGAAAAGATAGTAACAGCTATGACAACCCGCAAGTCCTTCATCTATCATGCTCTTGAAGTACACGCAGCAAACTTACTAGTGAGGATCACAAAATATCCAGAGCTTTCCCATAACTTTCTTGTGCCTAATAGATTTATGAGGGCTGCTCTGAAAGCAATGTCTCCTATTTAATTATGTTGGCCCACAACATCAGAGGTGGATGTTGGTGATGGCAGTAGAGGTTGAACCTTCCCACCAGTATTACATTCCATGTTGTTGCTGTGTGACAGATGGCAGCAGAGGGGCACTCTGACACAATGGCATCTGACATGGGAGTGTGGATGTAGCAAAGGGGTAGAACTGAATTCCTCCATGCAGAACAAACAGCACCCACTGACATTCATCAACTCTTGCTGAATGTTTACGGAGAGCAAACAGTGGATGTGAGCACAGTGAGGCAGTGGTGGTGCATTTAAGCAGTGGCGACAGCAACAGTGGGTCACCTCCATCAGTGCAGGTTGCTACAAGCACAGCCTGCAGGCTCTTGCCCCTCATTGGCAAAAACGCATGGCTAATGGTGGCAACAATGTTGAAAAACAGTGTTTTGTAGCTGAGAATGTGCTCTATCAAATAATGTCATTATACTCTTTGTATCTGTTGTCAAATATGGAAATAAATAGGAGGCATTACTTTTGGAGCGACCTACATACAAGTAAATTCAAGAAAGATTTTAGAGTTATCACATTATGTTTTGCCTCACTTTCAGAGACTGGGGAAAAAACCATGAGACCCATTTATCGCAAGGCCTAGTGAAATTTCAGATGCCATTTCTTATGGGATTCTTTATTACTAGTTTTTTGTAGTTCAAGGTCAGCCCAACTATCTGAAATACATCACCACTGCCTTTTTGCCATCTTTACTTTTAATTTTACTCAATGGTTATACTAATATGAACTCCAGATGAATGCAAGAAGTTGTAAGTTACCTGATATGATTCACTACAGAAGTTAGTATCTTATTAAGGAGCAAAATGATACGCAGTTGCATAGATCAGCACAAAAAAAGAAACAGAAAACCTAAGTATTGGCCTCACATAAGCGAATGGTATAGATCCCTTCAGAAGAAATACTGAACTCAGAATTATAAGCATTTGCAGTCTGCAAGACAACCCCAAAGCTGCTGCTCTGGTTACGAGCATTCTGTTTTGATTTCCCTAGTTAATCCTGATTTTAAGTAATCGTGTAGGGATGCATTTAAATTTTAAGTTATCTTTATAAACACTTCAGCTTAAATATATATGTATATACAGAGAGAGAGCATTCTGGGAATTTGGCAGATATTAAAGCATTTTTTCCTATTTAGAATAGTAATTGAAGCTTATATAAGAATATATGTAAGGGAACACAAAAATAGTGGTTTAAAAGATCCATCAATTAATTTATGGTATTGACCTATGATCAGCTTCCTATTTTCCTCCCAAGAAATTTAAACATATAAAGCCAGCCTACTATAAGATGCATTAAACAAACTACCGCCACCTAGAAGCTGCTCAGAGACAAAAAGGTAAATAACATTGCTGATTAGGTGATGCATCAACATCCACAGACTAAAATATTTCAATGAAAATATACAGTCTAAAATAACCAAGTCCAGAGCCCAACAGGCCCCATAATGTCTAAACAACAATGGAGGCAGCCTCATTCACTGCATTGTCTTTGAGACTTCTTCCTTAAATCAAGCTTTCCAAACAGTGATCCATGGGCTGCATGCCAGAGATCTCAACTAACCAAAGCACTCCACCTAAGGTGCCTGGGTTCTGAGATCGGCATTCAGTCTGGTGACAAAAATATCATTGAGCGCATTCAGAACCAGACAAAATGCACAAGATTCTGTGATACCCTGACAGACTGCACATTCTCTGATACCTCAGAATAAGACTAGCTACAACAGAAGTTTGTACTGAGGACCCTGTAGGATTTCTCCCTCGCCCACCACATGCCCACCCTCTGAATTCCAGGCTTGTCCCTCAGCCATGAGCCAGACTCACAGCCTGCACAGAGGCAGCACTAAACTCCCTCCACCAAACTCCAGCTCAGCTTCATTAGTCCCACTCTGCTTCTGCTGCAGGAGACACTGGGCTCCTCCTGACACAAGGGGAAGCAACCTCACCCTTTGCACGTGGACGTACAGAGCATGCTGTCTGTCAAATCCAGGCCATTTCATGGTCTTGACAGAAGACAAATGCCTTGCAGGCTTGTCCAATGGCCATGACACCAGCAACTTTTACAAGCACTAGTTCAATATTAAAGTTTCCACTAGTTCCATTCTACAGGAAAGACTATTTCAAAAGCAATTCTATTCTAAATTGGAAGTTACAAGTGCTGAGCATTCCACACCCTGTGTGGACTCCGCACCTCACTGAAAAAGAGGCAGGTCAAGCTACAAAACTACAACATTCTTAACTAGCAAATAAGTTTTTTGAGTAAAACAACCCCAAACCTTGTAATGACAAGGATGTACAGCAAATACTTATGCAAGAAGTACGTGGCACCAGGGCAGGCAGCCATGCACCCAGCGGCCTGGTCCAGCGACGTCTGCAGGAAGCGGCTGCAGCAGAGCCTTGATTATCATTACCCGTGTCAGCACATCAACGGAAAGAACTTTCTACTTTCCAGTCACTTTTTGAGATTAGCCTTTTTTCTTAAGTGTTCCACTAATTGTTTTTTCTTCACTTGCATCAGCAGGAGACCCAATTATAGCTCTATCTTCAATTTGCAATAACCTCCTTTTTAAATAGCAAAAGTCACCTTTTCACCTTTTATTACAGAGATAGTATAAAGGTCTGATAGAGAAATAGTTCAGATCCTAAATTCCATTTTTCAGAAATAGGATTTTATAATTGTCGGTCACTTTCTGTGATTTAATTTAAATCACATTTACATCCTAATATGACCTAGAAGAAACTATTTCACAGTCATGCTTTTCTGTATGCAGTTTTAGTTTTTAACGTCATCCGAACTACTTCCCATTGTTACTGATTAAAATCCTTACCCCTCCACCTTTAAAAAAAGAAAAGGAAAAAACAACTATTGAGACAATTTTACTCCAAAAATATCAGTGTCACTGAAAGTTTTGCTGTGTTTTAAAGTAAATAAGTAGGCTATCTATCCTTGGGCATGCAGACTTAACCTTGAAAGCTGCTGTATGAGGCTGACTGATATGTATTGGATACACAGAGCTGAACAAACTGGGGCAACGTTTAGTTGGAATAAGCTCCCAAGACGCTATTAGTTGTGATTTCAAAGAGACAGCTCTCACTTCCACCTGGCAAATACAGTTATGCAATAGAAGTGAAGTTCAACAAAATAAACAACAGCTCAGACCAGCAATTTCTGGAGTGACATACACGGTCTACTTTAAATGTATTTGAAGAGCAATGACAATAAATCAAAGGAACATCCTCATGCTAGGAGCCTGAATCACCACAAAAACCATCCAGTTTTCACTTGAAAAGAATCTTATCAATTAATAGCACAACAAATGTTTTAACACAGAATATTCTAAGTTGGATTTTAGAGAAGTGTTAACAATAATTAATATATTATTGAAAAACAGAAGAACTTTGTAAGCTTTGAAGAAAAACAAGCCTTATTGAACTCCACTAAGCACAAACTCTTTCAACTCAAGATTAAAAAAAA
>WBMW01004035.1:434151-596655 GCA_013396635.1 Penelope pileata | reverse complement strand
AAACCCTTTAAACAAAAAAAAAAAAAAAAAAAAAAAAAAAAAAAAAAAAACCACTGTACTCGCTGGAGAAAAGGAAGGTTAAAAAGGGATAAAACTGTAATCTTTAAGATGCCAGAGGAACTAGCAGGATAGAGATCTTCTTGCTTTTCAGAGGGCAAACACTTTGAAATCACAGCAAATGCTGTCAGGTCACTAGCAAGGTTGGTGCTTCTTCACCACAGTAAATGAGTTGATACCTGCAGATAATTTGGCTCCAAAAAGGGAGACTCATTTCCAAAAGCAGCACATTGTTTTAAACTACTGATGAAAGCCAACAAAACGTTTCATAGCTAGGATTTATTTTTTCTCATAAAAGGCACAAAGCAGTGCTAACGCTTCCTCCTCCTGCCTTCGAATACTCTTGACTGCCTGGATAGCCTTGACTCTGCTCCTAGCAGTAGGGGTTCAAGTCCAAGGGATCAGACAAAAACTGTTCGCACAGCACGAACTGCTCCAAGCTCTACTTTCCCATTTCTGATAGGCTGGGATCCATTCTGCAGTTCAGCCTTCTTGCAGGTCAGAAGCACCAAGTGCTTCATGCAGCTCTCAGCTGCTTCCTGTACCTTCGATCTTCCAAGGGAGCTAACCCAGCTTCTACCCCTTTGCAGATTTTAGTGGCATATTTGTGACACACAGATATGGCTGCCAGGGCTTTCTACAGCTGTCTTTGATTCTGCTGCACTTTCACATCCTTACAAGGAAAGCACTACAAACAAAGCACCTTCAAATAGGCGCACAGACACAGCAAGTAGGAAGAGAAAGATAATTGAGGAAAGACAATTTTAAAACCCATTTATTGATATTTATCTTGGTCTACTAAAAGTCACACCTGAAATTCCAACATTAAAACAGTAGCTATACATACATATTTAAACATATTAGAGAATATTAAAGTAACATTTTAAACAAAAAAAGCTAAAATACACAACAGGAGTATAATACCTGTCATCCAAGGACCTAAGAACATATTCAGTTCTTGGTTCAGCTAGAAAGAAGTTAAACACCCCTCCTGCCATATCTCTTCATACAGACTCACATGCAAAATATTCAGAACAATCCTACAGACTGCTGTTAAAACATTTAATTGTCAAAGACACACCAGGAAACTGATAAAAAATAGTTTTACAATTTAAAATCATTAAATTTGATGAACTACATGTGGGGAGGTGGGCAGCTGCTTTTTAAGACTCCCGATTCTATTTGCTCCCTGTTCTGCGGGTTGCACCGAAAGTAATGCCTCCTATTTTATTTCCATGGAAACAATAACAGCTACAAAGAGCACATTTAATAGAGCAAATTCTCAGCTACAAAACACTAGTTTTCAACATAGTTCCCACCATTAGCTATGCAGTCTCACCAGCCATGAATAGAAGTCTGCATGCTGCGCTTGTAACAGGTTGCACACAAACTTGGAGGCACTACTTTTGGAGCAGCCCTCATAGTTGAAGATGCACCAAAACTTGGTGAGGTTTCTTGCTAAGACTACAAACCCTACTGGTTTCAAGTGAGCAGCAGCTGACAGCTGTTTCAATGCCATTCACTGAAACAAATTTTCCAGGCACTGGGCAAGCACTACAGCTCCAGGAACAACCCTGGAGTTTTCTTCACAGAAGGCCAAAAACGGGACCGTTTCACCCCAGTATTGCATGTGTTCTCTCTCTGAAGAGCTTTATTTGTACATGTTACATAAAGGTAAGTTAAATATTATTGGAAATACAATAACAGCTGTATGTATTTCTTGTTGTAACTGAAACACCTGTAACCATTTAATGGACAAAAAAAAAAAAGCACAAAATGAGATCTGAGAACACAATAGATAGGAATCAGTTTTTCTGCACAATGAACCGAGATACACACTATATTCCAACCTGAAAACAAATACCATTTTCACTGCCACTCTCAGTGCAATTAATAAATAACACTTACCACACTGTGACATGAAGACAGCAGGGGCGAGCCCAGCGGAAGCAGCACGAGTGGCAGCAGTGTGACAGGGTCTGTCCTCCTGTCCAGCATGCACACAAAACCATCAAGGAGTGCAAAAGGAAAAAAAAGAGAAAAAATGCTTCTGGGCTGTGGTGCCACACTGACTGATGGGCACAGTGCACACACAGCGAATTGCAATGTGAGTTACAGACCCAAGAGATCCCAGCAGGCAGAAGTTGCCAGAGCAGCACCCATGCAGACAGCTGCAGCCACACCCAACTCAGCAGGTGCTGAGGAGAGGCCCGGTCTGGGGCCAGCACAGGGAGAGCCCAGGGAGCCAGCAGGCCGGGCTGTTAAATAGCAGTGAGCACCTGCAAAAACTTTCATTTAAGGATGACCACAGGTGAAATGAGTTAGGCCTTTGGGAACAACCCAATCTTATCTGGTGGGTAACACAGGTGGTGGTAACTTGAAATCAGAAGGACCGTGGTGGGGCAGAAGCCCAGCTTTCTCACCGCAGGAAAATCAATGTGGAAGATGGCCTCTATGCTGAACAAAATGCAACATTAATACAAAAAGCAACAGGTTTGGGATTACTGTCACCCCAACAGCAGCTGTGGTGCAAAGCAAAGCCCACCAACACCTCTTCTTGGGCGCTGCTGTGTTAAACCCTGACCACAACAAAACACCCTCCTGCAGAGCTGCGGGCAAAGCAGAATGTGCAGCAAAAGGCCTGCAGACCCGGGTGCCCATCTCTGTCGTGAGGGCACGCAGCCCCCCCCCCGCCTGTTCTCCAGGCACACACTCCACGGCCACTTGAGCAAACAAAAAGCTGCATCAACAGTTGAGAAGAAAAGTCCAGTGGCATAGGCCTGAAGAGAGGGCTACAGAGCTGCTTCACAGCTGGGGTCATCCTCACCAGACTGCAGGACTCTCGTGCAGGAGGGGATGGACCCAGAGCCTCTGCGGCCTCAGGGCCTTCCCGACACCCCAACACTGCTGCGGGAGCACACAGATAGCACTGATACATCCTTCTGCTTTTATCATGAATGCCAAAAACCTAAATATCTTGGAAAATACAATCCTCAGAGGAGGGAGATGCATTTTAATTTAGCCAAATTATGTGCCAAATGTGATATAAATGCATGGGTAACTTCATTTATTCTGAATCTGTAGTCTTTAGGTGAAATAATTTTGACTCTCAAGTTGAGAAAAACATAGTCTTGTCTACAGCACACTAATCAATAACTAAATAATAAGGTAGCGTATATTTAGTTACTTACAAGAAGCATATTCTGAACCGCATGCACACATAAAATAGCACATTGCTGGTAGCCAGCAGAGATTCCTTCTCAATTCAAAGGTCTGCATTTTGAAAGAAGAGTATCCCCAAGCTGTCCCTGCTGAAGCAATCTGGCATCAGGGACAGCGAAATCTTTAGCACAGTGTGTTTTCAAAAGGTGTGCCACCGGCAAGGATCATAGCCCTGACTGGGGCTCAGCACACCTGAAACAAATAAACTTTGCATCAAGTAATCATAAAGCAGCAGCCACTTTCAAGAGCTAGTGACAATGTAGTAGTATAGGCAACAAACAGATGAAAAAAGGTGGAAAATCTGAGCCTAACCAAAGTACTGCAAATGGTCTGGAATTGTGGATAACTGCAGATGAGCTATGGAGCAAAGCAAGCTCATGAGCTGTTACTGCATGATTCCTGCCCAGAAACTTCTGCCTAGAAAATTTCATCCATGCATTTTCTAGAGAACTGTGTCAGATCTGATATTCACATGGTATTGTATTTCCAAAGCTCCCTGCACCATTCTGGCAATTTCTGCTTCCCTTCAGGGAACATTTTCTCAGAAGATCTCCTCAGAAGTTGCATAGCACTCCCATTTTCCAACTTGAGAAATTTGGAAATAAATGTTTGAGCAAACATGGTTCACTACGCCCCATGACTGGTACGCCAGCATATACTGCATGTTGGATTGGATTTACACGGCTCAGTCACTTGGTGCACACAAGAGCATTGCTCTTGCTGCATCACACAATGCTGCACATGTGCAGCCAGCACTTGCTGAGGATTTCAGGACAGTGTTCCAGGTCAAGAGACTTGCTGAAAATATAGAAACTACCAGCAGGCCATGCTCATTTCAATTTTTTCTCTTTCTGGATAAATGGAGCTGCATTATATCCCCAGACCTTATTTATCAGTCTTCAAAACCACTATCAGAGGACGTCTATCTCTTGCTTTAAATAGCCAGCATATCCAAAATGCCAGCAGGCAGTAGCTACAAAATGCTGCCAAACACACACATACACAATGTCTAAACAAAAGATTCAGGTCTATAAGATGAAATCCTAACCATGATGCTGTCATTCTTTTATTCTTTATCTGAGATTTAGCAGGTGTGCAATCCTATTTTTTTTTTAACAGGTGGAAAATGTCACCTTGTCATGAGAGATTCGATGTAAAACACTCCAATGCTCTATTGCAGTCATTTATATATCTCAATGTTCATCATCTAACAATGGGATACAATAGCTTTTTCTGTTCTCAGAACCATAATTTAGTTTGTCAGCTACTGGCAAATATGTTTCAGTGTTGCACTCTGCAAACATGTAAAAATATCAAATGAATTGTATTGCTAATAATATGGTTGTAAGTCACTCACAGCAATTAAACTTGCATTACAATTAAATCTCTTCTGACCATAATAACATTCCTGTTATTCCATTTTATAATTGCACAGTGAAAAGTACAAATAAATGTGTACTCTGCAAGAAAATGTAACAAGTGATACTTGCTTGTTTTAAGTGCTTTTAAACATTGTCCTTTGGAAATGTAAGCTAGCATAAAAGTAACAGTGATATAAAGATTTCACACACAAAAATAAACCAAAACCTTTTTCCTTGTTTATTTTTCTCATTGACCAGCATGCCCACTGATTTCCAGTCGCATTCAAGTACTAGATATTTTACCTACTTGGTATTTTAAGCCTTGGCAGTAAATTTTAACTGTCATTTCCCAGTTGAGAATCAATGAAATCACAGTGCTATCAGAATAACATATCTGAATTCTCATTCCCAGCAGGCAACGCTGCTTTTCAAGTGTTACACTAAATTCTGTTGGCTTTGTCTTAATAATCTACTCTTTTCCTTTAAAATAATATGTTGCCTATGCTACCAAAAAGCAGGAAGCAGGTAAAAAAAGTTTAGCCAACAAGATTTTGAGACTAAAACTTCATTTCAAAGGGTAGCATAAAAACAACAATTCATTTCAGTGGACCTAATACCAAGCATTTAATTCCAGTATTTCTGATACTAGATATGCAGAAATTCCTGGCTAGCTTGCATTTGAGGAGGCAAAAGTTATTTTTTGAAGACCTAAAACCAATTATTTCTTTTTGTAGTAGAGTTCTAATGCACTTTAACCCCATGTTCTAGAAAGATGAATACAAACCAAAATAAGCAGAGACAAGGAATACCAGAATGATGGAGGAGCTATTGTAGAAAATAAAACTTTTGGAATGCTTAGTCTTAGGAAACCTAAGGCTAAGAGAGTATTATTTATAAAGCGCAGTCATATCTGGCTGGGAAAGTGAAACCAAACCCTCCACATCCCAGAGTTTAAAGATGGAGCTGGAGTAAGTTATGAAAGGAGCTGTGATGTGGTGGCTGCTAGTTATTGTCAGCAAGCAGAGTTATTGCCCCACAAGGTTTGTTGCAGTTCAGCGTTTGTTCCTCGCCATGATAGCAGAGAGCTGAGTGATGAAGTGGACACACATAGTGGAGGGGACTGAGCCAGAGTGCGTTTCAAGGTGAGCTGCCTCTGCAGGACAACAGCTAGATGATGTCTTACCACTCAGGTGTGGGCTTCAAACAAAACGTTCTTCTTTTTCATGAATTGCATTAATTACCCAGTCTTGCCTTGCAGGGAACATCAGACAGTCGTTAAAGCACAGCAGTAGGAGTCATAAGGTTGGATTCTCTCTTAACTCTTTCAGAGCTCTATTGTGTTCATTTTTTTCTTCTAATCTGTATCTGTAACACTGGCAACAATATTTTGCTATCTCTCACAAGGGAGCTAACAGTTAACTGATGGATTATCAAAATTACTTTTCCAAAACTCTCCAGACACCTATCTTCATCTGTAGATGTCTAAACACATTTAATATCTGGCCTTAAAGCCATCCAGGTTGATACAGCATGGCTAGGCAAGTGTTGCAGAGGTACAAAGTATAATCTCAGTTATTAGGTATACAGGTTTCCTTGGATACAAGTCAGGCTAAATCATGGTTTTGGTGGGCTTTTTTTTTTTTTTTTAAATATATGCTAATAGGCTTTTGCAAATTAATTAATGAAGGAATTGGACATACTAAGAGAATTACTTGAATGATGCCTGAAGGACTACTACTTTCTCAAATTCATTTGCTTGAAACATTGTAAGTATGCACAAATTGTCAAGGTGTGTATCTGATTCTGTATATTGTAAGAACAATACACATACACACAAAAAAAAAAAAAAAAAAAAAAAAAAAAAAAAGCAGAAATAAGCTTTTTGTGTTGTAAAGAAACAAGGAGAGTCACCAGAGAGCTTTTCAGCATTCCATGTTATTCCTGTTGCTAAGGAACCTTTCCTTCATCTGTGCTCAGCAAGGCATCCTCAGTAATTCCTCCATAGAAGGACGGCATTATGGATCAGTGTCAGAAAAATCAGCTAACAATAAACCAGAAAACTAACCACTGAAAAGTTTTAGCAGGAGAATTCCTGATTTCTTTTACAAAGCCCAGGATGATTTGCAGTCAGGTGGAGCCTGGAGGAACTATTGCAAGTCTGAACAATTCCTTGTCTTGACAGAATTTCCCACAAGAGGCAAAATGTAAAGAAACAAGAATAAAGCTAATCACTTGGCTTGGATTTTATAGCCATTCTCAGATTAGTTTACATCTTGTACCTGCTCAATTGTACTTTCTAAAAGACAAAAGAAAAATCTCCCTCTCAAGAAGACGAGTACGTGTTCTTTACTATCATCTCTATTTATTACACTTTAAAGGGAGCAGGAAATAAATCATAAAAATGTATTCTAGTAGATTTCACTATTTGTTGCATGTGTTTATTTTCAACCTATTTCACACACACCACCATGGCTTTAAATATCATTATTCACAAAACAAGGTACCACTTAACACGAGAAAGAGAGCAGAGTTTTGTCATATATAAATAGGCAAGAGCCTGCGATCTAACTTACATTGTCATGTAAGTCCTGAAATGCAAGCTAGCAGCTCTTTAGTATGAACCAAATATTATAAAAATACTGCATTTCCTGGGTGGGCTTTGGAATCGTGATCCTGCCAAGTTCCACGCTGCAACAAGGAAGGAGAGCAGCCGTACATGTATCTCTTCCTACACACACAAGGTCTGCTAGTGGTGGAGACCAGCACCAGCATTTTACCACAGCTACATCAAGAAACAGTGCAAGAAATGGGGCTCGTATGCGCTCTCCAGAAAGGGCAGCTTCCAGCAAGCACTAGATAGGGAGGATTAAACCCATTTTGTCTAATAGTCACTAATGACCTTATGCTCTGAGCTTTTGTCTAATTGCTTTTTAAAGGCATTTGCACTTTTGTGCAGTGTTATAATATGCATATTGGTCCTGGTAGTGCTGCTTTCATAGAAAATGTGATACAGGGGACACTAAACCAAATTTTCATTTGCTATACTCTTATGTATGGTAAACATGAGAAAAAGGAAAGACTGTGAAACCCTTCTTCCCTGAAGGGATGTAGTGGCTGCCTTACGCTGTGCATTTTGCACTATTCACGTGCAAAACGCCCTGCCTCCTGGAAAGATGAATCTTTGTATGATTTCCTGCTACTCTGTGGCATGTCTTTGCTCTGGGAGAATTTCTTGTCAAACTTTCATCACATTCAGTAGAAAGTCTATTTGCAAAACAAGTTTTTGTTTTTTCCTTCGAAGCCTCTTCTTTTGGCATATAATTCCTACCTGTTCCAGAACTTAGATGAATTCAGCTTTCATTAGAGATATAGTTTCCTTCTATCCTTACTCACAGTGTAACATAACAGTACTCATCCCAGCAGACAGCAGATACAGAGCTCTAATGCATGCAGAACTGGTTTTGATTTCAGATCTGGATATGGATTCATGTGATGCAGCCTAGCAAAAAATCGTAAAAAAGACCTTTCCAGTGCCAAACATTCTAAAGAGATTTTACTTGCCTTATATAAGGGAACTCTATAATATTAATTTCCCGTTCTAACACTTCTTTTTACAGGATCACAGTTTTTTCTGCTGCATGATGAGGTAGAGCAACAGAAAACAGCTTCTTTTCTCATTACATATGTGAATATTAGCAATTCATAAACATATAATGCTCCTGAAATACATATATTTGGATATTGCATTAACATCAACATCTGTACCTTGGCTTACAATTATACGTAACTTACGTATGTATAATTCATCAGTGTATATATATTTTGCATATAGAGTTCAGTAAATATTTCAGGTCAAACCTTCATGATTTTGAGCCATAAAATTTTCTTTCTTGTTCCTTCTCCATCCTGGATGAGAGCCCACGAAACATCTCCAGCACTAGTGTATAACCTTCTTATACCAGCCTGTCAAATGTGACCACAACATTCCTTCTCTGGAACCTGCCAAAACAAGACTTAGCTATGGTGTATATTCAGTTGCTTACACGTAAAAGCTGTGTGGTGCAATAGAGCAAACCCGTAGAGCAATTCCCTATTCCCAACAAATTGAGAACGTCAAAGGGATATCATTTCTTTTCAGAGGGCTTAGGTTTTGCTCACAAGGCCTTAGCTTTCACCTTGGTTAGCAGTGAATCTGAAAGAATGGAAGACACTATAGAATTGTGAAATGTCTGGAATATGAAAGATGCATTCTTTGTTGCTTCTTTGATGTTTCATGAAAGAAAACTGAAAGAATACAAATGCAATATCATTAAAACACATTACAAACAGCAGGGATCGAGGGGCTGCATTATAAATTTTTTGCTCAATACTACTTCAAACTACGATTTGTAATCTGTTGAGGAAACTGTCATACATGACGAGTTTCAAGATGACAATGAATTCTAAAATTTGTCGAGTGAAATATGGATGACAATTTTTACCACCATTTTGGAATACCCTGAAGTGCCCATTGCTGGATAGAGAACAAAAAGCCAAATGGTATGGTGGAGATACACAGAAAATGGTAGATAATGAGGCATGAAATAAATGGAGAAGAATTGAGGAAAATACTGGAAAGTAGAAGTGCAGAAAACAGTTTGACCCACCAGTGGGCCTGGTCCTATTTCTATGGAAATGAGCTCATTACTGCTAATTTTTTTTAAGCTCCTAGTTGATTCGTGAAGTGCTTTCTGAATCTGATAAGGGCTTTATGAATCGCTGAAAAAAAAATTTGAACAAAATATCCAGAGTCAAATGATTACTGACTCCCATAGATTAATCAGCTGTCTGAGTACTTTATGTAACAGAGCATGCAGTAGGAGAGCCCGCTTTCTCCCCTGGTACAGTAAGTCTATAATGTTTCATTCTGCAAAGAAAAGGGATCATGCTTCTGAAATCTAATTCTGGATGGTTATTCCATCCAAGAGTCTGTATTAAATAGGAAAGACATCTTTGATTTTTTCCCCTGCTGTTTCCATGTTTGATCTGTTTTAAAAATCAGCATCATGAGAATTGGCCCTAGAATTGCTTCTCATTCCTCAGAAATAAGAGCATCTGTGGTATTCATACAAATGGTGCTTTCACATTTGTAACCAAGTCAGCATTGGCTGTAGGCACTCCTAAGCAGGAAAGGGAAATGCCTGAGGGTCAAAACATTGGTTCTTCTTAAAACTTCAGGATGCTAAAATAATAATAATAAAAAAAAATCAATACATTTAAATAGCAAGTGAGCTTTATTTATTTTATAAAAACAGCAATTTTTCAGATTGCCAGTAGATAAGAACAAGTACATGTCTCTGATAGCCTGGATTTTTAACTGAACAATGCTGAATGACTTTACACGTTGTACAAAAATCATCTACACTGAATGCCTTCTTATTAATACCCTATACACTTCAAAAAGAATGCCATGGGCAAGTTCTGTGACTCTCTGCTAATTTCCCTTGTACTAATTTTCAAGGTGTGTGTAGGTCACTAGCATTCTGCAGCAGGCATCTTGTAACAACGCACTTGCTAGAAATTACAGGAAATAAATCTAATCCTACTGCATGTAAGTACATAGTGTCTCCTTTACAAAACCTTTCACATTTAAAAATGGCTCTAAATATCATACTGCAAAATATGACAAATAGAATAACCAGTCCTCATCAGATACGCACAGGCCTTGCTGTCCTGCAAATGTGCATTCTTTAAACAGTTACAGAACTCTGAGCTGCTAATTGCAAAGAATCATTAATTGACATTTGAAGAGACAAGTATTTGGACTGGCTTTTAAAAAATGTTACATAAAGATGGATGGACACAAACACCATTCTGCAGTTATTACAGATCTTAGATGATTTTCATTATATGACCAACAGGAGATTGAGAGAGAAATTTCACAATAAATTACATAAGGAGTTTCACTGGTGTATATAAGAAATAATTTGGCACATACAACTTCACTGAATTGCTAGATTTATACTTATTTTTATGTCATTCCAAATTCAATATTAATTTTGGAAGACGGTTATAAAGTATTATGTTATTCGGTTGATAACATTATTGATAATGCAATGAAAGTAGTTTCATTGTATATGTTCCCATACATCAGGGCAAGAACTTACAAGACCCTTATGAGAAACTGTATAACACAACAGGCTCACCCACTGCTATGGAAAGATAGTCCAGTTCTGCTACAGAAATGTCACCAACAGAAATCTGCTTTACAGAATCCCACTCAGCACAATGCAGTAGTTGGAAAAACAGGATCCAAACATTCTTTGTAAGTCTAGAGGCTTTTTTCCCCAGAAATTTAAGTTGCTGTACCTTACTCTCTTATTTGTCTGCACTTGACTATCAGTATTAGGCATTACTTTGCCTTTTTCAACAAACCATCGTTTGGTTGGGTGGGTATCCTATTTTTCCCATTTTGGCTCCAGTATTTTAAAAATACTAAATTGTCAAAAAATACATTAAAATGAAAACTTTTGCTTTCTCCCAGTTAAAGTAATCATATAGAAATGTGCACAGGTCATAATTCTTTGTCCTTTTTTCTCTCCAGGCCAGAATCTGTACTGGAGGCAAGCTCATATGGGAACATGAGCTTGGACCAAACAAATAATAAAGCTGGCTGTGACATGAGCTGAGACTGAAATTCTCATTTATCTCCCAACAGTGGCAAGTAATTTCCTCGAGGGGGGAACAAAATTGCCATAATGCAGATGTCCAAACTCACTTGATTGCATCACTTCTTGATTGCAACAGGTATTCTCAAGTATTATGGTTTATCAACAAACACCTAGCTAGCCTCATGGCACTTGTTTTGCCTATTTAGAGCTACTAGGTGACATTAAAAGACTGATAGAAACAGAGTGAACAGCTTCCTAGGCATCACCTAGCTTTTCTAGGTAAGCAAGCATTTCAGATATACTTCCTGGCTATACTGGAAGAGACGTGATACCTAAATAACGTAATCTTTGTATAAAAATGTAGTTTGTGCTATGAACATGCTTGATAGCTCTGTCATCACCAATTTCAGTTAAGGAATTGCTGCAAAGAATGATTTAAAAAAAAAACACATCCATGCTACATTAATGCGTCACAAAACAAAACAATAGAGCTGCTTATTTCCACTGCTAGCCAAGAAAACACTGCTTATTTATGGATAAAGAGCGGCTGCAATGGTTGGCCCACCCACAACATTCAAGTCTACTACTTCATGCTGCACAATAAACTACAAACTCTTTATTAAAAGAAAGATTTTCCGAGATGCCTCAATGGTGTTTCCTTGTTGTGTGTATGGAGCATATTATTCTTCCACAGTTCTTTTTCTCCCCCTAGGATATACACATTCATGTTTACATTAAAAAAAAATCACATAACAATCCATGGCAAGCCAATATAAAAACACTAAAAAATAATACTATTGATCCAAATACACAGGCCTGACAAAGCTAGTGCCCTGCCTGACTACAATGACTGAGCAAGCCAGTACTCGAGTATTCCTTTTTCCAATTGTATTGTGCTTTCTTTATCCTCAGGAACCAAAAAAAAAAAAACACTGTCTTTTCAGTCTATATGCCCTTTCCTTTTGTGGATTAAAAAGCTCTAGTGCGTTATATTTACACTTCTTAAACAAGCATGCTGAATTAAGAGCATTTACTCAAAACCTTTTTTTCCTGTAATACTGATTAACAGTACTTTCATCTAGAAAATTTTAAACATATGTTTTACTTTTCATCATATTAATGTTGACAGACCTCCTTTATCAGTACTTTAATTAACAGCAGGTAAGGGAGGCAAAGTGAATATGACATGCCATTACTTCTGCTTGATTTGAAGTCTGCTTGAGAGACTTTCTCTCAACACATAGTTGAAATTGTCTTATCTCATACATTCCCAGGATTACTGTTTCATGTAAATGTCATTTTTGCTGTCCAAAACATTAAAAAAACCCACACCAGTGCAATATAACTACTGTCTCTTTCTGAGAGACATGAGGGAAGCTGTATGCTTTTGATCAAAGACAAGATCCTGACTTCAAAGTAACACCTCATCTGTAAATACATTACACAGCACTCTTAGTAAAGAAAGGGGGACTCCTTGATTTCAAGTAACCTAAGGCTAAGATTGTGAGATTTGCCCGCATTCTCAGAGTTTTCATCTTACTGCTCTGGATACGTACAGAAAATTAGACAAAAAGATATTACAGATCCTGGGTTCTTGTCTTACAGATTGTAGTCCAATACTTCATCGGAAGGAGACCCGCCTTATCCTGGACGGAGAGAAAAATGCGAAAAAAAATTACAAATTTCAGAAGCATCAGAGACTTTTTTAAAATCTCAATCTTCCCTCCAATGACAGAAAGCAGTCACTACGTGCCTGCAGATGCTCTACAACTAATTTGATTGGAATCTTCTACATTTATCTGTATCACCATTGAAGACATTTTCATTATTCTTTTCATTGCCACACTATAGAAAAGCAAAATAAAATTCCAGGTCACCTTCAATGGCTCCATCTACTCAAAGTCCATTGGGAAAGGGCATCAAGTTATCACATAACATGCTAATCAGCACAGACCAGGGTGCCATCAGATCATACAAATAACATTAACTATTTAAGAGCCAGCTACAATGCTTATATTTGCACATACCAAGACAGTTTTGAATAGGCACAGAGAGGTCAGGTTTACAGTATAACCAACAGGGAAGTGTGCAAGTATCACTTTTATCTTCAGGTACAGTCAACAGGAAACAGCCTGAAACATTGACATCTGTGACGCTTTTCCACACAAACAGTTGTTTGTGTTTTTTTTATTTTTTTTAATCGAGGTATATTTTATCAATCATGCTATTAATTTCATTACATCTTTTGTTATTTAAAAAAATGTCCACCTATCCAAATTTAAAAAAATGTTTTTCAGGATTTTCATTTCTGAGGTATTTTTTAGGTGCCTTTTTGTTTTACTGAAGCCTCTCAAAAGCAGGAAAACTAAGATTTCTGTTTACCTGAAGTGAATGTTCAATTTCCTAGAGAACTGTAAAAGTTGTTACTTCTAATTAGGGATTAAAACCTCTTGAAAGTTCAAGACTGTTAATAAGCTGAAGCAAGCCTTTGTTTCTCCCTTATCTACTGCCACGTTGTGCATCTTCTCATTTTTGCTAAATGTATTTGCTGCAGTAAATACACAGCAAGAAGAGTTCAGCGTTTCTTCTCTGGATTTGAAAGGGCTCAGCTCCTCCTAGGTGTCTATACCAGCATTACTGAGCGAAGTATGCTCCTTAGCCAGAAATACAGCATTGCTGCCTATACTGTCCTTCCTTTCCATACCACTTATAAAATGTTATCGCAGTGGTGGACCAGAAGAGCAAAGCTGCGTATGAGCTCTGCATGCATCCGCACTGCCGTGCTCAGCTGCCCCCACCACACCCTGCAGAACTGGACAACCTGCTCTTTAGGACAGACAGGAGCCTAAGCAACCTGCTCGCAGCATGTCAGCAGGAGGACACTTGCACTGCGGATGTGTAATAGAAGATGCAGCCAGGAATGTGCAGCTGCAGCATTTCCCAACCTCTTTGCATCACAGGTAAATGTTTGTGGCTGTGCTAAATGCGTGTGTCTGAGCACGAGCTAGTGTCCAACAAAGAGATCTGTTCCATGCAAGAGACCTACGGTGAATTTGGCCCAAATAAGGTGGCTCCCATCCTTTCTGTATCCTAGTAAGCTTTGCTAAAAGTGAAAATTCAGATTGTTTTCTTGTGTTAAAGGTCTGAAGGAGACTAACAGCCATGGAACAAGACAACACAACGTGAGCCAATGAGCCCTACAACTTTTGTATAAACGTGAACCTACAAAGATGTTCTTCATTTACACAGAACCAGATCAGACACTTTCCAGGACTTGTGCTGTAAAGACCTGACAGCCACTGTTTGTGCCATAAGCACAGAATGAGCACACCTGAATATGCTTGGTTGCATTCTGCCATCTCTGTGCTACTCTTTTACAGTGAAGGTCCCACAACTTCTTGACAGGTGAAAAATTAAACAGTATAGCAGGCATAAAGGGAATTTGCAGTTTGTACAAGCTGAGACTAAACTGAAAAGCTAAAGGCATACCTGGAAACACTTTTAAAATATATAAAATTCATGAACACTTTTCAGTTTGCAGCCGAGACATAAATATGTGTAATGAGCATGTAAAAGACATCTCACCTCCCCAGCATGGATATATATCTGCTGCTTCACTCTCCCTTGGAAGCAAAGTGATTTAATATGCTTTACTTGGTAAGTTGCCCTCAAGCAAAATAAATTTGATTTCTGCTGCAATCAAAAGAATTTAAAGAAAATCACCTATCAGCTCTCCCCTAGGTTCATCTATCCAGAAGTCCACTGCAATCTTTACTTTCAATACAAAGAAGTTAAACGAGGTTTGTTTGAAGCAATCTTTACGATTCTCTGAAGGATACGTGTGAAGACCAGTCTCTGACATCCACACCCTACACATGCATCTTATTTCCTGAGCCCACAGTTATATTTAACTTCCTGTGAATAAGTTGCTTTCCCAGTTACACTTGTTTGCACCTGTCTTGTACGAGGAAAGGTCTGGAAAGCAAAGGAAAGATAGGGATACTCTGTGTCCTCTGCCACTCACTATGTCCTGCATAAGCCATAGTCAGAAATTCCTGAATGGATCACCTCCAAGGAAACAAGAAAAAAAGAGTGGCAATGTGCTATGGAGAAAATTTAGCTTTTAAATAACACATCTTTAATTCTAAATCTGTAGTTGAAGTTTTAAATAATTGCTCAGGCAAATTTGTAGGCCCAGCCTTAGTGATCATTCAGCTGCAGTGTGGGATTGCAGAGGTGCTAGACTTTCTTAATTTCCTTCCCTTGTGCTACAGCTCACTGCTTCATGTATTATATATAAAGCATGAAAATCATTGCAGAACACATCCTTTGCTCAACAAAATATGTTTTGACTCATCCTACTCTTCACACAAACGGTTAAACCATCCAATTCCTGTTTAGTCATATTATTTATTAAAGAATGTTTTCCATGAAAGAGAAATTGAAAATTATGTTTCTTAATTCAGATGTGCACCTTATTTTGTATAAGCAGAACCTGCTCACTTATTAATTCAGCGCAGTTCTGTCATGCGACTGATTTTTCACTAGTGGTTAGTGAGGAACATTATCTTGCAACCACTGAATGCTTGCACTGAACAGGTCATGATTATCCTATCACAATGTCAAAATGCTAAAAATCAAAGACAACTTGATGGATATTTAATACAAAGAAATGCAAACTTCTTTTTCCTTTTATATTACTAAACAAATTATTTATTCAATTCTATTCACATCATGCCTCATTTTAAACTGCATTTCTAATACATTTTAGACAGATATGTTGAAAATCTTGTCTCCTATTCAAAACCAGACGATTTTCAAAGTTGTCTGAAATTAGCAGTTCCTATTGCTACATTTGTAGCCAAATTAAAAAAAAAAAACTCCTTACAAGTTGCTC
Source organism: Penelope pileata (assembly GCA_013396635.1). Classification (NCBI taxonomy): domain Eukaryota; kingdom Metazoa; phylum Chordata; class Aves; order Galliformes; family Cracidae; genus Penelope; species Penelope pileata. The sequence goes on along the minus strand of WBMW01004035.1, from coordinate 580,468 downwards.
AGAAAATACTCATTCAGCAAACAATTCACATATCATCTCAATTTCAGCAAACTTTAAACTTCAGGATGCACCATCAGATATTTTGCTCCAGAATGAGGCTTACCCACCCAGACAGGTCACGTTGTGCAGGTAGCTGGAGGAGGTCAGAGCCCAGCTCTAAAGCAAGGAATCTGAACCTGAAAGTTTGAACTAGGACTCTCACAATCTGGTGTCTGACACTGAATTCAAAAATGACTATCATCTAGACCATTAAGGAAATGAGTTTAGCTAAAGCCTTCAGACTTGCAGGATCCTCCGTCCACAAAAAAATATTTGAAGATATAAAAAAAAAAAAATCTTCTGAAAATATTCATCTTCAATCTGCAGTAACTGGATGCTGAGAAGTCTGTGAAAGGTGAACTTAGTCAACTCTGCTTCAAGCTTAAGTAGCTAGGGTGTTAGGCTTTTTGTTTTAGCATCTATTCTTCTAAATGTTCCCTCCTACCAAATCCTTAACACTTCTAGGCAATGCTGAAAATCATAATGAAAACATCTCCAAAATAATTTTTCCCCATAATACATCTATCAAAGTTTGGGATCTCTCCTTCAAAGACAGACGCTCTACTGGAAATATGAGGTCACTGACTTGTTTCCTAATTGAACATTCAAGAATCAGACTTCCATTGCCTAGGAATTCAATACTGATTAAGTAATTTTCCTCGTCTCTCCAACACCTTATAATCCATCTCACTGTAACAATGAAATAAGAATGTACCTGACATCTTCTACAAGTATTCTGCATTTGTTTTCATATAATGTTTTACCCCAATTTGGGTAACAATTTAGCTTAATTGTGCTAAATTATCCGCAGGCCATCTTTTGCCTGAAATCCTTTTCCTCCCTCTACTGTCATTTTTACAGGCAGCTCAGCAGATAATTTTATGCTACTGCAGTCACACAAGGCAGATTCTAATATTGATCTGAATTTTTCACTTGAATATGATTTGCATTCTTAGCCTGATCTATTTTTCTTTCTTCCCATAGAACATGATTTACATTCTTATGTCTGGCTGCTTCGTTTTAAAGCCATCTTGAAAAAGTCTCTTTCTAATCATCCTTCTAAATTCATATGGGAATAACTCTTCGTACCAATGCTTAGGAGAGGAAAATCTCAAATAAACTGATGCTATTCTTGCAGACTGTAATGACTGGAAACTGTATTTGTTGATGGAAATTAGGGACTTTTTTATAGCTTACTAATAATCTAGCTCTGGGACAGCTAATTACTAGGGACTGTCATGTCTGAATACTGAGGAAGTGCATTCAATCTTCTGGCTAGTCTAACTAGGAAAAAAAAAACAGCAGCAAAATCAGCCAAAGATCACCCTTATGCCCTGCTAGTCTGCAGCATAAAAATTTGCTTTGCATAAAGCAAAGGAGATACGTTTTCCTCGGATTAAACACAAGTGGGATGGGGGACATTAATTTCCCCATAACCACGGCCTGTTTCCATTTGCCTTTCCCACGCATCACACAGGTGTCAGAGGGAACATCCATTCACGTGTACAAACATGGCTTCGCTCCCAGTGGCCTGCTGGGCATTCAATATTTGCTTTCAAGGGTAGCTCCTCTTTCGTGAGGCACAGAATTGCACCCTTCAGATGACACAAACCTGATGAGCTATTATCAAAATGAAGGGAGAATTAATAAAAATAGGGGTGTTGCATTCTCATTAACTTCGCCCAAGTTTAAAAGTACATGTAGAACAAGGAGCAAGGCTGTTGTAAACCCAATACAACATTCAACACTCTAAATGTTCCTCTACTTTGGCAGAGGAATCCCCAAATCCAGAGTGTTTACCTAAATAAGTCTATTGCAGAACATGCCCTTAACCACAAAATGGAGCACATGCTACATGTTAGGAAGAATTTGTTAATAAAAGGGCAACAAATTTGGGCATTTACAGAAAAATTATTATTGCCATGAAAAGATGTATTATACAGTGCAAGGCATTCAGAATTTAGTCCATCACTACAATTAACTAGCTGATCTTACACAGTACTGCAATCTACACATTAAACATTTAGCTAAATTGCATTTACCTGAGCCATTATTTATCAGGATCTGTAACATATTAAGCCCTGCATTTGCCCAAATAGAGCTGAAGCCCAAAGCTAATAGCTTAGTCACCTTACACTCCACATGCAGCAGGCTAAGAAATGTAGAAATCTTTAGAGGTTGGTTCAGATCTTTGTTGAGACTAAAAACCCTCTAGAGAGGACAGAACTGGAGGTGTCTGTCTCTTCATTGATTATACACTGAGTGGAGGATGATGAGGTTCCTAACCTGTGCAGTCAGAAGGGATGAATCTGTGCCTGAGCATTCTTGGTCCTTTGCCAAACTGGCCCCTTTAATCTATAACATGCTTTACATCGCCACTTTATTAATGCTCACATCAATACAACTAAAACTACACTACAAAATATTTCCAATTGTTTCACATATGACATTTTTTATTATTGTTGTTCTGATTATTAATCTATTTCTGTTGGTGTTATGCAAGACCCATAGTCTTGCTTACAAATCTTTGTACTTCCAAAGCACAAATTTCCTCTCTGTTCTTTCAGAGCAGTCTCTTGGTTTTCTTCAAGCTGCTCTAGCCCTTAAGTTTGTGCACTTGGTTCCTGGTTCTGTGCTACCTCTTAGCGACTGGAGGACATATCAACTTTTTAATTTTGTTTTATATTTTGAGATGCTTGCTTTCCTCATTATTTTAAGGTGTTAAGTAATTATGCTCTTCTTACAGCTATCGTAACACAATTAATGGGCTGATTTTCTACAAAGGTCAGTCCTTTGAACTGTGTGGTACGATCATGGGAATAGAAATGAGGCACATCAGCTATCCTGACTTCTCAGTCTCAAGCAACTGCACATTTCTGAAAAATCTTCCAAACTGTTTATAAGATTAGCAGAGGGACTTAATCCTCTAAAATACTGATTGCTCTTCGATGCTTCTGCTTTATACTCCATACTGTCCCATTAGTAGTGCCTTTCACATTCAGCATCCTTCTTTGCCCAATAACACTCTCAAATAATTGATTCTTTCCTGTGTGCTGTATTTTGTCAATGAAAACATTACACAACAAGGCAAAAGAGGAACCTAAACACGTGCTATTAAAAATATCAGAAGTCCTATCATAAACAGACAAGCTTTGGAGTCAATTTGTTATGAATATAAACTTAATATCATCCAAAATTACACTTTTATTTGTACGTGTATCATGTAAATATTTGTTATTTGGCACTGATGTGAAAGGTTCATTTATTAACAGCTTTCATCAGCTATTTCAGTTCCTTTAAGCATCTCTGGAAGATGCCTGTACTTTTTACAGCTATGGTCTTTTGTTCATGAGTAAATTCATGTGTCATTTCATATATGATATTTATTTACTTTATATACCTATATAGAGAGATAGATATAAAATACTGAAAGGAAGATGACAAGTCCAGCAGCTACTCACTTCAACCTGGCAACGTAGATTCACAGTTTGTATTGCATGCATTCTTTTGTTAGGAAATCTAAGGACTGCAAGACTTTTAATCCATGAAGTCAGTAGTTTCAAGTATCAACTAAATTATTTCATTATTAATGATTAATTAAAATGTTAAAATTAAAATTTAAATGACTTATGGCAGTCACAAAACCATCACCAACACTGAAGCAACAGATTTCACTACTGAGATTACAATTGCATGATGGAAAAAACTGTATGGACAGTTTGAAAGATACCTCTTAAATTTATACAATGCATGCATAATATACTTAAGGATGGAAGATTGGGTCTAAGGCCCCAACAACTAAATACCCAAGATTCTGAAGTTTTCTAGTGCTCAGAAGCCTACTGCAGTTCATCCTATTGACTCAATCTTTAGTGCAGCCTTGCTTGCATTCATTACTCTCATAGTGAGTCAAACAGAAAGAAACAGACGTCGCACCTCTACACGAGCATGAAAACCTTTTCTACCTGCGGGAGCAAGGAGATTTGGAGAAACGTGAAGTAATGTGCAAAAGATGGTCAGTGAGTCATAACTTCTGCAGTGTGACAGTAGCAACTGTGTGCAAGTGTCTATGCATTATACACTGTGACTCTGAGCAGCCCCAGGGCAGAGTAGAAACTGTCAGCTGAAAGACTGAATCATCATCTTAAGACAAATACATAACTGCTGTTAATATTGGGATTTTCACAAGTACACCACAAGAAAAAGGGGTTGACATGAGAAGGGAGGTGTGAGAGACAAGGCGTAGGGTTATCTGTAAGATATGCAGTGATAATCTTGTTTATGCAAAAAGAGAGAAGACAGAAGAGCTAGGAATTACAAGATTAGAAGACATTTAGGAATCTTTGAAGTAGGAAAGAACAGAGTACGTACAGGACACCTTCCGTATGAAAAATAAATTAGGTTTGACACATGAAATGGTTAAGACACTGAAAGGTAAGCTATCTCAGTTTGGAAAAAGCTATGAACGCTGGAAATATTTCCTAAAAGTTATCTGCTCCAGCACTAGCAAATATGCTTCTGGGAGATGCAGTTACATCTGTCACAACTTCAAATACTTACCTGCTAGTACTTGGCCCGTTCCTTTCTTCCCTTCTCAATGCAGAGCTTGCTGTCTTGCACACATTGGTCACAGTGCAACTTGTTCTCATTCTATTTCTGAATTTTATCCGTATGTCCATTCCTGAATTTTATCCACAGTCCAAGAATGAATATTCATTAGACAAGAACATCAGTTCAACTGATAGTCTAGTACCTGAGGTCAAGCAAGGACCACATATGGGCTAGTGGGACCAAAGACAAAAGGAACGCTTCTGATCTGAAGAAGACTTTCTAAAACGTCAGGAGATTGAAAGGAGATTGGGGGAGCTTATAGCTGCACTGTGATATTATGCTGGTGAATGCCTTGAAAAACACACAACACAAGAGACTGTGCAATGAAATGTTAAAATGTTCTCCAAACAAGCCCCACAATCATGAATACAGAGCAACAGAGAATGTCATATTTAGACTTATTCAAGTTTTCTGAGTCACAAATTAGCACTTTTAAGAGCTTATCTTTTTCCCAATTGACTTTAATCAAGTGTTTCAGAAGCTGGAAAATGTTTTAAGTGAATAGAGCTCTTAAGCAGAGAGCCTAGGGAACAGAATAGCAGCTATTTTGTACTCTCTTTCAATGTTTTTGATTCTTTGTCTTTGTTCTTGCATTTTTATGGTTTTCAACATGAGTGAAGAACCACAGCTGTAGGTTTCACAAATGAAAGAGAGGTGCAGGCAGAAAGAGACCCTTAGGGGGACAAGTTCAAGAAAAAATTCAAAATTATTTTCTTGACAGTGTCAAGCTGATGATCCTTTAAGTGTTCACTTTGCACTCTAATCTCTAATGCACTTCATTTAGAGAATATTGTCTCTTGTCTACGTGACAGAATCTCTGTTTTCTAATATATTTTTTAAATGATACTTCAGCTAAAAAAATGGAAATCAAAATAGATCTTCAAAGGTCTTCAGCCAAGTGAATTCAGGCACCTCAGCTAAATTTTAAGGCAAATGGTCTTGGAGAATTTGATGAAAGTCTCTCATGAAGTAAATATACACTGGCTATATGCATATGGAAATTTAGCAGGCAAATATCTTTTCCATGTTCTGTCTCTTACAAAAGCATAAAACTTCCCAAAAAGTTTCCCAAAAAACCATTACTTTAAATGTAAGGTTACCTCACACTTATGCTCATTTTTCTACTACTTGAGTGTTACCAGGAAGTGACTCCTAAAACTTAGGAGCTAATAGTGAAAGAATCACTATTATTACAAAATAGCTTTGTCTTCTAAAACCTTACCTGTAAAACTACATTTGAGAAGTTTACTTTTCCAAAAAATTACAACTCATTTCATTAAATTGAGGGAATAAAACTTGGTACCAGAGTTGACAAGAGTAATGACAATGCAGTTCAGTGCAGCCCCAGTGCCCAATGGAGATTAGATTATCAGAGCACCAACACTGACTTGAGAAATGTCTTTTGAAGTCCTTATGATTTAACAATTAATAGGAGGATTTGTTTGATAGCTAGATGCAGCCAGATAAAAAGGACATTCAGTTCCAATTACCCATTATTTTGACTGTAACAGATTAACAGCGTACTTTGAAGCATTTTATATCCAAACCTGTATAACTGGAATTGAAAAAATTCAATTCACCAACTTCACTACATTTTAAAAAGACTACTGAGTTATATTTTAATAACCAATGTGCAACTATTCATGACTTTGAACTCAAAGGACAAAAGATACAAGTCAAAATGTGGGAACCGGTGATGATCGTTCTCTATTTTATCAATTTTAACACTTACACAATACTTTTATGATGATTTGCAAATATTTCATATCACTTACACTGGTATACATTGAACTAGTTGGTGAATGTTCATCCCACTGAAATCAGTGGAAAATACCTTTTTTCTTTTTGAGAGCTGTTCTTTATTAATTGGGACTCTTGATCCTCACCCTGTTAATTGTTAACAGCAAAGGGATCGAGAGACCTGGGACTGTGCCTGATTGGCAGTTACAACTATTAGTTGTAACTAATAGTTACAACTGTACAATACTTAAATAGTTATTAAATAGTTAAAACTGTACAATAGTTTTAACTACAAATAGTTACAACTACTGAATGTGCTCTGCATACTTCATTATAAGACTTAATTTTGCACTGAGAGACAATATTATTTTTTCTTCTACTTCTCATTCAATGCTTAATGCTCCTTTCACTCCTTTCTCCAAACTCTGCCTCAAATTCATCCAAATTTGTCTTTAGAAACTTATCTGTTTCAGAAAACATAGAACTGTTTGAATATTTCTATTGAACATTTCTCTTAAAACGTCATTTTGAGAAGAGAATTAAAATTTTTAAAAACTATGGAGCTTTCAATGTTATAATACTTGATATATCATAATAATATAGTTAGACTAGTGAAAGCTAAGTCTCCATGACCCTCAGCAGAAGCTGCAATATTTTTTTTTCCACAGACAGGCTTTGAGAATTACTTTGGTGAATGACTGTGCTTTAAAGAAGAAAGAAAAAGGTCTGTGCATTGGTAGCAGATAGTCTTTCATAATCATCCTGACTGCATGGTATTAGAAAGTGGCAACTAGTAGTGGATCTGGAGCTATAAACAAGATCTTCAACTTTAGGAATTAGTTCCCATTGATTAAAATATATTTTTAATTATCTTAGCATTTGTCATCTTGTTAATTAAGCTTATGTTTTTCCAAACTAGTTGCAACAGCTCTATTTTTCCTTTGAAACATAAAAGTTGGCCACTTTTATACGTTTATTTGCCTCAGGCTTGAAACCTTATAGAAAACATCAAATATACCAACACTTGACAATAAAATCAGGAAAAGTGGCAGTTTTGAATATTTATTCTGAAATAGTCAAAAGGGTTTTTGATGCCTACCTCAATAATTACTTACTACATTTTGCTCTTATAGAAATGGTTCTTTGCTTTACAGATGCAATGAAAAAACTCCCAGAAGATATTTTAAATGAATAATTCAAACAATAACTGACAATATAATTGTTTATATTTTTTCATGTTGGCACATTCACTTTATTCCTTCAATTCATAAACCAAGTTATCACTCTCTGTGATATTTATAAAAGTTGAATAAATAAAAGAAACTTTGTAAAGATGTCTTGTCATGTAATTTTTTTTTTTTAACTCTTTTTTTTTACACTTTATTTGCTAATCTGTTCCTATTATTTTAGTTCTTTGAGAACTTCTGGTACCACTTGCATACCACCTTTGGTGGAATTTCAGCTATACTAAGAAAACACATAAACATTGGCAATTAAATTGCCTTATCAATTTTCTGCAGCTTATTAAGTTGTTTTATTGTAAAGGAAGATTAATGTCTTTAGACGAAATAGGAAAATACCGAAGCAGGAGTCCATGAATTAAAGCGGTGATATCTTGTACAAACCCACCTTCTGAATGAATTCTTAAGGAGACAGAACTAAATTAAATTGAGAATGTATGGAAGTGAAATGAAAAGCTGTGCTGAACAAACAAGAATGAAGATACTAACATGAAGTTAGAAAATCTTTCATATGTGCAGAAAAATCTCTCGGAATGAACTATGCATGCTGTGATGCTAAAGGCTTAATAAATCCATAAAAAACAGGACAGCCAAAAAGCAACAAAGAGATGACAAACTCACTAAGAATAAAAATCTGCTTGGGACTAAACAAAAAGATATAGACAGGCGTAAGAACAAAACAAACAGCAAAGGAGCAGCTATGAAGATAGCAAATGGAGACCAAGACGCAGAATTATGGCTTACAAGGACAGAAAGTGCTTTGAAGTTACGAGCTTGGCAGCAGCAGCACAAGAGGCAGCTCCTATAAAAAAGGAAATATGGAGGAAAGTGCTTTCATGTTAGCAAAAGCAGCCTCTGTCTTTATCCATATTTCCCTATACAGCATGAGTGGCCAAGGACCAAATTCCATTCCGACAAAAGAGTAATTCCCAAGCTGGAAACAGCAAACAGCTCCCATAATCTACTTCTCCCAATGCCCACATGAGTAGTGCCATTCCTGACACGATGTCTTACTCTACCTTTCAAGCGCCTAACTACTCTAGCTTCCCCACAGCTATCCCAGTGCAACACCAGATTTGAGTCATACACTGGCTAGATCAGCTAGTACGTGCATGAGGAAGTACAGGCACCTAACACAAAGACATGAACTTATGAATTCATGTTATTCAGAATATAAAATGATATTCAAATTTGAACATGGTAATCACCAAGTGGAAATTTGAATTAGATAAATATCTATGAAAGAGGCTTTTGACAATAGTTTTTAACTCAATTTAAGAGCAGCGTTAGCTGCCTACATTTCTGAAGGTACTTTTTCTAAACAAAAGCTTCAGCTTGGAAGAGCAGAGCCTAAGAAAATCAAGCAGTTAACCAGTGGTAGAAAAGTCATACATAATGGCTGTGAGGAAGTTGAATGAATAGTTGAGTTCCAGCAAATCAATTATGATTAAATTTTAGAGGGGAAAAAAAACACTGCAAAATTCTACTGGGATCAATGCCACCTTCCTAGTTTTCAGCCAGACAGTTATGTTTAAAAATATTTTGTTCAGAATTCAGGCATCTGCTTTGCTATGTGTTTATTTTGCAGGTTTTGTGGTAGAAAGACTGGCAAAGGAGGAGGTCTGTTGTGTAAAATTCTTGGTATCCCTTGTCTTCTTTGCTTTTAATTTATTAACTTATTTAACTGATTGAGAGAGACATTTAAAAAGTTTGCTAAGATCTCAATGTAATTCAAGCTAAAATTAGGTACGTGCTTAAGTAATGGAATGTCACTACTGTTTGCTTATTTGTTTACTGTAGACTTAAACTGAACTCAATTCACCACTTTTTAAAAACCTACAAAAGTGTGTAACTACAATTAAGAATCTGAAAGCGTACAAGGAGGCAAGATGAAAAATCAACCACTAGATAAATAATTTTTTTTTTCTTTGCAGCAACATACCAAAGCAATGAGCAAAGGGTGGTCATCATTTATAGTACCAACAGATTCTCGGGAAAAGCTTTATAATGTCTTGAGTTCAGAGAGAAACTAAGTTCAAAGGGCAGTAGGTTGCTTAAATTGATCTCTAACTACTAACATGGGAATGTACTGGAAAAAGGAAGAAGTCAAAACAAATCTAAATCTGAGGGATTTATATGCTGGTAGCCAACAAAGCTGCCATAAAACCTTGCCTAGTAAGAGTATTAATATAAATGCATATTGCTCTGTTGAGGAGGAACATGTTCCTCTCTTAAAAGCTAAGAACTTCACAGCATTTATGTGTTCTACTGCTCTCTTAAATGATGCTTTGTAGCATTGATTCTGTCAGCACGGTTCCTAACCCTGACATTTTCTGACACTTCCCATTTTGTAAAATAAGAAGAATTATAAAAATTTTTAGCTTTGACCTTGAAACAATGAGCTGATGGATCACAGCAAGGAAATTGAGATAGTATGATCATATTTGTTCCAATCCTTCCTTTTCATGCTATCAAAACTGCAGACTATAGTTTTTATTTGAGATGCCAGGAAAATGTATATTCTTTACTGGGGGTAGGACGGGGTACAGAGAGGAGGGAGGGGGACACATAAATGTTTCATCTCATATTGCAACAGAAGTCCAAATGTAAAATAATACAGGGAAATTTTCCAGAAAATATATTAAGGGAGAAACAACTGGATGGTTTGGGGTTTTTTTCCAGCTTGCCGAATTTAACTTCATCTGTCCATTCTAAATGAGCATCAGATTTAAGATCCAGGAAGCTTCCTTTGGTGTTATGAATAAAGCAAGTTGTTATGCTGTCTCCCGGATAGGCAAGAGCTTGGCACTATGAATACTTAGAACTTGTTTCCTGCTAAGCCAAGTCTCATGTTAGCTTTGATGTGTCAGATCAAGTCTTGTACTGCCAACAATCAGTGTGAGCCAGGGCAAGTCACCAGAATGCTTACGCAGATAACATTCCTCACCAAAAATTAATAACCCAGTTAGGAAGAATTTGGAATAAAATGCTGAGCTGCTAAAATGCATATAGTACTTACAAGTGTCTACTCTATGTGATCCAGGGGCCAATCAAGCCTGGTGACAGACAAAAGGCAGACAGAAAGCACTTTCTTTTCTCTGCCTTAATCCCTCTCTCACTAGTAAAAGCACATCATAAAAAGAGCAGAGGCATACAAAAACTTTACGTGAAATCATAAAATGTGCAGATGCGATACAGACACTTGTTTCTGTCTTCTGTAAGTTAAATGATATGTCCTTGCTAGTACTGCAAGACCTATGATGAATCAGATGAACTTGGATGACACCATCACTTCATATAATAGTCTGTTGACTACACACCTCTTATTTGGGCAATTTCAATATCGAAATGTGTAAAAATCAAAGAAACTGCATTACAAGTAAATTAAGAACTCATCATATTATTATTCCCTCTCCTCTTGTTCCATCTTTCCTTGCTCCTCCTTCTTGGAGAAGCATCACCTCAGAAGGGTTTTTTATACTGAACTTTAAGCTTCTATTATTTTAGCATACACCATGCTGCCTTCACACATTACACAGATTGAGGAGAACAACCACGGCCAACACTCCAACAGAGGAAACAGGTAGCCAGTCTGCCTCCAGCCACTGGGGATTAATAGAAGGTGAGGCACCTAAATTCTGTCTGGAGCAGCATCATTTCTAACAGTGAAAGAAGCAGTCAGTAACTGACAGCATAATTAATACTTCTGAGACAACATCAGGTGCCACAGCAATGGCCAGTGAGAAACCATCATCCTGAAGGATACGTATGGTGGTTGGTAGTCTACCTTACAAATAAATAGGTCATGAGCCACGCTTCATTGGAGTAACTTGTAAAAAGTTTTGCAGGGATGTCACTGGACTCATAGTTCACCTATAAAAGGGTTGAGTGAACTGCAGTGGCCAAGCTGTCATGTATATCAATTCCCAGTGAGTTTCTGCAGGAAAGAAAAAGGAAATGCTGAAGGCAAAAAGAATTGAAGGACAAGAGATAGAGTGGAGAAGGAAAAGATCTGAGCAACCAACAAATGAAAAAGAAAAAAAAAAAGAGAAGACACTACTGGCTGAAAGGTAGGAAAAGTGGAAGATAGCAGAGACAGGAAACAAGGATGTAACTGGGAACGAGATAGCTGAGAAGGCTTAAAGATTCTTACTGTCGTTTTAGCCTTTCAAGTTCTTCCATACGTTTCTCCCATATAAAATACCTAATTTGAAAGATTTAGTCTTGGCTTGATAACACAGACCTTCTTTCCTTGCTTCTGTGTAAAACTACTCGCCTCTCTCAAGTAATTTTAGATAAGTCAATGTTTATAGATCCTGCAAGTGCAAACTGAAATATGTGTGACCCACTCAGCTCGGGCCAGGTTTCATCTCTCAGTCCCTGTCACCTGCTCCCTCTAGCAAAGTAAAAAAGCCTTGGCAGGAACATCCGCACACAGAGCTGAACGCTGGCACAGGCTAGGAACTGCTAAAAGGCATCTGCATCACAGGTAACACCCTCCAGAGGCACATTCCACAAAAATGTCCATAATCTTTTGATCAATAATCAAGGCTCAGCTTATCTACAAGTTTCTTTCATGAAGAAATCTATAGAATTAAAAAACTGAAAATGACATGAATGTTAGAGCCATTTGTCCATTCTCCCACCTCTTCAGACAAGCCCAAGGACAAGTCTGCAGAAGGCTGACAGTGTAGGTTTCAATGTTGCTTATCTTCAGCATGATCCATATTGGCAGTTCTAACTTAAATCTACTGCTTTGTCTTCCAAAGAGGGACAAGTGCTTTAAATAAATCTTCTCTTCCTGTGATCTGTGTTAGTGCTTCATTTTCTCTAAAAGGAGTAAAGAATTTATCCTGATTTAACAGACATCTGGGAGAGACAGGAGTAACAGCACTGGTCATGAAATCTCCAGGACTGTTCCAGAATAGCTTGCAGCAAATGTCTTGGGTCAGTAGTTTAAACTGCATTCAGAACACAGATTTTTCCACGTTCTATACTAGTCGCTCTGTGTCTCCATCAAATCTTATTGGAGTCAGAGAAAACGACCCGGACTGGACCTTTTGCCTGTCAAATAAGGCTGCTTTCCCACACTTTAAAAGCCTCATACTTCAGTGGAATTTGAGGAAGAGAATTCAAGATAGATGTCTACCTGCATTTTCTCAACCAGTTTGGACAGGAAAAACAGTTCTTCAGAGTCCTCATATTCTAATTGTAAAATGGTAGTATCCATTGTAACAAAAATTCCTGAGAACTATTTCTCTCAAAAGATATTCTAAATAAAATTCCATGTCCCACAAAGGAAGACAGAAGTACATGACTACATCATGAACATGAAGAGAACCACATTGTGCTGTAAACAGTCATGTCAATGGGAAAAGGTTGTTTGCTTATTTCTATTTTCCCTCTAAAATTGCAACTCTCGTGTAAACTCTTTAGTAAAAAGATCAGAGCTAGTCACTAAAGTGCTAGTCAGAAACGCCAGGCACTGCAGAAATCAGAATTTTAATCTGAGTTTTGAACAGAATGAAGCCTTAACATGGCTCTCAAGCTATTTAAATATGGAAAAAATTAGCTGAATGAATAAAAGAAAATAACACAGCTGGTGACTATTTAAAAAGGAAGAGCCAGAGTGAGTTTTTGTAAGTTCAAACGGGGATGTTCAGAAATAAGTTCTTATAAACTATGCAAAATCAGATGTTGTACAAATAAACAAATGTACATCTATTTATCTATCCAGACCAAGGCTTTGACAGTAATTAATCATAATGAAGGTTTCTCCAAGAAAACTCAAAAATACTTAACTCTGAAACAGCCTGCAAATGTTTGGTTAAGTTCAAATATGTATATGTATACAGCTATACACATACATTTGAAAGCAATTTAGTGCAAAGTTCTTTTACAAGCATCTCTTCTCAGTACATTATTTATCTTCACTAAATTATTTTGTAGCATCTGGGAAGACTAATTTTGGCAAAGAAAATTTCCAGCTAAAACCAACATCTTTTTTTATTATTTATTTTTAATAGTTTTTGGACTCCAGCAACATAATAGCTACTCAGAGAATACAGACAGACTGCTCCATCCTCGTGCAGGGCAGACTCGCCGCAGCTGTCCAACATATGTCTCTCAGTTCTCAAGTAGTTTATTTGGCCATCAGAGCATTACAAAATGTAGTTTTTCCATTCTTCAGGCAAAAGACGTAAGTGGGTCAGGATCATCATATTAACCTGAGCTCCTTAGCATCCTGCACACTTACAGTTCTGCCTCCCTGAAGAAATGTATTCCTTTTTGTACAGAATCCCAGAATTATTCAGCAGAATTTATCTGGCAGAAATGATGCATCTAATTTTTAAAAAGGGAGGGAGAAAAAGTAAAAAGGAGGTATACTGAACTGAGGATCTGTGCAGATGAAAAGCTCCAAGTCACACAGGCATTGAAAAAACTGGAACATCAGCTGATGGTTACGTGTCTGTCCCTGCAATCCTGCTTGCTGTCCTCTCTCCCACTACCACCAAAATTAGGGATAATGCAGTACCTTTTGTTCTAAGGCTATGTATAATATGTCCCTTTGCTTCATATTTATACAACTTGTGTTGGTTCACTTATATTCATGCCAGAGTCTCTTCTGCAAATCAATTCATTTATTTTCATGGTATACCCTTTAGGACTCAGCTTGGGCTTTTCTGATTTAACTTTTTTTTTTTTTTTTTTAATGTTTTAATGGTTTGTGAGAATATTTTCCTCTCTTGAGTATTCCACTTACTGCATTAGAAGACAGCACAGTCTCTCAAAATCCTTAATAGTAAATAGCTGGGCTAAGCCCACTTTAGATCAGCTAGGTGAGGAATGGAGGAGAAACCAGACTGCTGGAGTTAGGTTTCTGCTTCTGCTCCAATACAGAATTGCAGCCATTCCCTTTCCTGACATAGGATCTTGCTGGTCCTTGGTCCAGCACTGAATGAGGACCATGTTCACTGCCCACCAGCCAAGGGTTGACCAAGGAGAGCAGTTGTTAGAGAGTCACTTTCCATTAGTGGCTGGAGGCCCCAGTACATTAACTCATCCTGAAGATGTTAACTCATCTCTTTTTTAATGAAGCAGAGGAACACTACTTAGCAACCTTCCAAACCAAACTGAGGGTTTTATCCAGCCTTCCATTCACCTTCCATTTAATGTGCAGTTACACCAAAAAAAAACAACTTAATATTTTGAATTCCATGCTGAGTGTATTCATCCTTGCCAATGTTTTTTAAACCAACGCAACAGGTAGAATTTTTCAAGCTATCACAGTTTTGAAAGCTCAGGTTCCTGTTTTAGACTCTCTTTCCTACAGTACTGAGTCTAATCATTTCCAGTACCACTGAACAACTTAATAAGCTGCAAAAACTTGATAAGACAATGTAATTGCCAGCTTTTATGTATATTCTTAAAATAGCTACGTTCCTCATAGAGGTTGTACAGAATATAAGTGTTAGCAGAAACAATTAAAGAACTGAAACAATAGAAGCAGATTAGAGAATTATAGCATGCAAAAACTGTAAAAAATTCCAAACAAAATGTCATTACTCCTTGCCTTGCATAAACAATGACTTTAGGTACTGAAACGAATTACTCAAAAACAGAAAATCTGGTTCACTACGAATAACGAAGATAATATTTACTGGTGCTACAAGAAAAATAGGTATAAAGAATCTTATATCAGTTCAGGTAATTGAAGCTCCTGAAATGAATGAACTTTATCTTAAACATTACAGGTATTCATGGACAGTGGGATCGAATGCACCCTCAGCAAGTTTGCAGATGATGCCAAGCTGTGTGGTGCAGTCGACACGCCAGAGGGAAGGGATGCCATCCAGAGGGACCTGGACAGGCTTGAGAGGTGGGCCCATGCCAACCTCATGAAATTCAACAAAGCCAAGTGCAAGGTCCTGCACCTGGGTCGGAGCAATCCCAAGTACACATACAGGCTGGGCGGAGAATGGCTTGAGAGTAGCCCTGAGGAGAGGGACTTGGGGGTGTGTGTTGACGAGAAACTCAACATGAGCCGGCAGTGTGCGCTTGCAGCCCAGAAGGCCAACCGCATCCTGGGCTGCATCAAGAGAAGTGTGGCCAGCAGGTCGAGGGAGGTGATTCTGCCCCTCTACTCTGCTCTCGTGAGACCTCACCTGGAGTATTGTGTCCAGTTCTGGGGCCCCCAACACAAGAAGGATGTGGAGCTGTTGGAGCGGGTCCAGAGGAGGGCCACGAGGATGATCAGAGGGCTGGAGCACCTCCCCTACGAGGACAGGCTGAGAGAGTTGGGACTCTTCAGCCTGGAGAAGAGAAGGCTGCGGGGGGACCTGATAGCAGCCTTCCAGTACCTGAAGGGGGCCTACAGGAAAGCTGGGGAGGGGCTTTTTACAAGGATAGATAATGACAGAACAAGGGGTAATGGTTATAAACTGGAAGAGGGTAGATTTAGACTGGATATAAGGAAGAAATTCTTCACTGTGAGGGTGGTGAGACACTGGAACAGGTTGCCCAGGGAAGTCGTTGATGCTCCCGCCCTGGAAGTATTCAAAGCCAGGCTGGATGGGGCTTTGGGCAACCTGGTCTAGTGGGAGGTGTCCTTGCCCATGGCAGGGGGGTTGGAACAAGATGATCTCTAAGGTCCCTTCCAACCTGAACCATTCTATGATTCTATGATTCTATTCAAGCCAGTGGAAAGATATGGTCATTCACTTGTTCCAAATAGTGGCTTTCAACACACAGCCAGCTGGAATGTACAATCTATATTCCAAATTATTTCCATTCCTAGTGTTAACGTGTTGCACACAACAAGACTCCTCCTGTTTGTGTCAAAGCCCCAGCCTTCTACATCTAGTGCCATGATTCTGTCATGGTTGAAGAGAAGCACCCTGTTTCAAGTGTATCAGATATAGCCTCAAAGAAAATCCACAGTAGTGCTCTCACACCTATTTTATGCTAATAACACTACTTCAATAATGATTAGGGTCACTTGTCTACACCCTTTGGCAGATGCTCCCCATTCTTATCAAAAAGCAAAAAACCAGCTCCCTTAGACAATAATAGAGCTATGCAAACACAAACAGGATTCAAGAATAATTCTTCCTCTAGCCTTGACTTCTGTCAATACAGTACATTTTCTTCTGTGTATCTCTTGATCATACTTTAATATATGCTTTTTAACAACGTTGACAGGAAGCAATACAGGTTAACTGTTCTATTATGCATCACATTAAAAAGACAGCAAGGTTTTTCAGGGGGAAAGAAAGGGTAAAACAAAAGGGTTTGTAGTAAAGTGATTTGGAAGACACTAAATTCATCTTACATCCCAATCAATCTGCAAATGAAAAGATACTTGACTCGAGATGTCAGAAAAGTCAGACAGGTATCTGATCAACTCAATGAAAATCCTTTTATAAACTCAAGCTACAATGAATACTGTAACCTTACTGGAAGAAATGGCATGCCTTATACTCACAGGCATGGTAATACGGAGGAATTTTGACATCTGAGTACCTGATCAAAGCATGTCTTTGTTTTATGAAAGGTATCACTCCATTAAGTGTTTAATCAAACAGCTCTGTTCTATTAAAGAATGAGACCTCTAAAATAATGATCTTGAGAGCTCCCAATGCCAGAAAATTTCTAGATGACATGACCAGAAGAACCCTGAATATCTGCTCAGTGCAATAAATCGGCGTAAGAAGAAAAAAAGATCATATTAGAAGGAGATTCCCTCACAGTATTTCTGCTGATTTCCTGCAACATGAATTTATGCTGTTGGGATAATCAACATAAAATGTTATGCACGTAAGTGCAGTGAAGACAAAGCAGAAGGAACTACTTTACACTTCTATCTTTTCTCACCTGATAGTCCAGCTCAACTTTAAATGTTTCTAGTACATTTGATAATCAGATCCTTCATTACTTCATGCCTCCAACTGCTGCATTACAGAAAGCAATTGGGTAGTCTGATACATTAAGGATGTTTAGATCTTATTTCAATCACATCCAGAAGCTGCAAATCAGCTACTGCTTAGAAATCAGGCTGCAGTCAAAGGTAGGGCTCAGCTCTATGTTAGCTTTTTCTCTCAAGTTAAGGTACTGATGAAATCTATTAAAAAGCATGATGAAAACCAGCAGTCTAGCTGCCTGCTACCCAAATTCCAATTGGGCTTTCCAGTCCATGCTTTGCTCTGCGATCTTGCAGTTACCAATGAACCAAATCCCAAGCAGTTCCCCTTAAAGTTATCTCAGTAGTGCCGCCTGCAGCTACGCTGCAAAGCGGGGCAGTGCGACAACAGGGAGTTTCATCATTTTTCACTCTGAATAATGACATTCCACCCCTGTGGGAGGGGAAAACTGGCCCCAAGCCTCCACAGATGCATGCAGGGATTCCCGAGCTGCTGCCCATGGCACTGTGCGAGCACACATCGGGGCTGCCTCGTGCAGGGGAGCTCAGCGCTCAGCCAGGGCCAACACAACCCCACAGCACTGACATGGTTTCCTCCGCTCCAGCTGCAGTGTAGATGTGTTTCATTCTGGCACAGCAGGCATACACTTTGCACATTGCAGTTCTGCTTTTAGCTGGAAGCTGTGCAAGAGACTGTACACAAAGCAGACAGCGAAAATGCAGGACAGAGAAAAAGGTACAAAGGTAGAAGTCGAGGGTGTTCTTTCCCACTATGAATGAGGATGCATCACTCCGTATTAAACCCATATGCTGAAATGCACAACTCATTTGGGAATCAACACTCACAGAGAGCTCAAGCATTTCAGTGGAAAATGCTCACCGATGCCAGGACACTGTATTGCCTCAGTTATGTTGAACAATGTCAAAAGCCCAAGGAGAATAATGTTCTGTCAGCTGACGTCAATCCCTTGACTTAATTCATACTGGAAATTGAGTGAAGAGAGTATCCTAGGAAGTATCACATTCATTCAGCATTGGGAGGTCCTGGAATCACTGAGTGATGCAAGAGCACAGGCACCTGCTGTGCTTTTCCTGAAAACTTGTCATTTGCCACATGGAAAAAAGAGACAGACAGAGGGAGGGGAGGTGTTGAGTCCTTGCGTGGGTAGTTGTGTTGCTGACATTTAGCAACAGTAGGTTGACTTTCACTGCTGAAAGAGAGCCAGAAAGGCTCAGAAGAAAGTTTGCAATAACTGAGAAATACTGCAAAGAGAGAAACTAAAATATTAGGCAGAGCAACACAGCAATTTCTACTTAAATGACAAGCAGATAACAAGTATGGAACAAGGTAACTATGGGAACTTCCTCCATTGCTGAGATGACCGCAAATCAAGGCCATGGTCCACTATCAACTACTTTTATTTTTGTAAACCAGACTCTCACCGCGTGAGCTGACTTGGTCCTAAGTGAGCCCATCTTGATTCCCACCAGCCACGAATGTGGTCTTAGCACATTATTAGATCTACAGAGATAAAAGATATGTCACAGTGTTAGAAATAAGTCAGCTTATAAGAGTTAAAATGAATAACTAAATCCAATTTCAGAGCAGCTCCTGATCTCTGGGAGGCTATTACAACACAGTGACAGCGATTATGATGGCAAGTAATGATAAAACAGTCAGCAAATACAACAAACATCCGACACTAAAAAACAAAAAAAATCTGTCATTTAAAATCCACAGTTCCATTTTGATTCTGTCTATTCACATCTGAAGGGGTGCTCTGGGAAACAAGGATGCAGGAAAGGCCTCTCAGTCCATGAACATGTGACACAAACTGATTAATTATCTTCAGGAATGACTTTTCAGTTCCAGTACTGAAATTTCTGTTCTCAGCACTGATTTTATTCTCCGGTGCTCTGTTGTCCATCACTTAAAATAGAGCTTTAGAAGTGTTTGTACACTAAAGAAACATTACCATTGTTCATTTAAGGCATAATTAACAAAAGTTACTTGCCTAAGCAAGTTGTACGTTTCTTGGTTTGATCTGGGTTGACTTAACTTTCTTTTCTTTGTTTCAGTTATGTGTATGCTTTTATATTTAATGTTCATTGTAGACACTCTCCTGATGTGCAAGCAGAGGTTTCTGAAAAACGTCAAAGAGGACTTGATCAAGAAAACCTGAGAAAATCTGAGATTTTGAAAGCCACATACATCATCCTTATGTATGGAAGGATGATGCTAGACAAAAACCAGAAACCAGAAAGGTAAAAAAAAGCATTTTAACTAGTGAGAAAACACAAGCGTGTGATGATTCTACACATTATAAAAAGACAAGTGGTTCAACTGAATTGAAAAAAAAAAAAAGAGACAGCACCTGTGAATAATTTAAAGAGAAGCATACATGTACTTCAATAATGTGTAGCTCCACTTTAACAGTCTGTGGGGCTTCCTTCCCTCCCCAGTAAATTTTGGGATCTTTCCTGTTGAATAGGAACCACAGTCACAAGAACTGTGCATTAATACTCCCACCATAAAAGCACAACTGTCCTAACAGAGAGCTTGCAGCAGAAAAGGTTCTATCTGCAAAAGAGAATATCATTATGGGCTCCAACAAGTAGATAGAAGGATGTTGAAGAAAGAAACAGAAAACTGCTGCAAGATAAATTATTTACAGAGAATTCCATCTAGGAGCACAAAAATCTTTTTTAAAATCCCATTTTTTTAAGCCATTGATTTCAGAATAGAAACAAAGAGGTGCTGAAAGATAAATGATAGCCTTTACACACAGTGCACTTAGCAAAATAAGGGGAGAGTAAGGAATACAAACAGTATACAAAACGCTAAAAGCAACAAAGAGAAGACTCATCTAAGCCGTATTTATTGGCATTAGTTTTTCTTTTAAAAATGTACGAGTGCTCTTTTATCATAAGCACTTCACATTTAATCCAAGCTGTATCTTGGGAGTTTGTTGTATACGTACCAACTTTCATATAAGTGAGACATGGTTATTAGGCTTTTAAATAAAATATGTAAAACTCAGAAAATGACCGAGATCATTTGTGCATTTTAATCGAATGACTACTGGGGAAAAAAAAAAAAAAAAAAGGGTATTTTTATCACATCACATCTTAATAGGGCTTCTGGATTGGGGAAAAAATAATTTGCCACCAAAGTTTGCTGTTAATCAGTTGCATGTCAGCATACATTCTGAGTGACATTTAAATTATAAAGTATAGTGAGATTATCTCCACTCTTGCAAATTACCTCTTTATAAAAGTCAAAGTAAACATTATGCGCTCACTAGAGATATCATTAGTCTCCCGTTTACTCTCTATATGTTTCTTTGGATTATAGGTTGTCTCAGTCTATAGATATAACACTTAGATCACCTTAGAAAAAAGGAGTTGCAAGTTTTAAGGCTGACCTTTGAAGATCCAACCTCCAATGACCAACCTCATTAACAACTGTCTCATCAGGTTTACGTGTAGCTGACAATCTTTCTCCACAGCAGAGACTCAAGTAAGCCTCCTGTGAAGCACTGACAGCACTGACAACCCCATCAACAGCACGTTGGCCCTGACTCATCCTTTTAGAAAAACAGTCTAAAGTCTACATGAAGAAGACACATGAACAGAAGTTCACTTTCTATCTTACCTTTATACGAAAAATATCCATCAACTGACGAGTATAACTGAAGAAAGATATAGGAAAATGGATGGACAAACGGATGAATAAAGCAATTAAAAGAAATTATTGATGTAGTATCTGTAACAGAATTACAAATAGCTACAGCAGTTTTATATTAAAAAAGTAATAGAAAATTAATTCAATATATAAGCAAATAATTTTGTTGAAATATGAAGAATTGGGACAAGAAAGGAGAGAATTAATTTCTAGCCTTCCTCATGTTTAAACAGTCTATTATGATCTTATAAAATGATAATTGAAGTGTCAGCTCTCTTATGTAGTGTAAACTAAGAGACTTTAAAAGGGGACTCTGAATTGTCAGATTGATTTTTTAAAAGAAAACATTCAGTGAGACTCAACGTGTATCATATATATCACCATATACGACAGACACATCCTACTACAGCAGGAGTTTAGCAGTAGAAATTTTTCAGAGAAAAGTTCTAAATTTGTCCCAGTGCAGAAGAAATAAAATCGTAGTGAAATGGACAGATCGCTGTGGCCTCAATTTTTTTCCCAAATCTAAAGAAAAAAATTAGAAAAATCTTGAAGGTTGTCTCTCAAAACCTTGACTTATCCTGATTTTTTGGCACAATTAAAATGAAAACAATAACAGTATCTGTTCTGAATTATAACTTTTATCTCATAGCCACTCTTTCCAATGATCTTGAACTTGGCCACTAATCTCAAACCTACAGCGGACTCTAGGTATTGATTTAGAGGTATAGTAAAGGGCAATTCACAAGGAAAAGGAAAATGTCTCTAGTATATAAAAAAACTGCCTGAGCATCCATGTACGTAAGACATTTTTTCATTTATTATTGCAACTGTTATTTATGTAAAACTGCTCCCAGATGGAGCAAAAATTTCAAGTATGGAAGAAAGCATGTTGTATGCAGTGTCTTTTCCCTATCTCACGTAATTCAAGTAATTCTTACACAACCCACAGAGACCCAACCGCTTGGAATTTGTGCAAAGGGTTCTTGTGGAGTAGACTCACCTTATTCCTTCTCTTTTGGCTCCACCATCACCGCTCAGCAGAAAGAAGTAATTGTCCTTGTACATAGGTGGGAGAGTGAGATAGTTACCAAGGAAACGGGCTTAGTTTGACAGAGATTTGGAAACCCAAACCCAGCTGGAGATGGGAAATCTGAGTATCCTCCCCCAGAAAGCATTTGAAAACTAGATGCAATCTGGCAGTAATTAAAACCCAGTTAACTCTTACCTTTCTTCCCCTTGTGAATCCATCTTTCACTTTATTTACTTTTAAAAAATTCTCTTCTTTGATTAAGCAGATTCTATGAGAATAGCAACAAACAATCCTGAGGGCCAACATTGTAAGAAGGACACACAGATCCATCTTCTAAGTTTAGAAGGATGATTACTCTTCTTTATTCAGGGGAGAAAAATCCATTTTGTGCCCCTAGGTACACACGAGGGACTCTTGCTTAAATGAAATTCAATCAACATAAGCAAGACCAGATTTTCTCCTAAGGCTGGAACTCAGTCCAGAGTTCAGTACAGTACAGACATGCCATTGATTACTTAGAGAGGTGCTATAAAAAGGATTAAAGGCAGCAGCATAGATCCTGAGCTGGTGTAAACCAGTGGCAGTCGCATTGATTTACTCCTAGCCAGAGGAGAGCTAATCTAATTTACTAAGGATCTCAGGTCATTGCATTTGAAGAACTAGGTAGCAGAAAATGATGCTGCACAGAGATATATCAGCAGAATGTAAATATAACAACAAAACAAGGATGGGGAGGAACTGTTTGAGGTGGTTTGAGGTGAAAAGTCCAAGAGTAACAGCCTAGAGCTAGACAAGAGAATATCCACTGCAGACAGCAAAGACACATTTTAAAGGATGGACTTGCCAGAGAACTTTTTCCTCAGAGGACAAAGAAACAGCATCTCCAGATGCTTTCTGTGGAAAGTTAAATTTCAGTCTGAACTTTGCATTAACTTAAAAGTGATGACTATTTTGTTTCAAGTGGGAATCCATGACTATAATTTTACCTTTGCAGAGGAACAGTAGAACCACCCCCTGCATTTTGCAATTATATGGGAATGTATATCAGAAAACAAAGTCATTTTTTTTTTTTTTTGAAGTCAAGGATCTATGAATTTTCATCATAAGGAAATAAGTGAAAGACACTTAAAAATCCTCAGAAAAGTCATTGTTGCAAATGGATAACCAGCACTTTTCACAGTTTAATATTTTTCCACTTATTTCAGAAAATGAGGTAGTGCAACGAGGGAAAAATGGAGCCTTAACTTGGGTACATTGAAATGTTCAAAGCTGAATTCATGAATAGACTTTCTACGAAAATTATCTTAAACACCACAATTATACATTTCAGATACTAGTAAATTCCATTTATATGGTCTAAGCTTCATGAAAACAAAACCCAAATTTCTATCATGGCAAAGCAAATCAAATTTAACTATTTTAACAGCTGCAATTGTCTCTAAAAGGAACTCTGGCTAAGCCTTCTGAGATCTTTTTTGACATTTTATCAAGACTGTTGAAAATGAAGGTTGTAGTTAGCAAGCTGAGACGTCTGAGGGATGAGATTTCCACCTGCCACCTCCCAGTGATGTCCAAGCCCTTTGCAGTGCAAGCTCATCTTCTTGCACAGCCCTGACCATGTCAGGAGGAAAGCTGAGGTGGGCAGCCTGCACTGGCTCATGATGCTCATTGGTCCTAACAAAGACCTTCCCAACAGCCAGACCATGGTACCGCATGCTCTCTCTGACACTGCCACCTATCACATGCAATTTGTCCCCATTTCACTGTGAGATATTTTAAATTGAATATACACTGTGGGGTTGCCTTACTGTAGCAGTGAGAAATCTTTTCCCCAAGAACAGAAGATCACACCAAACCTGAGTTTTCTATGATGCACAATTTAGTCCATCTAGGTGATGACTTGGTGGATGCTCTTTTCTTCCTTCCCTCTAAATCACTGTGAGTTCTGACTAAATGCTTATCTAGACTCCAGTTACCTAAGACACATTAATTAACTCTTTAGGACCTTGGAGTCTGAGAAGAATATTAATCAGTTTATTAATTGTTACCCAATTCTGTGACTGTTTTAAAAAGAAATTGAGGACATGCATGCAAAAGTAGACATTCTTTGTGAAGACCTTATACAAGGAGTTATGCACCTGTACAAGCAACTTGCTTGCTTGCCTTGCCTGCATATAACAATCACAACTGCTATTTGTGGGGAATAAAGAATCCTATTTGTTATGTTCTAGTAGAATTTTCATTTAAACTTGAAAAAATATATCATTCTTGAATTAAAGTTCCAATTCCTCCTCATATTTGAAAGTTAAGAATACACAAGCAAGCACTGACCAGTTCTATATTATGATAGTAGAAATCAAAGAGAAGAATAAATCAGATATTTGGAATCAGTATTCAAAATAAGTATTCAAAATTGTACTTTGGACTGAAACTGTTACAAGGGATATACTGCTCATATGTACATATTGTGGGCTTTCATTTGTATTATACACACACACAGCTTTTTCCTATTATTTCTTCCCTAGCAGCTCTAGAAATATTACTTAAAAACCTGATAAAGCCAAGTATCACGCAAAGCGTCGTTCTGCTGACACTCTTATTTAGCTCAGCAGTGAGTAAAAGGGGGCAGGAGAACTGATCTGCATTCCAAATGACCATCTGAGATTTAGCTCCTCAGCCACACAGTGCTGGTAGATTCCAGGAGCAGGAAGAAAGAGCCTACAACATAGAATCATAGAACATTCCGAGTTAGAAGAGTCCCACAAGAGAGGGGAGTGGTAGCTACGCTAGCATATTCACTGGTAAAGCCTAAACTATATCTTGAACTTCTACTCAATCTTCTTGAATTTAATTATTGGCTTTAATTATTTCCTTTCTTGATGGTTATTAGTCTGAATCATCTAGGTAGTTAAGATTTTTTTCTCACATTTCTGTAAAGCTATCTATTCATACATATTCTTATATAATTAATACATTCCCACAGGCTGGCTCGAAAAATATAGAAGCCATTTTCTTTTTTCTTCCCCCCAAGAGTGACTTATCTTTTTCCTAGTCAAATTTAGGATTTTGTCTATGGGCCTTGCTAGCAGGAAGAGAATTTTAGAAGGGTTAACTCAACAACCAGAAAAGAGGACTGGAAAAATAAGGACAACTTTAAAAGAAAAAGGTTTCTGTAGAAGCCTAGGTGCAGCATATTGTACTTCATTAGATTGAAGCCAGCTTTCACGTACAGTCCAGCAAGTGAATCAGATACAAACAACACACTTGACCCTGTTCCCAAATGGCAGAGCAGCTGCCAACCTATTCCTACTTTTAGTTCTGCGTGAGAGATATGACAGAGAGATTATAGCTCCTGGATAGCAATTTCTCTCATTTGGAGAGATTTTTTGAATGAATTGAACAGTTGCAAGGAATGTGGTTTCTGACTGACCCAAAACAGCGTTATTCCTTTCCCTGAAAACCAGTAAAGAGACCTAGTCACAGTGCTACAGAAAGTTTTCTATGAGATGTCAGTAGACAGCTTTCGGGTATGACAGAAACTGGGACTTGTTAAACATCCAGGGTAACACTTCCATTTTATCTGAAAGTAATAAGGGTTTCATTCTGCTTATTTAGCCATGTTTTCTGACAAGAGTATAATTTGAAGCTGGAATTTGAGCTATAATTTGATACATCAAGTGTAAATTTTCTTGTTTTTCCCTAAGTCAGCCGGTTAACACTATTTACAGTAATGTCATTGTCTGGCATTGATATACAGTAATATTACACCATGTCACGTAGTTTGACACATTTTAAATTAAAATTGAACAGATAGTACTTTCCCATACCAAGTTCCGCTATCGTTAATCAGCCACATACTGTTCCTGAAATTTAATTGTTTTAAAACCACAATGTTAATTCAGAGACTTACAGGTGAAGATTGCCAGCTGGAAAGCACTACATGAAAAATGACATTGACCTTCAAACATGTGCATCTGCCTCAGCCCTCTGGGACATCACCTTTTTCAGATGGAAAACCAAAACTCCTACTCTTTGCTGGGAACCACTACAAAATCACACTAAAATGCCCCGCTTTAATTGGCTTCACTTGCTCTGCAGAAGTGAGGAAGAGTTCATGCCTAAAACAGATTCATCATGAAGAATTCTGTTAACCTTTCACTGGCCAAAGTCAGGCATCCTAGCGTCCTTATATGAAATAGACCAGAGGTGCGACCACATGTAGGTATTGATGTGGTCTAGTGGGTGAGGGATGGGATATCATCAGGTTTATTTCCACAGGCTACATTTTTCAACTGTAGATTATTCTGGGAGAATTGAAAGGATCTCTGTGGCCTCAGTATTGTATCTTGTGCTTCTTCTAATCTAATTTTTGGAAAATGCAAGGTGTCTGGACACCAAAGTCTCTTCTGCAAAATCACAGTGACCAGAAATCAGAGATGATTGCTTATATCTAGCAAAGCCAAGGATCATGGGAACTGGTCTAGTTTGGACGCTATAATGAAAACATCAAATATAGTCTTCATATTTCAAGATGCTCCTTGACACTAGATTACAAAATAAGACTTCTGTGTTCGTTGCCTAAAGTTAGACTCAGATGCTTTATGCTGCCTTTTGTCTGAACAGACAGTGGCATTGCTTCCTTCCTTGGCAAACCTGACAGGCTTCCTGGGTAAGGGTTCTTGTCAAACGGAAATGGACCATTGCTGACCTAGATGACAAGATTAACATCACTAATCTCTTACGTATTGGCAGAAAGTTTTGGAACTAGATGAGAAGTCTAATCTCAGATCAAATGCTCACTATTATAAGTTTCAAAGACTGAAAGCTCCAGGGATGGGGCTTCCATCACATCTCTGGGCAACCTGTTCCAGTGCTCTGGGGCACAGACTTACCAAAAAGCCATGAGAGCCAATATTTCATAATTAATTTGATGTTCAGAGATAGAGACAGAATAATTATAACTATTTGATACAGTTCTACAATATGGACTAGGTTTGACAAGCATCGAAGCATAAGAAAGATCACTTCCTCAGATCAGGTGAGAACTACATGGACTACCACATGAATGTAAATATCTATTAAGACCTCATATTATGCACTGCTACAGCCAAACAGGAAAGCCCCTTACTTAAACAAATAGGGTCAATTCATTTATTAAAGCCAGAAACATGCCTACCATTGCAGCATTAAGTGGGAAATCATTTGTGCTCAGGCAACAGCTTCTAGAATTCACCTGCACTCTGTAGCAAGCAACTAGTTTTCAGGTTTCCATCAGTTCCAGTTGTTATACACTCCTAAGAAAAATATTAATCTTTGGTTAAAACATTTGTTATTACATCATCTATTATGCTGGAAGTTTAACATTGTTGAACCAGAAAGAAGAAATTAGAAACATCTTGAGAAGAGCATTCTTGTTATCAATCATGTCATCCTGAGCATGTTTAGAAGCTTGCTGCTGGCACCAGGAATGGATGTTTTATTCAAAAGAATGTATTTAAAGAAAATGACAGCGCTTTTCAATTCCACTTTTCTAAAACAAGAAATCCTTCAAGTCTTCCACACCATGTGGATTTCAACATTCCAGTGATTAAGACTATTTTCAATTATACATGCTTTTTCCATTATTTTTTCATAGCTTTAGGGTAGGTTTTCAACACTCTGCATGAAGTATTAAGACACACAAATCACTCATGACTATTAATGGAAATTGCACAGACGGTGGAAGAACTGGTACAGAACAAGAAAAACCAACTCAAACCACCAAAAACTCAAGAAAAACCTGTCATGAACTTTGTAGAGTTGATCTCTTTCCTGTTGTTTCTCATCTTGCCAAACTGCATACTTCCAACTTCTAGCCCTGGAAGTGAAAACGTCAAACAGCTGTAAGAAAATTAGAAATGGTGAGATGACCAACACAGTTTCACATACCCAGTATTTTCAGACAGCTCTCTTTTGGACGAGACAAACACAGAGATGGATGAGCTGTGTGGTATAGAAAGGCTTCTGGACAAACAGTGGTGGGCTCTGCACTTGGAAGAGGACACATAGCCTGTTTCCGTGTTTCGCATTGTTGCCATTTCGAAACAAGCACAATTGTACTAGGACGGAATATGCAACACTTATCTATTGTCATTTTAGTGTTCATTAGACAAAGAATGGCCATATTTAAACAATGTTTACATACATATTTT
Organism: Penelope pileata; assembly: GCA_013396635.1. NCBI lineage: Eukaryota > Metazoa > Chordata > Aves > Galliformes > Cracidae > Penelope > Penelope pileata. The sequence goes on along the minus strand of WBMW01004035.1, from coordinate 552,009 downwards.
TTTTTAATCAAGGGAACCATTACTGAAATCACAGAAGCCCACTTCATTGCACTCCTCTGTTGCCTCAGCAAACCCCTTTTCTCCAAAAAATAAACTAATTTCATCAGTGTAACTTCAGAAATATCATAATGAAAGCATTCATTAAACCAAACAGATTTCAGTCTAACATTTGTTAGACTTCAGTGCTGAGAAGGGGCCATTTTCTCCTTTTTTTTTCCCCTCAGTGACAGCTATAAACAGATTTGAAGAATGGAAAGGCTTGAGAAGAAGGCCTATGCAGAATGCTAAGTCCAAACTCACTACTGTACTTTTTAACACCAGTTACATTTATTTTTTAAGTACAATGTATGGTGTTTTGTTACACATTTTGTTTTCTAATGGCATTTTAAATGGATTTTGAGAAATGTTAACCATGTTTGTAAAAACCCAGAATCACCTCCTTTGCAATGGGCACCTAGGCCACATATTTTGAATTACAAAACTGCATTGTGATTCTCTTACTCTCCACATAAACTCTTGATTGTAATATGCAGTTTCACAACTAAGCTCAAATAATTTTCATTTTGCCCTCAAGCACGTATGTATAGTTGGAAAAGTTACAAGCTGTTTTTTGTGACCAAAATGATTTTCCTTCTGTATATTCTCAGCTAACAAATGTAAAGTACAATTATTTGGTTTAAGCTGAAGAAATACATCAGTATTATACAAACACTGTTCTTCATTACTTTGCCAGAATTTCCTTGAAATGAATTTCATCACAGTATGATTTGAACTATCTAGCAGAATAATATTAAAGCAATAAACTATATGAAATTGCATGTTATGGTACACTTGATAGATAACTTGGACAACCTGAAAAATTATTGCCATGTTCTCCACTTAGTATTACAATACCTAACTGCAACTTGTAATGTTAACTGTTCTACTGTTTCCTCATTTTTACAGCTCACTGGAAAAATAAAGCTGTCTGCTGTCATTTTAGATGTTTCTGGGCAGTTGTTTGTTACACAGACGAAGAATAAAATATGTAACTTTTATATATACATCATATCATCATTTTTATAACCCAGGGACTTTTTAAATTAAATGAAGATTCTTTCTTGCTCAAGAGCAAGTTTCTGAATCAAAACCAGAATAGCAAAACGGTGAACAAATGGAAGTCTGCAGCTAGAAGTTATGATTCATATTCTCTTAAAAATGGAGGCATATGTTTCATGATTAACTTCTCTGAAGCTTTCTGTTCTCCAGAATTTCCTTAAATTTTGTAACGTTATTTTTTGGCATGTTTTATTCATCTGAAACCACAAAAATACAGCATTTTAGAGCCATAAGAGAGTGGTGTGCTTTGCAACACACTCTTACAAACAAGAGGTCTTTCAAAAATACTGCCTCAAAACATCACTTTGATGGTACGTTGGGATTCCCACTTCCTGCTGAGAGAAAGTGTGTGTGCCCATTCGCTGCCCAGCTTCTGAGCCACCTTCCCAAGGGAAACACACCAGGGAAGAGCAGGGAAGCACACAGAACCTTCACAGCAGTCAAACAGAAGGAGAGGCTTATCCTAAATATGGTTATTTCAGGGATAACTTAGGGAAGTCAGGAACAGTTTCTGACTTCACAAAATTAGTCTTACAGCTATAAAAGGGGAATTTAAGACAAATGTCAAAGACAATAATACTGCTCACCAGGAAGAAGCTTTAGTTAATTCAGGTCATATGAGAAAAATAAGCAAACAAACACTTCAAAGCAGTCTGTTTTCACACAAGGTGTTTCTACAGATCTGACCAGTGTTTACTTGGCAGTGTTTCTTGGCATATAAAGATATTCACAGGAATCACAAATAATTTACGGCAGTAAGTACAGAGAACTCACTAATCTAAGCGTTCACCTACCTTGCTAGAAGTGTAAATGTTTACGAAAATTGGAAAGAAGACATCTGCTAAGCCTAACACTTTGGTTCAGTGAAACAGTTTAAAAATTTATACTTACTAGAATTTTTAGGTGATATTTTTAGTATGATCATTGCAGGGTTAATTTGTGTTCTTGTTTTAGAATTAGGAATATATATTTTTATGACATAAGGTCTACTACAAAAGAAAAATCTTGATAATCACTAAAAACGAATCTAGATAATAGCGCACACATCTGCTCATTCCCTTGACACCTCTTGGAATAAGGCTGGTAAAGGAGGTGAGTAACTGAAGCGTTTTCATGTCTTAGTAACTCTACTGGAGCATAAGCTATACTTACACTGCAAGTGAACTCTCATTGCATCATATAGTCTCAAAATGAACAGTAATCTCTATTTTTACTTAGGAGAAAACAGACTGTGTATCTCATCTGTTCAGCTATATTTTATTCCCAGCTGCTTTTTATGTCCTTGTTTCAGATAAAAAGATATTGGAATCTTTCAAGTGCCTCCGAGAGCCTGTTTTGTCAACTCTTCTGAAAAGATAGCTTTCAAAACCAGTGTACTGAAGCACTAACCTGCATTATAGAGGACACACAACAGCTCTTAGGTCTGTGCACTAGCTCCATATTGATATCTTTCTTAAAAATAAATAAATAAATAACCATAGCTCATGCCTACAGATCTCTGAGCATATGACAAGACACAAATTAAAACAAAACATACAGGAGTAGAGCTGGCCAATAAGCACATACTGCTTTAAACATACGCTGACCTCAGACAGGACAAGTTAGCAGTATCTTAAAGTACACCTAAAGCACACTGTCAGCTCTGATAAGACAGCTGGTAATAATCTGTTCTGGCATAAGTTGATAAAAGCATTCTAACACGACAGAGGTCTTTGACAAACTACAATTGCCACCCTCTCAAAATTTTCATTTAGTATGACAACAAGTTTGTATTAAAAATGTTTTTAATATCATAATTCTATAACATGCAGCACCTAAAGGCTCTTCCAATTATTTATTCTGGATTTTAAGATTAAGTCTACAAGAAGAGAGGTTTTTTTGTTTAAAATCCATTCAGATGCCAGAAAACCTGCCACATTCTTTAGAAGAAACTCAGCTCCCATTCAGGATTGAAGCAAACAGGCTTTGAGCTCCTACCTCCTATTCTTAATTGGATTTTAGAAATTGTCATTTGGATGCCTAAGCAGGAGCTAAAAATTATGCAGTTTCCAGTTATCCAAATATTCAGTTCAAGGCCCCCTTTGCAGGTGTACACTGATCTACAACATATGATTCAAAATCAAGGTCGTTTTTTTCACTTTTCCTAATTTCTTTCCTCTCTACCATAAAACAATGCTCTACCACACCACTAGCAATTGAGAAGAATTATTTATCTTTTCTTTATATGAACACATCCATAGTAAACACTGTTTTAACCTGACACTGGGGAGCTGGCTGTTCCCAGCTAGAAAATGCACATTGTGTTGTGCCACAGCACTGCCATGCACCTAAACAATACTGGAAAACATTTACACCTGATGCTACCTTTTAAAGCTGATCTACAATACAACTTCAAAGCAGTCAGCCTTACTGAGAGGCTACAACAAACATACTACTTCTAGCATGCAAAGTTATATCTACGATCCCCAAAGCCAAGCTTCTGAGTGGAAAGGGACAGTATAAAAGAAAATAACGTGGGGTAACAATATAAATCATCAAAGTGCAGTCTCTGACACTCTGACCTTCCCCTCACTGCACCATTTGGAAATTCTTTATGTATACAATATGGGCAGACACAACCTCTCCAGGCACTTAAAGAGCTGCTTTACTCAAAAGCTTTCAGACACAGTAGAATAAACAGGAAACAAATATTTGACTTGAGGCTTCCTTTTCAATGCATGCACAAATTCAACATAGAGGTTGGAGGAAAAAAAAAAAAAAGCCAGCAAACTTTTAAGTCCTACAGCAGTAGTAGAACCACAGGTGTCACCTTTAGCCGAAGAATTAGAAGTGAGTCTCTGACTACCTATATATGTTAAAGGCCACATCTTCCCTCCACTCTTTGAAAAATAAGAATAAAGAACACTAGCAAAATTGCAATAAGATGATTTATTGCAAGCTCCACTGTTTTATAGCACTGTTGCTTTATATTCTGGTTATGCAAGGTGAGATTCCTGGATGCCACTAATCTAACACACACAACTATTGAAGATTTCCTTGGTAATACTCCTTTAAAGTGGATGAATTTTTGTACAGTTAGCGTTATGTGTGGAAAATGATTATTAGTTATTGGCATTAGCAGAGCCAGGACGCACAGAAGCTGGTTAATTGTCAGCCTGTCACTCAGGAACCAAACCAAGCTTAAGAATATTGAGTACCAGAAGAATGAAAGAGAAAACAAATTGTTTTTCATGTTACTGAAAAACCTATTCTCTCCTCACTGAAAACTCTCTTACTAAAAAAAGAAAAATGTCTATAGATTAAATATACAAAGATTCCTAGCATCTCCCATGTGCAAAAAGACTCCAATATCATCTTTTGTTTAGCATCATAACAGGTGAGGTCCCAGTTGACATACGAGCATATTATGACCACTGGAAGCTACTATGCTAATAAACTATACTAAGTAACATTAATACTAGTGTTGTACTAGTTCATTGTGATAGCTTATAAGTATTTCAGATGAAAAAAATGTATTGAAAAAATCATATTTGAGGAATACCAAGAAGGAACAAGATCGTGTAACATCTAAGCAAAAGAAATTCCAAACTTTTTTTAAAAGCTGATTGTCATCATTTTTGCTTACTTCAGAACTGAATCTGGGTAAGCCAAAGGAGACTTTTCTTAATAACTTAAGAAGAAGCCACTGCCCCGCAGAAATGCATAACAAGCACATTCAGACACAATAAGGCAGTTATTAAAAAAAAAAAAAAAAAAAAAAAAAAAAAAAAAAAAACTATAAATCAGACAAACAGTTAACTTGACTTTCTGTCTTGAAATACTTACAGTTCCTGATGTCTTCTTTACTTAACACTATCTGCAGGTCTGCTGACTCACAAATAAGTTCCAGGTGACCATGCCAGGTGATAGTAGTTTCAGGTTTGCTTATTTTGGCTTGGCACACACCTGGTTGGAAGTAAGCAATGTATTGAAAACTAAGCAAGCTTTATCAAACATTTCAAATTCTTCTTTACTTCCTACAGGGCAACTCCCCCACCCCTCCTCCTTTGCCTATCCCTTCTAAAAAGTTTGTAGCCCTCAATTGTAGTATTCTAGTTGTGCAATTCATCCCACTATGTGTCTGTGATACCAATTAGGTCATAGTTTTCTAATTGCACCACAGTTACCATCTCCTCCTGCTTATTCCTCATGCCATGCGCTTAATGCTTCATAGAAGAGTGGTGTAAGTATACTAAAATGAACAAAGTTAGGCAAGACTTGGCTATAAATGACACCAAGTACAGAAGATACATCACCATTTCTGTTGCCAGTGCAGCTCTTGCTCTCCCTCCGCTTCCTCATGCCCAGTGATGCCAAGCAATCTGGACATTGGTGCTATGCCTTCAGTAGCAGCCAAGATATTGGCCAGACTGAGCTCTGCCAGCCGACCTATGACATGAATATGACAGGGGGGTCCCTGTATTATGCAGCCTAATCCTACAGGTTGCACAAAAAAAAGATGCAACTTCTTTTGATATGAAAAGGACCAACCACTTTTCCAAATTCTGACCAGTCTTAGCTTCAGTGTACCTACAAATAAAGCTTGAAACAGAGGTGCATGGTTCATGCAGTGAGCCTATGGGAATGCAGAGGTACTGATCAGCACTGTGTGCAGGGCCTACAGAATGCTTAGGAAAGGTGCACAATTAGCTGAGCGTATACCTTTAGTAAAATACTTGTAGGAAAGTTTCATTCCTGCAAGTTCCAGTCATCATGGGACTCATCTAATGACTGATGAAGTCAATAGAAATACAGGCCAAGGGCAAGGGACTTTGGCTTCATTAAGACTCCCAGTCAATCTCAAAAGATACTCTAAAGATTCTTCTGCAGTCCTTTATAGGCTTTGTTCAAATAGGTATTTAGTCAATAAATTACGTTGTCAAGTTGCAATCCTTTAGAACAATCAGTTCTTTTTCAAATGAATGATACAGCAATTTCTTAAATGTAATATATACTTGCTTTTTCTCTTGCTACAAGAAGACAAGCTATGAATAAAAATTAGTTAACTGAAATAAAGGAAGGTGGACATCATTTTTCAGTATTGCTCTCTCTAAGGAAAACACTTGGAAAAAAAGATGGTATCCCATATCTTCCTTTCCCTTTGTATTTTACTTTATTGTCTTTAAATAGAATTTAACAAGACCAACTTACTGATTATTATAATTAATAATTTGGAAATATGATAAAGCCAAACAGCATCATGAATGATCACATGCTCAGTTCAAAATGTGGTACAGTCTAAACTGTACAACATCAGATAGGATCATCTAGACATTATACAATAAATCCCTGAAGCTCTGGATAATGGTTGAAATTCTGCTTGCAGTAGCAATAGAGTATTTTAAATTACATTATGAAGCAAACAAAAACGCATACAAAAAAAAAAGTCTACAACTGATTTCTTCTTATTTTCAGTTATTCAAAGAAAAGCAACACAATATTAAGAGATATATTTAAAATAAAGCATTTTGCTTCTGAGCTATTCATAATCTTGAAGAGTATCACTGTAAGACACATTCAGCATTTCAAGAGACTGAGCTGGAATTTGCCTGATCAGTTTTAGTGATCAATACATCGAAAATTAATTAAATCCTTCTGATGAAGACTAACTGAAAGCAAGCTAACAACTGGAAATACTGTGATACAAGCCTTGAAATCCAAAAGTGAGCAGAAGAGATATTAGAAAACCTAATAAGAATACTGAATATTAATCCACCATCTATAGGCTGAATCAGACCGGTTTTACAGCTCTGCTAAAACCATTGTTTTCTATGGAACATTACAGGATTAGTTTCAGACTGAACTTTTCCTGGTGAGATATATGATCACAGATAACACTTTTTGATATTGAGAAAAACAAACAAACAAACAAGCCTTTTCCTCAGCCCAAATGCCCACTTACAGATTAGATCTCTTTCATGTTTCTTACAAAAATGTGCCTCTGTTCAGGGCAGCCTAGCTGAGCTCCAGCTTAGAAATGTACTTATTGAAAGAAGTACAGGAAGAACAACTGTTCTTTCGTCTCTGTGAGAAAAGGATGCCTAGAGCCAATTATTGTTTATCATACCAGATACACATTTTATGATCACTGTGTTAAACAAAAAAAATGTTTAAGAGTTGGGAGCCAATTTAATATCTCCAAGTCCAATCACACAGGAAAGATCCCTTACTTGTATTTTATGTTGCTCAGTCTAATTGTTAGGTTTTATTAACTTTGCATGCTAAGCTGGAAACATTAGGCACAGGTTTCTCCTTGGGAGAGCAGCAAAGCTAAAAACAGCACAAGCACCAGAGGAATCTGTGTTTATAATTGCTCTGTTTCTTAGTTGGACTGTGTCAGCTCAACTTGGGTGGCAGAATGACACGGAGAGAAAAAGCTCACTTTGATTTAGAAAAGGTTGTTTGCAGGTGTCAAAACAAAGTCTACCAGGAAACCAAGGGAAAAATTAAATGCTGTGAGCCATTATTGCAGGTGTGCTCTAGTGAAAATTATCATCCTTCTGTTTTTGTCTCTGTAACTATGTTGTGCAGTTGAGGCCAAACGTAGCTTGGAAGAAATTTAAAATGCTGTAAGCTTACAGTGAAACTCAAATTTAAATTTCTTGGTCCAAAGACACAGGTTAGAAATTATTCGTCCTTCTCACTGAAGACAGGAATACAATGCAAGCTGACAATGAACCAGCACTGAGGATTAACCATGCAAAAAAAGGCATTTCTGACACTGCATGGGTCTAACTTACAGCATTTAATAAACAGCCACCTTAGAGGCTGTCTGCAAGCAATTAGCATGCATCGACAACACATCTCCCCAGCACAAGAAAACACTTCTGCCTTGCTCGGAGGGGCACATCACAGCTGCACCTGTCGAAGCTGTGCCCCAGTGAGCCAGCCCCAGGCCTGTGCTGGCTCCTGGCTTCAGGCCCATGCTGGCTGCAGCCCCAGCGTTGCTCAGTGAGCTCTGAAAGGGCTGGGGACACCCAGATCCATGGGGTGGTTCCATGCTGCTCCCTGCAAGTCTGGGCTGAGGGTAGGGATGGAGTGACTCTCACTGTTTTCATCTAGAGGCCATGCTGGAACATGGAAAACAGGTCTGCAGATTTTTTTAAGGATGTTGGCTGGAAAAGTAATTACTCCTACCATCCCATAGCTAGGCTCTGGATTAGAACAGAGACTGCCTTTTCCTGATTCCTGTACATGTACATTTGATTACAGCACAGATTTTATCTGGGGAAAAAAAGATCTTCTGGAGCACTTCAACCTGTGTGACCTACCTGAAGCACTATCTCCTGTGACCTGCTGCCACTGGGATTTGGAGACTTTCATGCAATCAGATTCATAAGGATTCAAAATGATTATATGAGGAAATATGAAATACAATGTCAAACTTCCTGCAACAGTGATACACAGTAAACAGGGCTGAATGCTAAACGGGGCTCTCTCAACAGCAGATTTATTTATTAGTCTCTGTGCTGCATTGGGTGCTGCTGGAACTACTGATTCTCCAGGAAAACCTGGGAGCATCCATGTCTTTTATGAGAGAAGTGCCCAAGCCCTTTGCAATGTGTAGGCTCTAAGAAGCGCCTTTGGAAAGTGGAGAAAAAGATGAACTCTATAAAATAAACTAAGCTGACCAAGAGAAAACACTTCTTCTCACAAGGCTGATTCAAAGAAATTGAGGGTGTGGGGTATGTCCAGTCTATTTGCTCTACACTGATATGGAATGAAAAGAAAGGGCAGGTGGGAATTGAAAACGCCAACAGTGAAAAAGTTTCCTATTTAAAATGTGTATGCCTGTAACCCAAAGTCAGTAAAGGTATGTGTATGCTCTCAAAGATAGAAGTTATTGTTTCATCTAGAGTGGTATACTTTATTTTTACACATTTATTAAAAGTGGTCCAAGTGTCGTAATTTAAAAAAAATTGTTAATTTCACTCTGTATGGCTGAAGATTGTCTATGCCATAGTTACAGTATGCTTCATCTCAGTAAAGTTTAGGCATCATATGAATTATTTTTTGCTGAATTGACTTCCATAACACCTCATTGTGGATTCTAATTAAAAAATACACACAGGCTTCTGCTCAGGAAATACAGAAGAAAGATATACTGAATACACTGAGCAATCATTCCCAACAAAGATTAAATACAAATATACTTCAATAAAATGAAGCATGAGACCTGAATCCACAGGTTCAGAGTTGAATTAAGTTTTAAGTTAGGGTTGTCTTTCTATGTTTGCTTAGCTCAAGATATTTAATTCAGTGCAGCACACATTGACTCTCCAGAGGTATTCATAACAGTAAATTACTTTAGTTGTCTATAATGATGAAACTGGAGGAGTTGATATATCACAGGTGTCCCTAAACTCCCTTCCCTAAAGTACACAAATACTGGAATTCCATTGTCAGCTTCCTTATCTGTACCACAGCCATTGTGCTAGCCCAATTCCATTAAGCCCAAACTGATAGCTTTAATTCAAAGTACATTTTAATAACGTTATTTATAATAAAAATAAAATGAAATGATCAGAAAAAAATTGAAAACTCCATTTCTACAACCTACCTTTCACTTAAACTTGAAAGAAAATCAGAACAATGAAAGTACATAAAACAGTTTCATGGTTTTTCTGAACAAGAAACACGTCAATGACCAGCAGCCAGTATTCTAAACCCACACAATACCCCACAACAGCATTTGAAAGATACAGCATAATTCGTGCATATTTTGATTAAAAGTTTTACTTACTGTTGATGTACTAGGACAAAAATCATGGTAATCCCCATCAGAACCAGGGCCATCTTCTTCAGCAAACTAACATACCTGTAATTACATGATTTCTTTACATTAACAGGCAGTTTTACATCGTATTTTCTACATATCCAGATATCATCAGGGCAGCTGCTAAAGATTTAATGGTTTCCAAGCAGAGTTATCATTTACCAATTGGTGAGTGACATGTGATTCCTGGTTTAGAAAAACCCTAAAACTGTTAATACTGAGGCTGGAAACTCAGATGGCAGCCACCATGAGCACCACAGCTTATCTTTGATGTTCTGTCTTTAAAAACTTTCACTGATATCTCAGAAAACAAAATATTTTTTGAATTACACTGATATTTTATCATTTCACTTTTTACTTGCACTTATAAACATTATGCTTTATGCCCCTTTATAATGACAGCTTGTGACACCTCTCACTTAGAAAGGAGTTTTTTGCCATGTTAATAGCTTTTTGTCATGCAGCACACCAAAGGAAATGATCTACAACAATTGAACCACACTTACGGCAGGTGGACAACCTGTGGCATATTAAAAAGTGTAGTTGAAATAGCTTTAAAATTTATAGCTTAATTATAAAAACACAATTTAAAGCTTGTAAGAAGGAAGCAGAAGTAGGCACTTGGAAGTTCCTTTCAGTTCAGCAAAATTTACTTCAATTAAGATTGCAGAAATAAGCTATAAAGAAAGTTCAGTAGTACTTTTAGGTCTACTTTTATGTCCACTAACTTTATATACGTTTTTACTCATGGCAACTGCCATGAAATTGTAACAGCTCTGTGCAGCCTTCTGGGCAGCTGGGAAGTCACTGCCTGGGCACAGAGGTAGGACGATGGCTTTCACTGGGGATCCCTGGTACTCCACTCACACTGGAGTTGTAGCTGTGCCAGGATCCAGCTTTGCATTAGAAACAGAATAAAAAGCCTTAACCCTCGCACTCTTAAGTTCTTTTGCACCAAATTCTCTACTAAATACTACAAAAAAATATCATTGTTTATGCAGTATTCACACAAATGCACAGTATAAAAATGAAAACAAGCCAGCATCACATCACGAGATGCTCCCACTGGCACCTATGTTATCAAAAGCACCTTCAAAAACAGACAAAGCGTTGAATTGTCGTCACCAGCCATGACAGCACATTCCTGTCATTCCATAATGCTCAGGGAAGCTAAAACACTGCATAAAACAGATTTCAAACACCCTCACAGATAGAAAATATTAGAAGTGAAATATGAGTAACCTCTTCCAAAAAGAAGCTGCATGTTTTGATTTATGGAGTAAAACTTCATCATCAGTTACATAATGTTCTCATCACTGAGCATGAGGTTTTATGGCTTAGGTGCAACATCATATTGTCCCTGAGCCATCACAATTGCTACCAGTTAGTGGCATTTCAGGGCACCAGCATTCTGATGAAAGTGTTTACAATAATATTGAAATAGGCTCTTTTTCCTCAGTAGTAAATACGTATCCAAGTGGGAGGTGCAGAGTACAAGAATTGACTCAGGTATATTTTTAGGCCAGGATTGTATAGAGGACAGCATATTGCTTGTGGCAAAGAGGAAAGGGGAAAACAGCTCCTTATTATGTTATCTGGTTGTTAGTTTTTTGTTAGGTTTTTATTTGGTTGCAACTTCAGAAATATAATTAACAGTCCCCAGGCAAAACTGAAGAGGTGGAATACTAATGGAAATTTTAATCTTCAGCACAAAAATCGAAAACATTTGAATACCCTATATACACATATATCCATTATTTAACACTTGAGACCAATTCAAATGTAATATTTTCTTACCACCTAGGTCTCCATTTCCTTCTACAGTAAAATCATTTTAGCAATTCAATTTCTATGCCCACCTTTTCCTCTGAGAGACATTATATTTGTAAGTGTCATGTTTGTAGAGGTAAGAATAGTAATTTTAAACCTCTGGGGTTGATTTGTGATGAGTATGGGGCAGGTGGGATATTTCCTAGATTTACTTATTTAGGTTATGGTCCTTACAAGCAAAGTAAAAGCATTCTGCAATCCTCATATGAATGTTTGTGCTGCCTCAGAGAGCTATTTTACCTGCCCACTTTTTTTTCTTTCTTTTTTTTTTTCCTCTAAGTAGTGCTCCTAGATTGTTACAACACTTCAATTTTTTCCAGCTATGCTTTATCTTGTCTTGTACAATCATTCTGAAGACCAAAACAAAACAAAAACAAACCCTCAATCTCAAATATTCCGTGATCTGATGATTCTGTGAATGAATCAATGATTCACAGGTATGGAATATTTCGTGGCACTGTCTTTCATTGGACTCCAGTCATATGCCTTATTTTTGGAGAGTACTATAATATCATTAAACAGGTCGAGCATCAGAAGGGACCACTGCTCTATATTTCACAGCCCATGATGTATGTGGTTTGGGTCTAAGCTATACACATGTGAGTATATATACATACATTTCTCCCTATATTTTGCATATTAGCCAGACACATTTAAGCTAATTGTCCAATGGAGAAATCATCAATTCCAGCTAGGGCAATGTTCATTTGATAGCTGAGAATGTACCACTGGCAATTTAAGCTCCACAACAGGTTTAAGGTCAGTGTTAAGACTGGCACTGACACCCATCATAGAATTGGGGGGCGGAGAGGCAGAGAAGATTGAAAAAAAAAAAAAAAAAAAGGCAAAATGAAACAGGAAAAATGAAGGATAAAAATAGAATAAAGAAAAGAAATGGGAAGTATAACAACTTCACTGCAGGTATGAATTGCTGTTCCTTGGTGTTACATCTCAGTAAACAGAATAAATGCTTGGTGGTGTGTGACTGCTTTCCAATCAGTGAGAGCAACGTGCCGTGACTAGTAATGGGTCATCCTTCAGCCTTCTTTTTCTATGGGGAAAAAAACAATGACAACATCTATGGCAGACCCGGACTAGAGAAAGTATGACGACCGGTCCATGCATTAAGTCAGGGAAGTCTCTAACTTCATAATGTACAACCCTCATTACAGTTCAAAATGGGTTTTGCAATGCATAACTTTTTTGTAAAAAATATCATGACATTAATTAACCCTTTTTCCACATCCTTTTGACATAGAAGCACTATTCTTAGCATTCCCAGGGCAGTTTTATTCAGGTCATTATTTATGTTGTAATGTAATAAAATCTTAGAAGAAACAGTGCATTTCCAGACAAGGACAAGCTAGAGAATCACATTTAATGATGTCTGCAGATGCTCTACACTTTCAGTAAATATGCAATTTAGCAAAAGGCATTTAAACAGATGAAACTAGCAGAAGCATTTACACACTTAATAAAACATACTATGCACTAACAGTATAAACATCAGCTACAGTAACAAACATATTGCAGAGGACCCGGTTCCATCGTCTTTGCCCACCACAGATGAGCTTCACTATCACTGTTTTTGATTTCTGGTAATGCAATTTACATTCCATTTCCTAGTGGAAGGCCACTGAATATTGAACATTTGTAAGCTGTGCTACCACTAGCCATATCTGATCTGCTCAGAGTCCTCACCTCCATTTTTAAACTACTTAAGGTGGCAGTCTAATTTCTTCTCTCACAAAAGAAAATTGTTGGTACAGAGCTCTGAATGATAACGAATCTATGTCAAATACTCAAGTTATATTTTATGCATCAGTGTGACAATCAAAAGAAATACAAATTTCATTCTAGTGACCCCACCAAATCCTAATCTTTGATTGGAGACTGCAATATTCAATCTGTGATTTTACTGTTGAGTTTTGAAGTCCTCCCTGTAGACAATAGACTCTATCCATCCCTTGAGGCCTACAAATAACTTGGCAACCACTCGTTTGCTGGTGTATTCAAGTACTTTTATCCTACTGATCAATACTGCTTCACCATTGCTCTGTGTTATGTTTCCTCATTTTGTTTCTCTGTATATGTAAAAGCAGACACAATTACATGAAAACGAGCGCTGTTTTTCCAACATGGCAACTTACTGCCTCAGGTTACCACCTCAGAGAGAGAAATTGGATGTAAATAATGTCACTTAATGTGCCAAATAACATTTATATGCAGAAAAATCCTCCCTTCAGATACTAACGGCCTACTCTCTTTTATAGGCTAACACTTAGCAATTAAGCCACCAAACATCTGGCTTTCTGATCGCTCAGTAATCATTTAAATCAAAAAGAGGATCCACTGAATGCCTCTATGGGTCATAGTATGGAAGAAAAGCCCAAAGCAAAATATCTGTGGCATGTACAGAAGGACACATTCTAAAAACAGCTGATGCCTCTTATTCAAAATTTACTAAAGCAGTGTGGGAAGCTGAGAATCCTGATGATTTATGTGGATAAATAACTTAGCGAGATGCAAAGGTTTACACATCTTTATTACAATAAAACAACACCTGGTGCCCTTTTGTCACCATCTGCATGTTCAAAATAATTTGGTCAGCATTATTGGCTTGGAAGATAGCCAAAGAGTCAAATTATTCACTAAACAGTGTGTAGGAACTGAGGAATTACAAGCAGATTTTGAAGCATGCTAACAACAAAACTTTACCACATGTTGCTCTTGCTGACAGCTAAATGGCAGCACAAACTGAAGGCCTCCACCTATCCATGGAGCAGACTTAACAACTGCTCTTTGATGTACCTGGCTAACTCAAATTCCCTATAGGAGGATGAGGACACTGCACTCAACGCTTGTGCCTTATGACTGAATAATCTGTTTGTAAAGCATGTCCACACTTAAGAGTACTAGGCACTTCAGAAAGAAGCAAACAAAGGAAAAAGAAAGTAATTGTACTAATTAAAGCAACATTTTTTTTACTGAAGCTTGCTGGAGTCAAAGTCCATTCACAGACCTTTACTGTATGGGCACACCCAGATCAGTTGGGAAAGGAGCACAGGAGGTTACAGAAATGGCAGTAGCAGAGGACAAGCAATACTCCAAATTCTCATGGAAACTCCTCCAACACTTTATGATAAAAGCAAACTTGCTGGAACTGAGGGAATTAAATAGCACACCAGGGAGTTGCTCATACTAAGCAATTTTTCTTCAGAAATTGTGAAAGATATACTTCTTCCTTACAACTGCATGTCAATCACTTGCTTATTCAGACATTGATCTTAATCTAATATGGAGTTTCTTCAGCACCCTGAATTCCAGCTATTTGGACTGGACAGATGGCATTCAGGCATTTCTGTCCCAAACGAACTGTCACGGTCAGAAGCTGTGTGTGGTGAGAGGTGCAAACATAAACCACCGTCCATGGGCAGTGGCACCATTCTGTACATCTTCTTTATGATTCTATCATTCTGTTTATTCTATCTTTCTGCCATTTGACATATTTTCATGAAAATCAAATGTAAAATGGTAGAAAGAATCCATGAAATTATCAACTAGACTGAGGAAAAATTGGGAAATGAACAGAGGTGGGGTGTCCACTCTAGGATGTGGCTTCCGGTTCTTTGCAGTTGTGTTCTCTCTTTTTGCCTACAAGTAAATTAAGTAGCTGTGGAGCAGCTCTGACCCTTTCACAGTCCAGCCACAGACAAGCCAGTTTCTCGCCTGTAGCAGACATTATAGTATCTGTAAAATTGACTTACCTTTTCTTTTCTAAACACTATTTTTCATGAATTACTGCCCCATCTGCTTCAAAATGCATTGACCTGAAACATGGGATACAAGTTAGTAGCCTAGAAGCAATGTTTCATGTTCATATAAGGAACAGTGTAGTGAGGCTATGTGCAAGCAGAAAACCAAAAAATCATAATTTGGGCTTCCTTCAAGTGCTCTTCTAGCAATCACTTCATGATAAGAAGTACATTTACATATTCAAAATTCAGTCCTGTAGTTCAACTACACAAAACTTAGTGTTGGCTTATCCCCTAAACTATAAAAAGGTAAAAGAGTTCTAATGTGAAAATTGGCCTCTGTGAATAAAATATAATTAATGTTAAAAAATCCTGTTGAAAATGAAAGAATATTGCAATATCTGCCTTTCAGAACGCATCTTAATTCTAGAAACTTGATGGAATCAGAAATTAGCTTGCAGTACATGTTCTTCATAACTGTGTGCCTTCCTTTATACGCCAAAAGATTATTTACAGTAAACTTAAATAGTAACAGAAGATATAACATCAGAATTCTTGGATATCCTGGGGTTAGTTTGCTCACACAGAATTATTTTAATACTCTAAAAGGAAAAGAGAAAGGAAGGAAAAAAAAGAGAAACATTTCTTTTTTATTAAAGGATGGCTCCACTGCCCAGATGGAGGGGATGTAATTGAGCAAATCCACAGTTAGCATCATTGTAAGTGGGCTTATTTATACCATCTGACGATTGGTACAATAAATAATACATATAAAAGACTCAGATACTGCTGGACTATTTAAATTTCATTGAAGTTTTTTTCTTTAGATTTCCAAAAAATACAGAGTGGAAACAAAAGAGCCACAGTCTTTTTGTTGCCATGATGTTCTGCATGGGAAACTTGTCTCTCTTCCAGTAGCTCCACAGGAATTATATGAAAAAACGCTCAAATCTCTGATCTTCCCTGTTCATTTTCATGAGAATAGACAATATTGGGGAAACTTGCCAAACAGAGAGTTAGCGTTTCCTCTTTTTTGTTGTTTTGTTTTGTTGTACCCTTTGAAAGAAGGGGCAATTTCAGGCATTGTTCCCTGTCCAACACTGTTAAATCACACTGCTAAATACAGATTGCACAAGTTTACAGCACAGCCCTGATCCTACCGTGCACAGTGCCCATAGGCATTGGCTCTGCTTGAAAATTAAGTTCTTTAAACCAGATTAAGGTAAATTTACAGACTGGAATTCACACAACATCAAAGCATACGATTTAGACAACACTAGTCTCTAAACAATTATAAACCCTAGTGTGAAGTATATATATTGAGGAAGAGCTCTCAGACTTAAGCCGCATCAAAAATTGCTCATAAAACCTTGCCAGATGCCAGATTCAACCCAGTCTTCTAGGTACAGAAAACTGTCCGTACGGGTTCACTTGAGGTTAACTGGAAAGTCTGGACTCCAGCTTTAGATTATCAAAAGACATGTGAAACCTACATCGAACTAGAACAGGCAAATTATTAATTCTATTTTAATGTCTTCCAAGTTAATTTATCACACAGCCGTTTTTTTACATCATAGATACTGTTCAAGACATTTAAGATATTTTTTTCAGCTGACTGTGCACTGCGGTTTTTAAAATAACCTTTGGGAAATCTAAGTGGCTTAATGCTTTCACATGAGCAACAGCAAAATTTGCTGCTATTTTTTTCTCCTATGGGTGCTAACATCTGAAGGTTAACTTCACCAAATTTTTTCACTTCGTTTATTGACGGGTCTGGCATGACATAATTAAAAGCTTGGGTGATTCACTGTAGTTTAACATTATCACAACCAGCTCTCTGTAATAGGAGGGAGCACCTTTTATTCCCGTAACAATGACCATGACAACACCTGTAGGATGAAGATGAGCTGAGAATATAAATGAAGACTTTCAAATATATTTTTCTATAAAAAATGTTTCTGTTTTGAAAGCATAAAATATTTGTCAAATGACATCAAGCACTTCTCAAAAGTGACTGTACTTAACACAGGCTTCCACCATATTAAAAAAAAAAAAAAGGAGGATGTGTTCACATGATATTCTAGGCACTACTAGCAGTTCATTCTATCAGCAAGGTTGCTGGCTACCACAAGGATTATTTATGGAGATCTTGATGAAACAGAAATCCTAACACACACTTTACTCACTAGCATAGGATTACCCATGAGACAGGAAGCTGAAGCTGTGTTTATAGGATCAAAATCCATAAGCACCTACCACCTACTCATAAGTAGTAAGAAGTCTTTATTTTTTTTTCTATTTTAAGATGATAATACAATTCATAAACATACGACTTGCATTATAGAACAATGAATCTCTGGTGTCACACTAATTAAAAAGCTAGTATTACATTACTTCCTCAAGGGCTCATTTTATAATTTTTAGGATTATAGCGCATTGATTAATTTATACAAGTTTTTAATCCCCTAGTATTTAATGAAGTCTAGGAACTTGGGAACGTGTGTATAATTTAGATTTGTATAATTTTATTACATAGGAGAAAAGCTAAACTGGTCATGTACTACTTTATGTAGAAAAGTGTCTGAGCACACCAGTTCAACTATCAGCCTATTAACTATTTGCAATGAAAACATTTGAGTCTAAATTAATTCTAGGGTTATTAGATTATTTTTCAGCTTGCTAAGGACTCCAACAAGCATCGCTTGTCTTATGTGCTTGTCAACTGCCTTTTAATTAGCTACTGTGTAACAACTGAGCACAGTGGGAAACTAATATCTGTTCGAGCTATCTCCCATATCATTTAGAGCGCCTTGAAAATGACATTGTCATTATCCTGTACAGCCTCAGATTTACCCATTCTGGCACATCAAGTTAAAATAGCATGCTGCAAATAGAGGTTCGTAAACGCACTGCACTAAACACCATAGGAACTAGCAAAACAAACTGTTGAAGAAAAAATATTCTATAAAGATAAAATCCTGAAATATGCTGTTTCACTTTTACAGTCTCAAAAACGCACTTCACTCACCTCATTGTGAAATCACTAAACCGACCTACAAATCATATCGGTTCACAAACAAAAGAATTTTAAAAATATTACCTTCTGTACACAGTGCAAAAATTCTCAAAAGCTAGAGTTTCAAGAAACATAAACATCAAATCTAAAACCAAGCCTTATACATGGGGGGAATCAAAACAGACAAAACCCAAAAAATCCCAGACACTGAATCTTACCAGACCTTCCAGTAGACGAGGGACTGACCCTCAACTCAGGGCATTAATCACCAGAAACAGAAAAAATTTGGATTTTTAGAGTATATTTTCTGGTCCAGTGATGCCTACAAAGAAATATTTTAGAGTCTCTACCTCTCTCCAGACCATAGATGTAAAGAAAGGAGACTGATTATTTAAAGCACTGAGATAAGATGTATTATGGGGTTGGAGGATGGCACACAGTTTATAATGGTACTTCCAGTTTCTGAGGTCTTTTCACTTTGGACATTCTAAGCTGTGAGAAATAAAAATGAGAAAAAAGAAAAAGAGGGAAAAAATGGAATAAACTTGCACTGTCACAGGTACAAGATGAGCCTTGACCAGGGAATCTGCTTAAATTCTGAGATTTATGAACAATCCCTTAACGTAGGGATTTTTCTTGTATTTTTGTCATGTGTTGGTTTTATGGTCCATCCTTCTCTATTTTCTTTTTCTCTTTAATTTAGACTTATGAGATTTATATGATAATAAGGAATTTAAAGAGACACATGAACGTTAGTTAAGTAATAATTAGAATTGATAAGCACGTTGGTCTGCAGTCTGAGAATTTGGGATTTGCATTCTGCTTCACATCACTTTTCTATTTGGCAGCATCTCAACACTCCCTTCACATAGATGTAACCAACTAAACATGGCATCTGTCTAGATGGGTATTGACAAAGACATTTTCTGTTGTATTTGTGTTTTCCAGACAACGGAGCTAGCATGATATAAAACACTACTTAACACCTTGCACAGATGCAACTTAACAATGTTTTTACTTGGGAGAATACCTACAGTAAAATAGGAACGGCTACAGTGTTGGTAAAGGTGGTAAGTTGTGATGTTCCAAAACCTAACAATTAACTTGAGTTCACAGACAACTTAAAGAAAATTCCTTTCTGACACTATTTTAGAAAGATCTAACAGTGACAGCAATGCTAAATATAAGACTTTGGTGCTAAAAAGTACTCAGCCATAAAACATTTATCATCTCTTATAGAGGAAGCACCTCTAGATGATTAAGTATCCAGGTTTATTTCGATGCATGGTGTAGTGCTAAGGCAGAGAGGTAATTACACAGCAGGGAGAAATGTCTCTGTGAAGGCAGTGAGAAGAACAAGCCTTATTTGTTTCAACTCCCCACAATTCATTCACTCAATGTTTTTGAAAATCTCCCTGGCCTGTCATGTTTCCACCTCAGACAGCCCAAAATGATGAGGGGTATGAGTAAGAGTCACACTGTGACAGTGAGGGGCACAGTGTAAAGACAATGCTAATTTTGGGCTCAGGGAGCTGAGGTACAGTACATGTAATAGTGAAGCAAGGCCTCATTGTAACACCTTTTACTTTCTCTTTAGTACTTTTAACTTGCAGTATTTACAGACTTCTTTTTTTATTATTATTTTTTTTTTTTTTTTGCATTTAAAATGGAAAAATAACTATTTGTAAAATGGAAGCTGCAGAAACAATACTGGAGCAATGCTGTACAGCCCTTCTTCACCTACACTAATTTGCAGAAGATAATCTTTTTCTGTGGTGCAATTTAGCATATCAAATGTATAGAGTAACTTTTTGTTGACTACAGAAGCTCTCTCTGATTCAAACATTATTTAATGTTGTTCTTAGGTTTCCAATAATAATTCCATACATCCTTTTGCAGTGCTGCTACCATGACATTTTCAGCATCACCATAACTCGCTATTATTATTTATCTATCTTTTTTCTACTTCATTATTCAGATACGTCCAGTTCATCCAAATACATAGCACAGTATCTGTCACATACCCTGTTATAAAATGCTGTGCAACCCTTGTAGGATCATTTGCTGAACAGAGTGGCTCTATGTCCATGCTGCAGCAATGGCATGTTCATCAGGTTTCCTTAATTGTATGGGACATTGCAGTAGCTGACATTTCCTTGCTTTCCTAGGTGGTATTTCTAACACCTATATAAGGGTTAAGCAATACTGGCTGTGATGTTCAGCCAAGACTGCCTAGATACTTTCTGTGGTAAGATTCCCCTTCAGCTGTGTATAGGTTGCTACACTTTAATTGCTCAGATTGACATCTTCCATTCCAGGGTAATATCTGCCTCAGGGTGATTTATTTTTTATTTTTTGGGGATAAGTTAAGTTTCAGCAAAAAAAAAAAATCAGCTTTTTCCGAGAATAGTGTAAGTGGAGACTACATTGTGCTTAACCTGGTAAATTTTGCCATTTTGTTGAGAAATTCTAGTACCCACCGCTTTAGAATAGTGATTTGATGCTTTACTTCAAGTAAATGTATGAAGAAACTGGAAAATTCATACAAATTTAGACAACTTAAGAGTTTGGTGGGAATTTCAGATAACATGCTTCACAACAACTGAACTGCTAATGCTGCAGATTTAAGCACTCAGGAGTCAGAAGTGGCAGAACTAAGGGATAAGCAGCAGCTTTTCTCTGATTCTGATTACATATCATATAGCCTTGTATTTCATAATTCAGAAGCACAGGTGACTGAATTAACATTGCACACCTTGCATTTCCTAAGTTTTGAGGGTTTTGTGTTGGTTGTTTTTTTTAGCAAACTACCTCGTTCTCTTTAATAGTGGTTGGTTTTGTTTTGCAGCTTGCCATAAAAGAGCAGAATGCAACATCTGCTTACTTCAAAATACAAATCAAGGACTCTCTACCTAAACTCTGTTGAAAAAATGTAAAGGTATCACGCTAAAAAAAATCTAAAGCAGACACTTGATCAAACAAGCTGTTGTTGGGGTGGATTGCCTGGGAGGGCTAATATAGCTGAGTTTAGTAACATCAGGGATCCTGTCTGAAAGACGTGTTCAGCAGGAGGATCTCTAAATGATTTATGAACAGCTGAATCAATAAGCAACCACTGGTGTTGAAAATGTCTTTTGAAGTAAGATATCCCGGTCTGCCTTTACGGTGCCTGTCTAGAGTCCAAAATAAGGAAGTAGGTTGAAGATTAACATCTCAACCAGCGCTTGAGGAGTAGGATTTCCTAAGGAAATCTTTCCTAGCCATTTAACTGCTATTGCCCCACAGACAAAGGTTCTGTTAGAAGAAAATGTCATGATACAAGCTACAGGATCTCCATAGCACTGGTGATAAAGGGGTTTCTGGTGTGCAGTCAAATACTGCTGGTTCTTACCTGTACAGATGGAAACAATTATTTTCAAGAGGAAAATGCCAGTGTTTCGAAATGCTTACATTCTGCATCATCCATACTCTTTTTTCTATATTTTGAATAAAGTATTTTAGCAACAATAAACTTTAAAAATATCAAAAACTCAAGAAAACTTCCTATCCTGTTTCCCATATCAAAATGCCACAGCTGTTGGTTGTGAACTTGAGGGGCTCCTTGGCTGTACTTAACAAGAAGCAGCAAGCTGACAGAGCTATCCCCAGAGGCGAGGACTTCCCCTCTAATGGTGCAAGAGCAAATTGGTGGAAATTCAAGGCTTTGTGGCTTGCTTCTGAGAAGAAGAAAATGTGACACTCCTAGCATGAGTTAGGGGTTCCAAGAGCTGCTGGGGTCACTGTCACAGAGCAGTTAACTCAATATGAAGACAAGGCTCTTCAGCACGCAAGATTCCTTAAGCAAATCTAGGGTCAGGCTCTCAGGCTTCTAAGCTACCAACTATAGGACTAAGAGCCTGGGACAGACATTACTATAATCTTCTCCTTCAGTTCTGAGAAAGAAGACAGGAAGATCCATCAAAGTCCATTTCCATCCAAAATATAGCACCAAAACCAGAAATTCCTAAGTCTTATTTTTCCTCTACAAAATCTGCCAAAAAAAGTAGTANCTGGAACAGGCTGCCCAGGGAGGTTGTGGAGTCTCCTTCCCTGGAGATATTCAAGACCCACCTGGACGCCCACCTGTGCAAAGGGAACCTGCTCTGGCAGGGGGGTTGGACTCGATGACCCCTTGAGGTCCCTTCCAACCCTTACAATTCTGTGATTCTGTGATTCTGTGATCTCTCCACTACCAAGAGTGACAGAACAGCAGCCTTATAGTACTAGGAAATGTGTCATATATCCAAGGTTTCAACCAATAAACTGTGACAGACATTCTTCTAATCATTTTCTGAGGGGAAAAACTTGCTGAATGAAAATTCCTGACCCAACCATAATAATTATATTAAAAACCTCAAAAAGTGCCAGGTATATGGATGGACTTTAAAAGTACTGAACTTCACTGACTATCAACTTCACAGATTAAAGATTTTCTCTAGCTTTTATGGGGTTGGGGTTTTTTTTGTTTTTTTGGGTTTTTTTTTTGAGGAAGGAGGAGATAACACCAGACATCTGGCTGAATTTTAACATTTCTCAGAAAGGGACTTGACAACAGATTCACAGTTAATGAATTCAAAGCTTTATGAATATATAACAGCTCTAGCTTTGCGAGAATGAACGCTACCTCCAGAGAACTATGCTACTGAGCAGTGATGCTGTATTTTGTCAGGAAGGCTACCCAGCTATGTCACCATAAAGAATCAGCTGATTTCCTTTGGGATTGCCACTGGTTCAGAACAGCTACATATAGTTAGGATAAAACACACCCAAACCATAAACAAAAAACATAAAGCTGATTATCTTCCATTTCAATGAAGTTTCAAATTCCTCATGACATATCAGCGATGAATGCAGAGTTCTTTAAAGACCCTGTGGCAAGAATGAAAGCATACAGAGCGGAAGGAGAAAGGAAAAGCTCGTTACAGCTTACATAGGGAAAAAGCTGGCACACAAAGAAGAGGTCTCCAACTCTACATCTGAACAAACTATTCCACATGGCAGATGGATCATTGACAACAGAGAAGCTTTGTGCTGCCATCAAGTATTTTTGCTTAAAATGTTCTAGAATCTGGAAACAATAGGAAATAAACCAGAAGAGCTCAAAATGTCATGAATAATGTAGGCATATGTTGTAATTAGGCTGCATGAATACAGCAAAAAGTTACCATAAATATTCACTCTGATATTTATAGACATTTGCTATGGTCACACTGACTCACCTTGCCACGAGCATTCAATACACTGACACAAATATTTGTAGAAAGCAATTTAGAGCCATGGAAACAAAACTCCATCTGCCTGGGTGTCTTCCCTGAATTGTCTGCAGAGTCAGTTGTTCTGAAGAATCAGTGCAACAATATGCAGTATGATACAGACATCTCACTCCTGGTCCTCTGCCACACAGCCTACAAGCAGCGAAAGAGTGCGACCCAACTGTGCGACCCAACTGTGCCTTGCCACCATTTGCAGTCATGTTCAGGCAAGTCCCCTACTGTGACACTGTCATTATGAACTATTGCTGGAAAGCTAATTTAAAACAAGTGCAGCAAATGAATAGATGTGGCAAACATGGATTCTGATATGTAACCTTCACAGAAATGACAATATAGCACAGCAGAGTTTAGGATCACCAGATCTCACTGCATTCTTGACAAATCTCCTCCCTCTTTCGGAACAGTAAGTTACTTGCAATATTACTTATAAATGCGTTTTCTTAAACTATCCCCTCCTAAAGGAAATTTTTTTCACTCCATACTGCATTCTGGACAAGAATAGGTTACAGAGGGGAGTGAAAGGAGAACCAGATATAGATGTGATGTCCCAAAATGTTTAAGCTAACTCTGTATGCACACATCACTTCACAATGAAAAATAAAACAGGAGCTGTCAACAAGACTATGTTAGAGGAAATCAGATAGCAAAGCATGAGTAATTACCTCACTAAATCAACTAATCTCTTTAATCTTAAAAGGAAATTTCAAACCTGCCTTTTAGTTAGCTTTATTTCAGTTTCCATACCCAATTTAGGTGTAAAAATATTTGGTTTTATTTTCAAGAAACCCATAGCAGGACTGAACTTTGAAGACCGTGTCTCGTTGGGTGTGAAGAAATTATTTAAGACAAATTATAGTGCTGTCATACTCACACCTCATAGTTTAAAATAAGTCTTGTCATCTAATTATACAAGAGCTTGAGTTTGTTCAACAAATTTCTCAGAGGTATTTGTGTGGCACTACATTTCCCTTCACCTTTGATTATAGCCTATCATTTCAGTCTTTTCCCTCTATAGCTTTCTATGCTTTATTGTGCTGTATAACAGGTTGCATTTATCACATCTCTTCAGCTGTGCTAAAGCAGATAAAACCATGAAGTCTCAGCACAGACTTGGCAGTTCACAATTAAAGAATTACTTAAAAACAAAAGCAACCCAAAAAGGGATTTGTGCTCCCAAACTAAGAACTTCAACAATACAAAACTGGGTCTCTGAAAACAGTTTTGATGTCCCGCCCACAGGTCTACTGAAAGAAATAAGGGAAAAGCAAAATTCCCCACGTGTCTTAATTCCCCATGCTATCTTCTCAAAATGTCAGGACAGTCTTGACTAGAATCAGACAAGTCAAGATTATTTCAAGAAACTGTAGTCTGCAAAAGAATGTGCCTCTTCCTTTCTTGCTTATTGTTGAAGTTGGATAAGCTGTGAGTTCTAGAGCCGTCATTACTGAGGCAGCAAGAGGGGCAAAAAAAAGTCATCAGAAAAATCAGTAAGTCACAGCACCCTACAAAGTGCTTAACCAACCTGATTTTACATCATTGAAAGAATTCCATTAATCATTGATTTTGAAAGATGACATCTCATGTCACAGATGTCATATAGTGTAAGCCAAGAACAATATTTATGGCTTAATCACCTGATCATAATGATCTGGCTTCTTAGTTGCCCATAACTGCAAGTACTTGTGAATACATGGTTACACATTCAGAACTGGAAAGCTGAATAAAGCCCATCTTGGAACATATCAATTAGTGTTTTCTAATCCATACCTTGCCAGGCCCCTAGACAAGTAATTTCCAGTTCTCTGACCAATCTAATATTATATATCTCTTGAGATCAAGCTCTTTCTCAGTGGTGGTTCAGGAGATACTGTATCATTGCTTGGTTCGTGTCCTCACTAATTAAAGTTACCTTACAAAATGCCTCAGTGTTAAGCTATGGCTGACATTTGCAAGCTGTTAAATTAAATTTTGATGCAGTTTTGAGGCCTCTCCTCAAAACTCAAGTGCAAATGTGCCCATTCCATTAATCAATTGGGATCATTGGAGCTCATATGGAGCGAAATAGCAATTTTAAAAGGGCAATTCTATTTGCTTAGATTTTTCCTCAGTATATTATGACTGCTTTTCTCTCCAGTGGAAGAACCACAGATGCTTCATCACTTCTTTCAGACAAATGAACATATTTCTATTATTAGACATATTCTGCATGTTTCATAGTTGTGATACCACAGCATTCAACAATATCATTGCTGAATTCTGCAGTTCATTTTATCAGGAGTAAGGTGATCATTTTTCTTGCTGTGAGCTTATGGCTTCCAATATTGACATTCAAATTAAAAAAAAAAAAATCTCATCATTCTACAGTTTAAAATTCCATCAAAATGAGCAGCTTTTTCACTCTTTCAGGACCTAATTCAATATCTTTTAAAACAACATCTTTATTCCAACACTACCTCAGAATGAGAGATAACTGCAAATTTTACTTATTGGAGTAAATCACTAGGACCACATTTTAGCAGGAAAAAATTGCAAATACCATCATAAACAAAAAAAAGAATCACATATATATTTTAAATAATCAATCATTCCTCAGCAAATTTCTTCATTTTTTAAAGAATAATTTCCACTGAATTTCCATCTCCACCTTCTGAAGGAGTGAAAGCCCAGCTAATAACTTCATTTCAGAGCAAGATTTGCCTTTTCATTTCTGGTCCATGCCCCTCCAAGAGACTTTCTTGGTTTTGTTGGCGATGATGAAAGAAGCTATTTGCTTGTGACAAGAAAAAGAAAAATCTTATTGATGGAAAGTGAGATGGCTTTTTTTGTTTGTTTCTCGATTAAATCAATAAAACCCAAAATGTGCCACTTTTACTTTCCGTTTTGAAACACATTGGACAGCTGCAGGGCAGAATGTTACTCTTTCATTATTCTCTCTATTAGTCTTCAAATAATGCTATTTGGGATCAATGATCACCTCAGACATGCTAATATAAACACAATTTGTTTCCATAATAATTGGCATGCAGCTACTTAGTGCATTATAAACGGCTGTATAAATTAATCACAGATTCATGCACTGGCTATGTGCTCTGCAATTTGTCTTTGCAGAGTTACTACTGTCAGATCAAGTTTTTATCTATTCTTAATTTTAAGCATTTAATTACATTAGTATTCACACTATAAAACACACAAAGAGGTCTCAATTATCATTGCCCTTCATGAGATGAATTAATTTAAGTCATAAATCCATTCTGCTATACCAAGTAACATCCAAAGGTTCACAGTTTAGCTCGTAGACTACCTGGAATTTTCTCTCTGTCCATACAAAATATCTTTACTGCACTCTTACTGAAGTGTACAAAATGTCCATTTGTCATTGTGCTTTTCATTTGCTTTTGAGTCAGAGGAATGACCCCTCATGTATTGGTTTCTTCAAATGTCACTGAAGCTTTTTGGGTATGCTGTCCCGCAAGCAGTCATACATATTCTGTACATCAAACTTTTAAGAACACATCTGGTCTTCACAGCTTGCTAGATTACCCTTTAAAAGGAACCTTTTCTTAAATTATTGACCTCTGTGTTTCAGCACATTTAACTTAAAGATACTGTAACCACAGTGGAAAAACACAAAGGAAACAACAGAAAGGATTTGGCATTAGTAAATTTTACAGATAGATCTTCAACCTTAAAAAACTGATTAGGAGTTGCTGTGGTACATAAGCAACATCCCTCTGTGACTCATGACTATAAAAATTGGAAAAGTTCACTGATGATGTTCAGATTAGCAGGAACCTCATGAGGATGGAGACAAAGAGCTCAGTCCAGATTCTTCACTTTGTCCTTTCCCCGACTGCTGTTCTTTTTTTGTTGACTTACTGCACATTCCCATGCATTGACTATGTATGGATTAACCAACTGCAATTTTCACAGGCTGTGAGACCACGTTAAAACTTTTCGAAAATAATGTTTGCCTGTGCATTATGAGATGCCTTCACCTTGCACAAAGTGTGTATTATCCACTGCCATTCCTTCAGGTAGCTGCCAAACTTTGGCACTTCCCTTCTGCACGTACCACATTCATGTACCCTTTCTAGTTCTATATACACCTTCACCTGCTTATTCTTGAGCACAAGTACCTCGTGATGCCTCCTCCTGTAACAACACCAGTTGGCCTACCCAGGCAGGACCCATGACCCACTACTCACTGTGTAGGCTCAGGCTCTAGGGATCGGTCTTTTCTGAAGGGACTGATGGAATTATGTCTAAGTTATAGAGAGAATATAAAAATAAGCTTCCTTCTCTTGCAAGAGAAAGAAAAAGGAATGTGTTTCTGATGAAAGAGGGAAAGGTTGCTAAAGACAAACCAGAATTGGTGAAATAGATGCTGGAAGGTATTACAGAGTGCAAAGAAAGGGCAGAGCCTGTAGCTAGCAATACAGTAGGATAACTTCACGTATTGGCAGGGAATCCAAGAGACGGTATTGCCAGATAGTGGCTGAGAAAAGAAAGAGGATATGCAAAGTTTGTTAATTCAAAGCTAGCTTATAGTGGCTTATCTCCATTCTCAAGATACAAACAGAAATAGTGAAACACAGGTGGCTCAGAAGAGAGCTTTGCATTCAGGTCACAGTAGTGCATTTGTCCAGAACCACAGAAATGCAGAACAAATATTTCCTCTTAACTTCTTTGTGCAACTTATAAAAGGGATGAAGCCAATGAATAGAAAGGTTTGTTCACCAACTGTTCTATTCTGCATCACAGACACCAGGCTAATACTCCAGAATCTAAGAAATAAGAGAAGAAAGTTATTGACATGCTGCTGGAAATCTTGTTCTTCCAACAGTAGTGCCATGGCTAAAAGCAGGAGGGCTGCTGACAGGCTTTTGAATGAGAATTGTGATGGCTTTTCTCCTTGCCTTAGCAGGAGTAAGAAAACAATTTTAAGCAGGGTCTCTGCTCACTATACATGAGACATTTTGTCAGTATCATGCAGTTAAGCCAGGTACATTCATATGGAAATACATTGAAGAGAGTAAGGTAAAGTCCTGAAAAGAAAATATGTACATTAATTTTTTCACCATTAAGTCACTAAATATATTGAAAAAAATCTGCAACTCGTTGATTTTTTTTTCTTCTGCTCTTGGGTAAAAAGTTTGTACATAACTATCAGTTTCCTAACTCTTTACTTGCCCTTTTGTTTTAATAATGAAAGAAACTCTTTCATCTGTCTGCAAAACAGTATTGCACTGAGACAGGCTGGAGGAAATATGAAATCCAGCGATAGGACAGGGCTCTGGAGAAAACAAGCAATATCTATTCCTAACCTCTTACTGACCTATCACTGGCCTTAGACAAACAAGTTAAACATTCAATTAGTAGAAAAGAAATGAACGTGCTGTTTATTAATTTGGAAGAGAAGACGCAATGTCGTGCATATTAATTCACCTAATATGCCATACAGCGTCTGAACTTCTGTTAGATAAATCCTTTCCAATTTCAGATACTCAGTCCTAAGAGGCAACTTGGTAGCAAAATGCTCATGCACAGGTCTCTGCACATTTGCATTACATAGGAGAAATTTGGAATTAATGATTCTGTGATTTCAATGTGTCTTGAACCTTGTTTATTTATCACAGATCGAAGCTACCTGAGTCCTTGATACCTACTCATTTTAACTTGTTTTCTATCCCGTATCTATCTTCCCATATTCCCTCATTCCCTGCTCTTTCCTTTGATCTTTAACTTCTATCTCTCTTCTGATTTACGTCTGTATTTACAACCACTGTCTTATAACCCACTACAAAAAAGCCTCTTTGGTTCAACTGCCTGTCAGGCTGCCTATTAAACCGCTCTGCTTCCACCCTCCATCACCAAGCACACTGCTCCTCCGCTCCAGTTCTATCAGTGCGTGCACTCGTGCTACTTCCCTTCCTCTCTCCTGCAACAGGCCACTATCTTTGCAGGGCAATGTGAAATGGACTGCAACAGGTGCAAAACCAGGCTAGACGGCTGGGCTCGAGGCACAGTGGTCAGTGGCTTGAAGCGCAAATGGCAGTTGTTTAGCAGTGGTACTGCACAGTGCTCTGATACCATTTAACATCTTTATCTGGAGGATGGGCCAGAGTGCACCCTCCTCCAGTTTGTGAGTGAACCAAACTGGGAAAGAAATGCTCTTTATTTTGTCACAAGAAATCGTAGCCTCAAGAAATCGGACACTTATTCCTCAATTGTCTAAATATTCAAAATATGCAGGTGTTCTGCTATTACTCCAAAACCAGAACTAGGAGAGGAGCTTAAATAGGACATGAAGAAAAGTATAGCAACAAAAACAAACACAAACTCTTTATTCTTCCTCCTCTCCACTGCAAGACTAGAAATATAGTCTCCATGCATTCTATGCATACTGTGAAAAAATAAAACAATTTTCACTCTCAAGAGTAGAACACACTAGAACTTCTGTAACTGTCATATCAGTTCCTTAGCTTTATATCAGTAGGGCTTTGCTACTCTGCTCAATAAAATATGGGTATTGCTTATTTATTTGCTTGACCTTGAGAATATCTGATCACCACCCATCAACACAGCCTGTACAGAAATCCTCTTCCAATCTGTCATCTCTACTGCAGATAAGAAGTTAAAACAGACCAGTTAATCAGATGTAAGGAAGAACGGGACACAGAAATCTGAACTCAATATAATATATTTCTGGAGACAAAGAGGTCAAGTGCGCATTACACTTGAGAGCTTATACAGCTTTTCTGGGTATTTATTCAATACCGTTAGCCTGATGCTTCTGTAGGTAGACACTGACGTCCCATTTCAATAATGTGCTAAAAAGTGCAGGTACTTTTGGAATTATGCCAAGATTTACCTTGGACAAAAGACTGTTTTAACACAAATAGCTCTATCGCACAGCTGGAATTCCAAGCATGTGTCAGTATGAAATCCCTTGAGATGGAAGATGAATGAACAATATATGTTACTTCCCTTGGCCTCCAAGTGGAATTAAAGAATACCTAGCTAAAACATATTCATCTGTCTTGTCTAGCTGGTAGCCTGTATTTGAAATATTCCACTTGTTTTCATGCAAACGAGATGTACTACAGGGAGACAAGGCTTAGAGCCTCATTTCAGAAAACTTTCTTAGTTGTAAGTGTTCAAAAAGAGTTTAAAAGCCATACTTGCGAATGATAAACAAAATCAGACAGATTCTATTAGTCTTCAGATTAAATCCAGCACCTCATTCCATTAGGAAACTAAGGCAGTACAGAAATCTGACTCCAAGAAACCAAATGCATTCATGTATTGACATGAACATTTTTCACAGCAAATGTAGAATCTTTTTACAATGATACACGAATAATAAAACTTCGCGTGTTCTTTCACATTCTATATAGATGTTCTCCATACTTGTGATCGTGCCTATTTCACTGTATCACATAGTTATGAATACTCAGGTATCTATTTCAAAAAGATGCATCTGATCTTCTCAGTCATAAATTGTCAAAACTGCTTTCTCTTTCCCAAGCTCTTTCTTTTCATTCAGATTTTTTAACAGCAGAATGGCATTTTCCCAGACTCCCAGTTGCATGTTTCATTGTAATGTTTTGATATGCAGCCATATATTTCACTGCTACGTGACTAATCCACATTTTTTCTCTTAGGAGGAAGGTCTGAGGACCTTTATTCCTTTTTTTTTTCTCTTAGTGTTAGTTAAATTCGTAATTTCCTTCAGAAGACAGAAAAAGTACTGCAAGTAGTTTTGTGTACGTGGTTGATGTTAAGATAATTTTTCTTGTAAAGTTCTATTGTTGCAGAGAAGTGGTCTTGGCTTAAATTTAGTGACAAGGCAGAAACCTGATGGTTTACTCAGAACTGTAATAGTATACATTAGCTGGCAAGGAGGTTTAAAGAGTGTCTGTAACAAAGGGCCACAACACAGTTTCAGGAGATCTAAATCGGGAACATTTCAATTTGACATTTCATTTGTTTGTATAAATCACTGTGGAAGATGGTTGAGCACTCCAGTTAAAGCAACACTTACATTATCGCATTCTGAAATCATGAGTAAGAGTAATCGAATTGTCTAAATAATGTGAAGCAGTCTTATTTGGTGCTCTCCTAAGGAAATTATAGTGCCTCGATGATAATTTTCTCAATGTAATAACCTCACAAACAACAGAAATCTTTCTCCAAAATGAAAACACAAATGGAAGGACAACAGTAGGTTTGTTAAAATAAAATCTATCTGGATAAGTATCTATTTGTTGTCTGTATTAACAACTCTTATTTTTAGAAGATTGCCTATACACAACAATTTGGAACTGACAAATTTCAGAAAGCACAAGTGTTTTTGCTTACTGTTTTGCTCTTAATTAGGTTTTTGGGGTTTCATTGCCACACTGATGAGTCAATGAGGCTACTCCTGGGTATAAGAATGAGTTTGAGCGAGTAGCACTCACCATGTGGAAATATCTGCTGGATAGCAATGTCTATAGTCCAGGAACTCTTAAAAAGAGTTTTCAGAATATTTTTGGTAACATTTGTGCATTTTCTCTGGGAGTCTAACCCTGGAGAGGAGGGTAGGAAATAAAATTGACCTGTGCAGCTGCTCTGATTGGCTAGCTGGGCTACAAAGGATGTCAAAGTAGACAGATTATATCCAAGCACTAAAACACAAGGACATGATTTCTGTCAGAGTATTTTATCACTACCTCTTATCTTGCACAGACAAAATTACAGTTTGGGAAAATAAGATGGGAGAAAGCAGGAAAGATGAAGCTAGTTTTGCCATAAGCAAAATTGACTTCAGTGAAAATTCATTTCTGTCTATGTGATACAAAGAAATAAGGAATAAATAGAAAGTTCAGGTTTTCACAGCTTGGCTGTAGATGAAACACATCTTGAACAGCCATAGAACTATACTGGAATAAGCGCCACTGGGAAAATTAATAACAGGAACAAGTGATCACATGAGCACTAGAACTGGTGAACCTTGGTTTTTATAGATTTAAATTGTGTGCTCAGATTCTCTGGTGTTTTATAAGGCAGAACCCTTCTCTGCTTATCTGAAGCCCTGTCTGCCTGGCCTTTCTCTCTACAGTGGCATTTAACAGGTTTCTGTATCAGTCTTTGCCTATATTCATGACCTTTTAGCCATTTTTGGAATCTTACTCTTTTATTAAATTTAGTTCAAGTTAGCCAACTGGACAGACAACATTCCCTCTCCCTGCCCCATACTCCAAGTGAGTGTGTAAGACCTGGCTTCTTAAGAAGTAAGACTAAAACACACCACCAGCATCTTCCCATGCTACCACAATTGAGAGGAGCTTCCACAAACATCTGCTTAAGTAATGCATTATCACCCTTCAAAACCTGCCTTAACATTCCTCCTTTGTGTGATGCTGACACAAAAACTGACAATGATTAGTTTGCTAGTGTCCAAAGACCACTGCTTATCTCACAGACCAAAAGTGCCTCATTTTTTCTTGTAGTTTTCAGTTTGTCTGTCTGTCCACTGCCTCATCTTAGTCTGACAAAGTGCAAACCCTCTGATAGAGGTCACCTTTTTACTCTTTGCTTTCCCAGCAAGAACAAAATCATGTGTCTATGACCAAGATACCTGAGCACTGTATTAATGCAATTAATAGATAATATTTATATTAAGAAAAGTGTAATTGAGCAGGATGCTTGCAGAATCATATAGCATTCATCACTCTGACCTGCTGTGACAGAAAAGAGACTGCCAGTTGTTCTAATGTACCGAATGAGATATTATTCATATGACAAACTAATCTGTCAATTGGCTTTACCAGCCAGCCCAAATTCTAACAGAGTGTTTATCCAAAACAAATCCCTGCTTTAAGTTGGCAGACTCATTATTTTTCATATTAATATGTGTACCAACTTGAGGGTTACTACTATTCTAGGCTTCTGCAGATGGACTGAT
Organism: Penelope pileata; assembly: GCA_013396635.1. Taxonomy (NCBI): domain Eukaryota; kingdom Metazoa; phylum Chordata; class Aves; order Galliformes; family Cracidae; genus Penelope; species Penelope pileata. The sequence continues at coordinate 518,234 of WBMW01004035.1, read as the reverse complement.
GATTGCACTTTGATTTATGGCTCATCACCAGGACATTACTCACAAGGCCTTGATAACTCATTTGTATCGGTCAGCCTGTGCATTTGACTTGACAGAATCATTATCCACATTATCACCAGAACTCACACATGGACCTCTGCCTTCACTCTGGAACTGATATTGGCTTTGAAATCACTAACACTATTCAGTCCATTCTCCCTCAGAGCTACGCCTTACTGCTCACATTGCAATATAGTCACTTGGTATCTAAAGTCCATCACATTGTTTTTCATACATCAATGATCAACATATTTTTTTACATCTGTTCTACGTTACCTGATACTTGAGATGTTGCATCTGTGCTTCAAATGTCCAATGGTAAAAGGAAAAAACTTGACAGTATCAAGTTCTTCCATATCATTCATCTTTATTTGTAGTCATATAAAATCCTATTGCACCTTCGTGACAAATCATATTTTTGCAATATTTTATACAGACCACCACACTCTGTGAACTCACAGTTGCTCAAACCTTTCCAGATCAGAATAAAATAAACAGTTCTGAAAATCAAAATTCTCACAATGCAAAAAAAAACTGAGTTCTTGTCTAACCTGTGATGGATTTGGCTTCCACATACACAAACACTTCATACTTGCAAATGGAGAGGGAACAGAAAAGGATGAAGGCTGTCCCTCTTCTGCTGTTTAATGGATTGCCTTAATCCTTTAGACCACAGAAAAGAGCCAAGCATTATAAGTAGGGTCTCATAAGCATATATATTTCATGTTTATGCATCGAAGCAGACAACCTAATAAAGGTAATGTTATCTTTAAGCATTTAGCAGCAAGAAATAATTGGACAAACTTTTATTTCTCTTTCAGACATTATTCACGTTCTGGTATCAAGGTTATTCAATGCTTAAACAGAAATATATACAGTCAGTAAAGATTTGAGTGATTACTTGAGAAATTATTACCTTCAGCTGAACAACTAATTCTCAGTGCTCATTTGCACAACCAGAATAGTCACTTTTCTACTGCTTTAGTCCTTCATTCTGCTGCCTCTTTCAGTGATACAAAAAAGCAGAGAGGGGATGAGAGTCAAGTTCATTATTAGTAATTCTGAATGTCACAAGATCACTTCCAAAATTCAGATTATCACATCAACACTTCAGCTTCCAGAAACTCATTTATTTCTGACCTGTTTTGCATTTCTGACCTGTTTTGCTATTTATGTAAAAGAGATGAATACTGTTACCTTAGCTGCCACTGCTTCTGTGTATCTATGCATAATATATATTCTCTGTGTGAATTTATTATCATAAAACCTGGGATTATAAAGATTTTGTTTCATGTGATAAGTTTACACCCATATATTTTTACTTATTGTGCAAATTAAAATATACAGGGACTTAACTACACATATATTTTCATGAAATAACCATGGCAACTGAAGATACTCCACACTGAACATAAACATGTCTTGAACATCATCTCTCACAAGATCTTCCTTAGCTAACTCAAACATCATCAAGGCATTTGCAGTCTGCAAATAAACTCTATATCATATCAGTATATATTCTTGAAGTTCTAATACAGAAAATTTTAAAAGCTAGTTTCAAACCACAATCATACAAACTTTGTTCCAATATGTTTAAGAATGAGGCCTTCATCATGAGAACAGCTCAGTCTAAAATAAAGATACCTGAAAACTACAGTGACAGAATATACATTATGTCTGTGTTATTACATACTTGCACAAATAAAAAATGCCAGACATGCACTGTACTTAAAATAAGCTGGTTGTGCCAAATGTTATAAAATAAAAAAATGTAATACGTGTCTAACATTGTTTACTTATTGAGAGGCCTGTCACTGAAATTATTAATTCAGATTTCATGTCTAACTCTTCTAATTGTTTTACTATTAACTGCTACAAAAGTCTGTCTAATGCTATTAAGATTAAGAAGATGTATTAATCAGAGGACACATTAGCAGCAACCTGAATTAGCCATGGAAGAAAAAAATAAACCTGCTCATTTCTGGAAAATTATAATAATGGGAAGTAACTGTTTTTTCTAATACTGTTGATGTAAACAATCGTAACTATAACTGACTAGAGTAACTCATTTTGCTTTTCTTTTTATGTGGCATTCAAGACAGGCTCAGAAGCAATACCTCTCATGATAATGATTAAAATTCCTATTTTAATACCTTAATATGAACCTGTTTTTTTATGAGACAGAAAGGGCTTTTCTCTTGCACAAGGCTATGCCCTTATATCTGGCAAAACCAAAAGAGAATTGTTTTCCAGCATAAGCCATTAAGATGAAAATCCCATCTTTTGAACAAGGCTGATAGCTAATCTTTATTACTGTATTGATTGATCTCAGTTGTGAGACTTACCCATATCCAGCTTAGCTGCCTGGCAGACAAAACAGGAAAGGTGAGAAAAATCTGTATCAACCAATTTGTTATAAAAAAAAAATCATTTGAAATTAAAAACTCTAACACTACATTTTAGTCGTCTAGAGAGAGGGACGAATCATGAAAAGTTCATTTTATGAACTAACAGTAAAGAAAATGCCAGAGTTGTCAAGTTAGTAGTCATTCTTAGTCCCCAGCACAGCAGTTCACACCCTCAGGATATAGGAGACTCAGGAACAATTTCTATGACAGGGTGATCTGCTAAAGAACTGGTATAAGGATAAAAACAGTAGAGAGTAGGGAAAAACTGTCTTTTCACATGCATGTTTCAGCCTGAAGCCTCCTATTATCACTTTGTCAGTCTTTGAGAAACAGCCAGCTAGACTGCTTTGTTAATTAATAGAAAAGACAAAGGCTAAAGGTCAATTAGCCAAGCAGGCAAAGGCTAATTGTCAATTCATCTTTGGGATACCAGCAGAGAATGTTAGAGCCAATGGCCAGTCGTAAGTGCTCCCCAGAAGTTTGTGAGGGGACTTTGTGTGAGGAGGAAGAAAGAAGTGGGAGTTAGGGCTGGGTTTCTTTTTTCTACTTGTTAAGTTACACTGGGAGTTGAAGAAAGCATGACTCATCTTGAAGGATTATTTTAAAATGAGACAGATTCACAGCTCAAACCAATTGTATGATGATTCCTTTCAGTGCCTGAGGAAACTGAATCCTGAATGCCTGCGGAGAGCTTGCACCTTCACTAAAGTGCTCTAATCATCATTTTTGTTAGTTTAAGGGATTATATTTTTTCCATTTTTTCTTAGGCAATCAAACATTTACTGGAGCAGAAACTACAAATTGAATATTCCACTTCTCAGGTGAGAATTCATACCATATAACTGCAAGATTGTTCTCTGGATCCAGACAAACCCAAGTGGCTCATGCAAGGTAGACCAGATTGCACATGAGGAAGAATTAGCTGAAACAGCATGGGAAGCAGGTCCTAGAACTCTGCTTGTTTATTTACAGCGAAACTGTTTCAAGAGCAGAGCTTAAGAGCAATGAAAGCCCACATCCTGTACAGTCTAGCAGATTAAGCAACAAACATCAGAAGGCCGTAAATGCTGACTTGTTGGATTCTTTCTTTAATCTTGCCCTCAACATCTTTTCCCAGCTGACTTTATTTGGCAGGCTCAAGTAATCTGAGGCTGAACAATGCTTCATTTTTCTAGGAATTTTCTATTCAATGTATCCACTGCACACCATAGAGGACTTTGTGCAGGTTTCAAATGTTTAACTTGCCTGTTGGGCATCAGATGTCAGCAGGGTGGTGGAGACTTTTCCACAGAAACGCATCCATCTATTGAAGATAACAGATGTTTCTGCTTGGTCTGTTTTTGTAAGGCTTCACCTTCATGGTTTTGTGCCAAAATTGGGTATCTCTGTTGACATCATCAAGAACAGCTTTCCTTTTCCTGTTAAAGAAGCAGAAGACACTTTAATGGGGAAGCTTTGTCACCAAAGTTTTCCCTGTACAGTGTGAAGAACAAATTATATATGCACCTATTGTTGTTTACATTAATCATTGAGCTTCCAGTCTCAGCCATTGAAAGTTTTGATCTGTTCACTGTGAAGCACAGCCACAGAATAGTTGAGGTTGAAAAGGACCTCTGGAGTTAGTAGTACGGAAGAAGCATGCTGTAAGATCTGCTGAGTTTCCCCTGCCCTTCTTTTACTCTGTGATTAGCAAAGTTCAGTGCCTCCAAACTGGCATGATGGTGTTTAATGTCAGGGCTTAATAATACAGCATACATTAAAAGTATATATACAACATTCTTGCAGCTTAAAGAAAATATTTGCCCAAAACGAGTTACAAGCACATAGCTGTCTCACCTTGTGTTTTGCTGGATATAAAATGACCCTTTAAAGCCTTCTGACATTCTCCTTGAAGCTGAGGATTGAGGCTATGACCTTTTCAAAGCCTTCCAAAGAGCTTCACAATCAACTAGCTCTTATAGAGAAAGTTTCAATAGAAGCCAAAGACTTTTTTGATAATCATGGTCACACAGTTGCCTTCATTCATGAAAAGCAGGAAGCAAAATCAGTTCTTTCTGTCTGAAGACCAAACAGCTGTTGGTGCTAAATGAGTTCAGAAGAACCGTTTTGCAATTTGAATCCCACCTCTCAAAAAAAGGAAATTTTGATTAAAGGAATGAAAAAAAAATACTGCAAAGGGTTCAGGGTGGCTGTGGTGCCTCCATCCCTGGAGTTACTAAAACGTGACTAGAGGAGTCCTGAGGAACCTTATCTACCTGGACACACTTTCACTAAGAGCTGGACTAGATGACCTCTAGAGGTAGGTCCCTACCAACCTTAATTATTCTATAAAATCAGCTGCTGAATTTTGCATTCTTCCTCCTCTGTATTTGCAATGCTAGGAAGGGGGAAGAATGCTCGTTAGCAGTTGAGCTGCCTCAGGATGAGGGAACTGTGGTAAAGGAATCTATCAAAATTAGGACTTTTAATAGGATGGGATAGGATAGGACAGGAAAGATCTGCAATCTGAAAATTGACACGACAGACATCACCTATCAAAACGGGGAGGAGTTTCCACCTGAGTGAAGACAACTGATTTGTCTACTACTACATTCTAGTGCAGATATAACATGAAGGCTATGAGCCTCCAGAGTAATGGATAGCTTTGGCTATATCCTCTCACTCCCAATGTAACATCTTTTGCCAGTATTTATAGAATGTTTTAATTGCTATCAGCATAAGACCAGGAATACATTATTATCACACTGTAAGCAAAAGGCAACACTGGAAGGAAACTGAGTCCAAATCTCTATATGCTGGTTTTGCAGCAGTGAAATTTACAGCCCTTTGTGCTCAGGTCTGTCCTAAAGGCATGATGACCTAATCCGTCCTAAGTACGTAACAGATAGTTCCTCCCATTTACTGTGTTACTGCATTTTGTGGTTATTGAGTAAAGAAGAAAAGTTGCTACGTGCTGCCAGTTAAACAAATGAATGTTCATTGTCCTACACAGAAGGATTTAAACTTCCTCCTTATATTTATCATCAGCTCTGGCTAACACATCGCCTGAAAGCAGAGCCCCACAATGGACACAAAGGGAATGAGATCTTTCTAAACAAGAGCTGCTGCAGGCCTCTGGCACTGAGGCTACAAAGAAGCTTCAACGCTTCAGAAGGCATTCCTGCAGCTGCTAGCTTAACTATCAAAATAAAACACGTCTCCAGAAGAAATGGAACAAATCATTTGGTAAAAGGCAGCATTCAGAAAATAAACTTATGCAATAACACAGCAAAGAATGAGGAAGATCACAGTGTAAGAGACAGTTCTCTTTCTGTTTATAATTCTCTGAGATCTCTTTTCCTGTGCTGAAGACTTTTCTCCATTCTTCAGTATGCATCAGACAAGGCCTTAGATCTCAAGACTTTAACAGAGAAGCCACAGTCTCATTTTTCTATTAATGATACCTTTTTTGTTTTTGTCAACCCTTTGGTCCAGAAGTAGCCAGAGCAGAGCCATTCATGTCTGCAGACTCATTTGTGGTGGCCCGTCCCAGCCCAGCGGGCACAGTGTGCTGTGTTCACACGCTGATGGCACCCTGCAGGTGCACTGCTGCGGCTGCCGCTGGTGGCAACACCCCTTGAGAGTCCCCCTCTTTTATTCTCTACCACTGTTGATCAAAACAGTTCATCCCGTGCCATGGCACTGAATGCCAGCCCGCTCACTTTGCTAGAAACCTGGCCAGCAGTCACCTCGGCGACACTTCTTGCCCTCACAGCCCAGAGCTCACCCCTGCCTCACTGGCAGCAGCCAAGGCTCTTTTCTTTTCCTCATGCAGACGATGTATGTAAAGCTTTTCCCACATCATTTTTCAGAAGAGATGTAGTTTTATCAATAGGATACTATCATTAGCAGTACTGTCTATCTGTATCCAAGTATAATTTCCCCAGGTAGGAAACATTTTCCAGCTGGGGACTGCTGGAATATGGCACATTATAGCTGCTTCCTGCACATCCAGAGCTCACTGTGTTGATGGAGGAAATAGATTGCTCCGGTGCTGCTCTCACTGCCAGTAACATCATAGACTCAGGGTAATCCATGTGCACTTCTTGGCATTGCTAATTCTGAAAGAGTTGATTAAGCAGACAATTTGCTCCTTGTATCAGCTCAGCCCTTAATATACCTAGTGAGAGCAGCAAAGCAAGCACCGATTCACACACTTCTAACGACTGCACAATCACTGTCTTGTAGAAAGAGAGTTGTGGCTACTCAGGGGAAGAAACAGCCATAGTAACTGTAGCTCAGTGTAACAGCCATGGAGAATTCAGCTACAGATGTCCTTTCTTACCCCATGACAGGCTGCACACCAGCCCTGCAGACCAGGCGCTGCCCTTCACCAGGGCAGGCGGGCACTGAGCGCTGGGCTCAGCTCAGCCGTACTGCTCACAGAGCGCTCTGAAGGCTGGCAGCTTCCACAGCTGGAAAACGCCTGTCAGACAAACATCTTAGAGGTCTAACCAAACAAAGCCATTGAAAAGGAAACTTAATATGAAAAGCCTTATGTGAGGAAAGAATTTGAACAGAGTCTAAAAGAGCTTCTGTGTTTACTAACGGGTCTTGGTTTATTTCCCTGTTTAAATAATCTCCTTTCCATGTTTCAAAACCACTTTTTCAAGGAAGGTTATAAAATGGGACCGCTCCCATAGAGTGAATTATCAGTATTAATGGGATGAAACTTTGCAGACAAACAGGAGGGGCTCCAGGAGAGGGACAAGGCAGTGCTCAGCAGCACTGTGCAGGGTCTCAGAGTGCATGGCTCCCCAGAGAGCACCCAGTGATCCCGCATGACTCACAGAGAGTAGAATGAACTTCTGAAGAAGGTTACTTGAATCACGTAATCCCTGTTCTGTGATCAATGGGGACTAACAAGAATGGCTCAGCGAGGTTACAAACTCTGGAGTATTTCATGACAGTTGATTCCTTGCAGGTAAACCATCAGACGAGAATTACTTTGGGGTTTCTCTTCCCACCTAAGCACATACCCTATTCTGGCTCTTCCAGACTGCTTTGTTTTCTGCTAACAACAGAGAGGTTCCCAGGAGTTTTTCCATCTTGCACAGCAGTGGTTGAAATGGTCTCAGAGGCAGGGCTGAGGAGTCTGAAACATTTGCTGAGGCAGTTAGGGCTGGTCGGATCCTAGCAGAGCCACCCTTAAGACCTGCTAGCTCTCTTGCTCTGCACGTATGACCACTGGCATCAGATTCAATTAGAGGAGGGAAAAAAGAAAAAGATCTTTCAAATGGTTTTGAAAAGCTCAGGGTTCTTTCTTCTTTTTTTCCCCAGAGCATGAAAAGAAATTTCTGTAAACCAGAGAGATGTGGCAGAATGAGTAAAAAAAAAAAAAAAAAAACTCTATGAAAGTTGTATAAAAAAGAGTGGTGCGTCGTCTTTGGGCTCCTTGCTGGCACTGAAACCTGGGGCATTCATCCCTAAATCTGACTCTCCATCTGCCAGAGAGCAGAAATCTGCAGAGAATGTCTGACAGAAGGACTGAGAATCCCTCCTCACCTAAATATCCAGCACCCCAAACCAGCTCCTTTAAAGATGCATGCATATCTCTATATTGCAGTCTGCACTTTAAATATACCCTAAAGGCAAATTTAGTCCCTTTGATTTAGCTTTCCCTCAATAATTTAGTCGCACACATCCTTACACAGCACATCCACTCACTCACATACATAAACAAACAAATGAAGGAATGAAAACCTATGAATTAATCAAGCCATTTCCCTGAAGACTCTAAAAGAAGCAAGCAAGAGAAATTGTAAATGATATTTCTATTTGGGAGGCAGCTGGATTTTATCACGATGGGGCCATCCAAACATATAAATATCTGAGATGAGAAGGAAGAAGATGAAATGAAATGGATGGAAGCATTTCTACTGTCAGTAAGATGAAAGAATAAAGTTGTGGGTGCAACAGAAAATGATTCTTTAAATTAGGCCCATATCCTCAGCATCGTATTTAATATCCTTTCCACTAACCTGCCCAGAAACTATTCTTGATATCCTGAAACTTGAACCTAAGCTTCTCTCTTCTACAGTACCAGTGCTTCAATACATAATAAATGTGTTCCACCAGCAGTTAAATAATTGGGTGACAGCAGCCTACGGTGACGCTAGTACTTGGCTTTCATTTGTTATTTGGCAGCACTGCCCACTTGAACATTAACAGAGCTATTTACTGACCATCGAAATGGTTATATATATTTTAATTATAAGCCTGTGGCTTCAAATTGTACTTATAAAAAAGACATTCATTTCCATTCTACAAACAACCAACTTAGTACCAGAATGAAGCTCCAGGCAGTTACTGCACTTGAGCACAATAAGATTCTGATTCTTTAACCCAGACCTGTCTCATTCTATCAATATTCTCTAAATGGTTATTTTCTGCCCCATACACTTTTAAATTACAGCTACATAATGATTGTTTAAAAAAAGCAAACAAGATAACGAACTTGTTTTTCTAGTAAAGCATTTCCTGAAGAAAGAACAGTAATCATTTCAAATTATTCCCAGGAATTTAAACAAAATGAGAAGTCTCTCTCTCTCTCTCTTTTTTTTTTTTTTTTTTTTTTTTTAAAGTCTGCAAAATTCACAAAATATCTCAGAATAACTGAATCGGGAAAAAAAATGCAAAAGCATTACAGTAGTTTTGTAAATGACTGAGTGTGAAGCAGACAATGAATGGCAGATGGCGCATGCTTTGGAGCAGAAGAAAGCCCTTTTTTGACCAAGGCAATTAAAGACTTTTCTAGCAATAGAAACAGAAAGTTCATCAGAAAGGCAGATTTCTCTTTGTAGGTAGTTAGAAGATGCATTTTCAAAATTGGCATCCAGATGGGATACAAATTTGAGTGAGCCTTCTAAAGGAGCCAATATTATCATGACCACTGACCACCCTTTATTTGATCTAGAAATATATTTACAAACATATTCAATTTCTCCCTTCAGAAAACAAACAAACAAGCATATGGAATTTATCACAATTTACAAATACACCCCAAAGTACTTAGTGTAAGACTGCACTGGTTACTTGTCTATTGTTAAACAATATCCAAACCAAGAGCCAAGCTACGCTAACAGTTCCATTAATTTTATTCTGCTTCTATAAGACTAAAGAAGTGAGTGAAGGTGAGAATGCTCTGCATCCAAACAGTGAGAATTTACATTTTGGAAATTTGACAAAGTGCTAACAATCATGAGTTAAGTTCATGCCTTTAAAAAAGATAATGCTCACTTGTCTCTTTATTGTGTGCGCCTCTTTTTTTTTTTTTATTTTTTCTTTTTTTAATCTCTTCACAGTCCTTTCCCTCCGTGATCTGCAGAGGTGATCTTTTCACCCTGTTAAATCATCCTCATCAAGAGTCTTGAATGCAATGATCTGTTTGGCACATTACTGATCTTTTAGGATTTGTATTTAATATATTGTGGTGGGGTTTTTTTCCCTACTAGGTTACTGCAGAGCTCAGAACTGTTGGATTACCAATTGATTTCACAGCTACTTTGTGGGTCGTTTTCTTCTGTGTGACTCTCTCCTTTGCAAAATGAACATGAAACTTTCAAAAAGTAAAAAGATAGAAAGAAAAATCCCTCCCCTCCATCTCTCTCACACACATACATATACACAGAGTTGGTTTCATTAAGCACACACCGTTTCAGATGAGAAATACCTCACCTTTCTAGATATTTTTTTTAAAAAAGAAGAGAATCCTGCACATATCAGATTCATCATTAGATAAATAACCTTAAATCCTCTCTCTGTCCATAATCTGTTTTGTTACAGTGATGTAGGATAAGTTTTGCCCACTGTTTGTGGAATGAAGACTGTCTACCAAGCCCTAACAGTAAGCTGGACTGTTATTAAGCATAAAAAAAAGATAGAAACTAATGGTGGTAGAGTACACCCTTGAAAAGTGAACCTTCCCAATACTGTAGTGTTGTGATTTGACATAAATGGTTATCAGGAAAACGTCCCCATTTTCATTAATGCTGAAGCCACTTAACAGGTCTTCCCTCTTCTTGATCTGATGCAGGTTTACAAAAAACAAGCATCTCCTGCTGCCAGAGAATGGCACAGCAGGGCTCCAGGCGAAGCAGGACTGTGTCCAGTGACCCACTCCTCCACACTGCTCATTACAAACAGAGTTAAGGGGGGATGCTGAGGGGTAAGAGAGTGAAGGTCAATGCTACTTTCCCTGATGAATACAATAATCAATATCTATGTGGGAGAGACGAATAGTTGGTTCTCTGGGAAAACAACATTTCAGACTGAAAACAGTGACTCAAAAATCGCCATTGAATGATTTCAGCAGGAATATTTTCTTGTTATTTTTAAGCATATAATTGGCAGTTACAATATCAAAAACATCAAAGTATTTTTCATTTGGTTTCTTACACAGGGAAAAAATACATACTGTCATTTAATAAAGAATTGCTTTTCACCATTAGCTTGATTGTATTAGTATGTAACATCTAAAATAAGCAACATATAAATAGACAGGCAACACAGCTACCTATACTTTCATGTATACCTGTCTACCTATATAGATATGCAGACAGGCAGTTCCTTGTCCAATGGCACCTCCATCTTTCAAACTCTTAAGCCCGTGCTCAATTTTAAGTAGGTAATGAGACCTAGCAACTGTGTCTTACCAAGACTGCTGCATAAAATGTTAACATATGGATGACTGACAAAGAGGAATGCACTGGCTGATACTCAGCATGCCCTCCTCTGCAAGTTTGCTCCTGTAGTGCATGCTATCCTCTTCCACCCGTATATCCTCATAGCCCTCATCACTCAGCCCACGTTCAGCTTGCCCACCAAACCCTCATTTCTACAGCATCACCTCTCCTCAGGCACCAGCTGTTTCACAGCAGACCTGCCTGCTGCTCAGTATCCCTGTGCAATGCTTACCTGCTTTCTGACCAAACACAGTCTCACCTCTACCTTCTTTATAGCACTGACTTTGGACCAGAGTATTATTTTAAAGACTTGATGGTCAGCTGAGCATCACAGGAATGAGTTTCCAACTAAAAAAAGACAGTAGCTAATAATAACACTGCACAAAATCTCCCAGTGTTCTTTAACATTGCTGTTTAACAAAGCTGTTCATTTAACAAAGCTGTTCTTTATAGAGCAGCAACTTGCCATGGCTTGCATGTATGAAACCCTCCACTGGGGGGAATCAGTTCTGCGCTTGTGACAGGAAACATGCTGGTCAGGAGAGAAATATTTTTAGACCACTACTATTACTGTTATTATTGACATCTACGGAAAAGCTATGGTAAATTTAGCTTTAGAAAATTAAGTATCATTTTAAGACAGCTTGCTTCATTGCAGATGGGTCAAGGGAAGAGTTAACTGAAAAATCACGTATACAAAATAACTGTTATAAAAGCGTTTTTATTTTTTTACTATGCTAGTTCCCAAATTCAAAAAAGCTTGGAGGAAAAAAAAAAAAAAAAAAAAACCAACCATGTATTGAAACAGAATTTCTGAATAAATTCGAGTACTTGGATGGAAAAATAAAAGATAATGGGAATAAAAAAAATTATTGTTAGCACTAGAACTGTATTAAGTTTGTTCATTGCTACGGGCAAGATGGGACCTCTCTGCCTGAAAATAAAGATGGTCACAATCTTTAACTCTACAAATGAGCACTCCAGAGCCACAAAGCTCTCCAGCCACCCAGGCCCATCTGCAGGAGTAGGACTCAGCTCATTTAAATACACCTCACAGTTTTGGTAGCTGTGCTGCAGCAGCTTTCATTCAGCAGAGCAATAGTTCTGGCTGCTCCTCATGCTGCCTTCATCACCCTCCGACTAACAATAACACCCATATATTTAGGAACAGTCTAAATTTTTAAGTTACTTAACATGTTTTTAATAAGTCCTCCTATGCACTAGAGAGATTTTGCCCCGCATCACAGCCTCATAATGTTACTCACATGAACGTGCATACCTAGGATCTGGGGACTTAATCTGACCCCACATATGGAACACAAAAGCAGGAAAGAGGCCAAAACTCACACACATATGAATAGCCTCATTGACTTCAATAAATATACTGGTATGAAAAGAAATACTAAGAATTTGGCTCAATATATGGAATTTCCATCCACTATACTAGGTTTTCCTGTTCTTTTAAAATAAAAAAGCACTTTGGATTTCCTTAGTATTTCTGATAACATAAACAAAGGCTCAACAGCTCACCAGAAAAAATGAATTCTTTATCTTTACATCCACAATGCTATAGCTAGGCCTTTTTTATCCATAGACAGGCTTCCTATGTGATTAATTAATAGCATTAAGGAATAGAACTTTGGTATTTTTACCATTTTTTGTGTCATGTTCAACAGTGAACTGTAGGGTGGTAATACAAGAATAATTTAGAGATAAATTAGCATAATAATTAGAAGCCTAAAAGTCTTTATAGTGTTGTTAATATTTATGCTTGATAAATATTGCTCTATTTGTCAGTTTATGCAGTATAAAGTGAAACTTAATGTAAGAAGGTTATTAGCATAAAATTAGCATAATGAGTAAAAAGCAAAACACAAAGGTAATCAAAAATAACAGAGGTTGTTTCCCGTTGCCTCTCTCAAAGGACATACTTTACACCCAAAAATCTGTGTTATGGAAAACAAATTTCATTTAAATTAATTATGAGGTTCTATTATAACTGTGAAAAATTGATATCTTCTAACAGTTCTTCCAGAAAGTGCTTTTTCGTCTCTTTCAAACTTCTTTCACACTGTCTAGCCACTCAAAGAATGAGATCGTTCTGGTCACATTGCTTAGGAAAAGTGGATTTTGAAAAAGGACTTTTGTCCAAAGTAGTAAGGCAATTTAGCTCTGATGACACAAAGATGTTTCTGAACTAAACCAAAGAGACAGACCACAAATTCATGCCTTTAGACACTAACAAACAGCAAGAGGCAAATGACAGTAATATCTGTACCAGCAGAACTATCAGCCAAATAATTACTTCTGGACTTCTGTAGTTATATGTGACTGTAACATTTAGCTGTATGCTTCAAAGTTCACGAAGCCCCACCTCTGATACCTGACATTTATTTTTGCTGACTTATACAGCTTCTTAGTGGTACTCAAACCTCTCTTTTCACAGAATCACAGAACTGTAGGGGTTGGAAGGGACCTCTGGAGGTCACCTAGTCCAATCCCCTGCTAAAGCAGGTTCCTCAGAGGAGGTTACACAGGAAAGCATCCAAGTGGGTCTTGAGTATCTCTAGAGAAGGAGACACCACAGTCTCTCTGGACAGCTTGTTCCAGCACTCTGTCACCCTTAAAGAAGTTTTTCTTCATGTTCGTATGGAACTTCCTGTGTTCCAGTTTGTGCTCATTGTCCCTTGTTCTGTCGCTAGGCACTGTTGAAAAGAGCCTGGCCCCATCCACTTGACTTCTGTCCATTAGATACTTATAAGAGTTGATAAGATCCCCTCCCAGTCTTCTCCTCTCCAGGCTGAACAGTCCCAGGTCTCTCAGCCTTTCCTCATAAGGGAGATGCCCCAGGCCCCAAATCATCTTTGTGGCTCTCCATGGACTCTCTCCAGCAGTTCCCTGTCTTTCTTGAACCAAGGAGCCCAGAACTGGACACAGTGCTCCAGATGTGGCCTCACCAGGGCAGAGTAGAGGGGGAAGATCACCTCCCTCAACCTGCTGGCCATGCTCTTTTTATTGGACCCCAGGATACCATTGGCCTTCTTGGCCACCACGCACACTCCTGGCTCATAGCCAACCTGTCGTCCACCACGACCCCCAGGTCCTTCTCCGCAAAGTTCATTTCCAGCAGGTCAGCCACCAACCTGTACTAGTGTGTGTGGTTATTCCTCTCCAGCTGTAGGACTCTGCACTTGCCTCTGCTGAATTTTGTAAGGTTCCTTTCCACCCAACTCTCCAGCCTGTCTAGGTCTCACTGGCAGCACAGTCTTCTGGTGTGTCAATCTCCTTCAACTTTCAAAAAGTTTGTCCTGTGCTAGTGAAACTCATGGCTTTATAGCCACCTCTTCAAAACAAGGGCAATGACCCTGTTGAGGTGAGAGCCAACAGAGGTGGGTGAGAATGGAAACATTCCAAACCATTCTTGAAGCTCTTCTGATATGACCTGCAGCAGGTTTATGAGGGAAAATGTTATGAGACCAGATAAACCTGGCTAAAAGTGGTTTCAAAACTATTAAGCCATTATTCCTTGGAAATAAATGTAAGACGCAGTTAAGCTCCTTTCTGGTATCACAAGCTGAAACGGCAAACATCTATTCAGAAAGTGCACCAATACTCAGAATTAAGGCCTAAGAATGGAAAAGCATCATTTGGATTTGTTCAGAGAAGATTTGTATATCTGTAAAAGATAAAAGAGGGGAGAAGCTGCATCCACAGACAACTTCAGGCCCACACAACTAATTCTGCAAGGGATGCAGGCAGCTTGAACTCACTCCCCCTACACCCTCCTTTCCTCAGCCCTGTCTCCTGAGACAGAAACACAGGAGTATTCTATGGGAACAACTACAGCATCTTTGTGATATTCAGAGATTTCACAGAGAATTCTGGTAATACATGTCTATTTCTTCTCTTTTTGATGCCTTACGAAATAGTCAATACAAGCACATACTTGTGTAAAGCATTGCACTGAGGAGGTGTCCACTTGCTGCTCGCCATGTGCACGCACAAGGGACCTCAATGTGCAAAGCAAGAAAGCCACCTTTGAACACCCCATGACTTCAGCCCCTATGTGATCGCCCACAACTCAATCCTTCCTGTTGCTTAAAAAGAACAACTAGCACACAAGCACTCAACCCCAGCTGAGAAGCCAGCAGCCTTCTGTGGCACTCTCCACAATCTCCAGCGATGAGAATACAAGCATAACAAGGTGAATTTGCATAGGTTAAACTTTTTCCCACTGAAAAAATTATCACATTCTTGACATTTCTGCTGCAGTTGGTGCAAGAAGTCCACGTTCAAAAGTCACTCACAAAGACAGATCTCCTTGGTAACATATATAGTAAAACACAACTTGGGATTCTTGCTTTTTTCTAATACTATTATTTTTATGGTACTCACTATGATATTAGTCATCAGAAAGCAATTCTGGGTTTATGCTGAAAATTTATGATGCTTTCCACGCCACCAGTATTTGTAAGATATACTAATTACCAGCGTAAGGATTTGTGGAAGAGATCAGGAAACAATAGAAATAAGCCTTTTAACAGGCACAGTAATTATGCATACACAACAGATGCTAATAACAATTTTCACTTCTGCTGAAAAATGATTGAGGTTTAAAAGTACAATAACGAAGAGGAATAAGAAAGTACGAGGAGGCATACACATGAGACAATGTATGTGTGATCACAATTGCTAATTTAAAAAGAACTTTCACACTGGAATAATCTCAAAACCATCTCCTCAACAGCAATCTGTTTCCCTTTCATGCTGTTTTCCCACTTTCTGTTAGCCCGGTTCTGCTATTTACAGAAGTCATTTCAATCTCTACATCAGTTTTCTGTCATATGTAAAATGTCAGGCCAGGTGTAAAACCAGTGTCTTGAATATCTGTTTACTAATAAATCTCCTAGAACCTTTCAGACTGCTTTAAATATCTGTCTCTAGCACCCTGGTAAACTCAGGTAATTGCTTATCAATTTATTTTTAATAGCTTCACATATATGGGTAGGGTGTTGTTTTTCACTTAGTGACCCAAACCACTCTGTGATGTTTAAGTTCCAGTGCTGAAGTAGCTATATATCATTAATGAGTATGTAGACTCCTATAAAAACACACATACACAGAACAAGAACCAAGTCTTCAAATTACCGCCAAGCTCAATGTATAATATAATGAGTGGTGGAATTCATCGCTTCAGTTGTGTTAGTGGTAGACTTTCTGTTAAGTCCAAGAAATTGTTCATTAAGATAATTGAAGTTCTGAGCCATCTCACCCATCAATCAGACCTTCTTCTGAGCACTTACCAATTATTGCTGAATAGACTGTGACATAACCCATTAACTCAGCATGTTTGCCAGAAGTTATAGGTGCTTTGAGATCTCTAGGAATGAAAGGTGACATATAAATCAAAGGCATCGTCACCATTTGATGCTCCTAAAGTCTGTACTGAAGTTACCTTAATCATTAAGGATTGATATCACAGTCATTTGCATTGGAAGTCAGGACTACAGTTTCATTCCAAGATCAAAAAGGGAGGTGAACTGGCTGGTGAGGTGATGAATCTGACATTAAAGCTGAGACCCTGGCAAGGGATCCCAGAGACAGAAATGTGTATGTAGCTATCCTTTAGAACAAAGCAGGGAGTAATAAACCTGTTCAAAGATATTTTCAAATCAAACCATTTCTTCCTCAATGTCCACATAAAAAATAGCTCAGCAAATTCCATGGCACTGTAGAAGAAAGATTTACCTCCCGTGCCTGTAATATTTTTTGAGAATGATGCACGCCTCCTCTTCGCACAATAAGCCCCAGAAGCTACTGAAAGAAAAATGACTCCATCCACTCTGTATTTAAATGTGCTAGGTGTTTTGTCAATTATTTAATGAAACAGTGTGCATGTTGGCATAATAGAGTATGAGAGTTAGCTTTAAAATTAGCACTGCTAGCAATGTAGCTACAGTAGTTTTGAATTTAGTATGAACCGACCTCTTGATGATTTTTTGTTTGTTTGTTTCTTAGGTGAAATTTGCAACGAAAGGGAACTTTTTTCACCACAGCAGTCCTGGCAATATGGACAAGGTTCTCCAGCACAAAGCTGACAGACGCATGCACGCACACAGGTAACGTCACAATCCAGGTGCCACCTCAAGGTAAAATTTCACAAGAATTTCAGGAGCGCCGTGCTCAGCCTCCCCTGCTCAGACTAACCCTGGGAGGGCAGACCAGGTCCCTGAGTGCTGCCATGTTGCAGCTTTCCCACCATCTAGTGGCTGAAAAGCTACAGATAACCAATATTCATACCAGTCCAGTACCTCATCAAGATATTTTTTCTTTTGGCAGTAGAAGGGCTTGCATTTTGGAGGATCAAACATGGTTACATTACAGCTGCCATTTTCTCCTTCAGTATCTAAGTTTTTGTGTTAAAATATATATATATCTTGCTCCTAACATATTTACAGTAAACCAGATCCTAGAACACACCCTTGCAGTGCTATTTGCCAGCAAAGGAAAACATGAGCGTACCCCCGGTGGGATACCAGCCTCAACAGCCTATGATAGTTACGGGACTGTTGGACAACACAGAGCAGCTGGCCACTCTGGTTTTCTGCACTATTTCCTGATAACATAGCCACAGATATTTACGGAATTAAAAGTTCAATCACTGCTCAGTACTTCAAGAAATGTGTTCTAGAGATGTCAAAAAGGATGCTTTTAGCTGATAGCTAATGCTTGCTTTATATATAACCTTCAAATAAGTGCTCTAAATCTGTTCTGCGAGCATATACAAAGACTGGCTATTAGCATTTCTGATATTTACTGAGATTAATTTGGAAAGTGTTTACAGAAAGTAATGAAAAAAAGACAGTGATCTGGCTTTCTGTTGTTCTCTGGCAAACTTAGGAAGAACAACATATGAAGCTTGGTCATAGTCCTTTCTGTGACAAATTTTTGCAGGAGTTAAAAAGTACAAAAAATAATGTTCTTCACAAATGTTTCAGTAGTTTTCAATCTAAGCAAGAGTAAATATCCCCTCTCCTTTGTATTTCCAAGTAAACAGCATTATACTACCAGCTCTCAGCTGCATCCTTTTGATGGAAGAAGCATTGCAAAAACACATTTTTCATGGGTGATGCCATCTGGAGAGGCCAACGTTGCCTAAGTGCTCACCCAAGAAGAGTTACTGAGCAGCTGAGACTGCTGGAGAAGCCAGGGCAGCATCACAAATAAATACATGACCTGTGCTACATATACCCTACCCATGTTAGAAAACAATATTTGAATTGGTTTTAAAGCTCTTCCTGAATTTAACTCCTCTTATAGAATAAAACATTTAACAACCTTGACATCAAAAAAGCAAAAGTTTTGCTAAGCCTGAAGGATGTATCTGTGTTCCCAGTCTGAAGCGTAGCAGGTAAAACTGTATAGTGTTGTTCAAACATACATCACATCAGTTTGGATAATTCCATTTTAAGTATATTCCTCCGCCTGCCACCAATACACATGTACACATCACTTTCAAATTCAAAAGTAACACAAGATTCTACTTTCCTACATAGAGAAGAGTATTTAAGGGTGCACTTCAAAAACAGTTCTCATCAGGAGTTTGAGCTGTTACTGAATCCCTCACTAAAAGTCACAGGACTGCTTCCTGTGGTCAAGCCTCATATTGAACAACTATGATTAACTATCTTTTTTTTCTCCTGCAGACTTTTTCTAAGTCTATAGTGCCACTTGTCTCTTTGTCAATGGAAACAGCTGTACTTTTAAATTTCTGCTTCTGAATTCTCAAACCCTCAGTGCCTACCCTTACATTCAGCTGCATGTGGACTACAGCTCCTCCAACCCTTCCCCCTTTTCTCCATCAATGATATTGCCATGTACCTTAGTATCTATTTTTGTTCACTGCAGAGCTCTACACTAACATTTCTCTGGCAGTGGTTTTGATGTAAAGCCCCATCTAAAAGTGAGAATTGGGTAAGGAAACACATTCAGCTTCTTACAGAGACAGAGGAAGAAGAGAACAGCCCCAGTCCTTCATTTAAGTTGATGAGAATCACTTTTAGTGTTATTTTGACTTACTTGCAATAAAAGATTTTAAGCATTCTCTCATAGCTAAGGGGGTATGAGGAAGAGCAATGCCAAAAATTACTGCAAATTAACTATTACTGATAACAGTCAGAAAGCAATCTGCCATGGACAGATCTCAGTATCTTACACATTTTTTTATCATAACATGAACAGCTCTTATGGCAAAACAACTCAGGATATCCACCCCTTCTGTAGCTGTAAGCTGACACAGAAATATAATTGAAACACTTCCACAAAGCCACTAAAAATCATTGAAAGAACAATGCTTTGAGGTACCTACTTAGAATCAGTCTTCATAAGTATTTTGTTACCACTTTGTGCTGTGTGTTTGTTTCTTCTCAGAGCTTTGGCACCGAGTGGTGATGCAGCAGGGACCGGCGTGCCTCAGAGCACGTCCCCACATCACCACAATGCTGCTGAGCACGGCTGGCACATCTGTGCACAAGGGACTGCGGCTGCTGCTTGGCCACAGCTGCTCAGACCACTGGGCTGCACCTCCCCTGTCCATGAAATCCATACCTTGGGGTCACAAGGTTAGTGTGAGGCAACTTCCTTCCAAAAGCCAGAAGGAAAAACAACCTGATCTGGAACCATCAAATATCGAAAATTCCAGAAAGCACTGAGGCAAACATTCACTGCAAGGAGATGCTCCTCTGGGAAGCTGCCATGTGCCTTACCGCCCAGTCTCCGTGCCCTCTCCAGGATTCTGAATAGTAGAAGCCAGCTTTGAACTGCTTTGTAACTCAGGTTCTGCTCAGCAGAGTAAGAATGATTCAGCACCATTCATTGATTTTAAACGATGAATAAAAAACCTAGCAGGTTGCTACTGGCGCTTCACAAACAAAAAAGGTGGCAGAGGTCACTTAATACATGATTTGTTCCACATTATTTTGCTAAATCTAATATACAGTACCTATACATATGGGAGGGAAAGAGAAAGCATTATGAGCTTTTAGACATATTTTCGAAATGTTCGTGTCAATTGTGTATAATTTTCAAGGTTAATGGCTTTTTGATACATAATAGTGGAACTACCATTTTTTGTACATATCCTACTTGTGAAACCTGTTTCATTTGCATAATCATAAATTGCAGTTGAGCAATCCTCAGCATGTGGTTATTCATTTGATGAAAATGTAAATTTCAATTTTTTTTTTGTTCAATTGCATACACACTGCATTTACTGAATATGAGAAAAAGCATTTTAATTTAACCAATGGATTCAGTTCATTACAACCTACTAAGAACACTGAGTAACCCAGAATTTTGTAACAAAATGCATTTTTAAGCAATGATTAACAATTAACTTATCTTTTATTTTAGGTTTTAACACCTAGAGAATTAGTCACTGTGTTTGCTATTATCCGAAAATTTCCCTTTTAGAATGTGAGATTGTTCCATCATCTTGGATTCAAAATTAGTGTAGTCATGTTCAAAAGAAAGGCACNAAAAAAAAAAAAAAAACTATTCAAAGCTAACGCTGAGTAAAATCTCAGAAATAAAATGGTTTGTGCTAAGGACCTAAAAGAGATTCTGACATAAAACTGAATACTCGAAGCAACTCATCTGCCTGCACAAGCTGACAACCTAGAGCTGGCAGTGCTGGAAGGGCAGCTGAACGTCACCGTTAGTTGTAACCTGGGTACATTACGTAAAGGCATTCCTGAGAGACAACAGTCACAAACGATCTCGTAAAAGCCTTGCATACAAACCTTCCTTAAGAACCTGAAATTACCTCTTTTAATGTCTAGAAACTTTTGAGATACAGAGAAACATGGAAGACCTGTGTCCTGCCTCTCCCAGGGAAGCTCCAAGTCTCCATTCCTGGTACGAGCGCTCATCACCATGCTGAAGCCAGCAGAGCGACTCCACCCCCACCAGAGCACAGGTCTTTCCAGGCTGCAGACAAGAGCAACGGGTGGAGGCTGTGATCCTCCAAGGGACCATTTAGTTGGCTGAAATTAATTTGCTCTGACATTCTAACTACTACTTCTAATTAAGCCAAGTTCATGATCTTCATAGAAGAGAAGTAAAGCTGAGAAAGATGAACAAGCCCAAACATTTTGAGATAGTATAAGTAAAAATTCTACTAAAGCAACTTTGGGCTTAATTAAAAATGTATTTGATAATCACAGTAATGGGTCTTATTTTAATAAATTATTTTTATTGCATATTGCACATCTTGCAAGATTAACCTGGATTCCATTTCTCTTCAGAGGTAGCACAAGTGTAAGTAATTAAACTTTGCAAATTGATAAAACCTAGCATTATAATTCCATGCCTGCTTTGCTTCCCCCATTCTCCCCCCACCAAACCCCAGGTGCCTCCCCGTGTGCTGTCAAGCTGCACTCTCATTGCTTTCACACGACTTCAGAGAAGGTTATCTTCAGAAACAACAAGCTATACAATGGCAACAGAGTTGTTGCTTTCCACCCAGAAATCCCGACTGGATGAAAAAAGAGGATTTTGGACATTTGTCCAGCATGTCTTGACATTCCACAGTTCAGTCAGCCAAATAACCGGAACTTGTAGAAATACAGGTGCCCATGCACAGTCCTACCCCATGGTGATGAAGGTCAGTCAGTGCACACAAACCTGCTCTGCTCACTATACGTGGGGCCTGCTGTAACGCAGCGAATGCTCAGAGCTCTCTCAGGATCTGCCCCACACGTGCTCCAGCTGTGATCCACATGTATGGCCAACGCAACAGGGAAACAGCGGACTGCCCACGCACGCATAGCGAAGCAAGGGTCATCACAAAACTAAGATTACGAGGCAGCCATTGCCTGTGTTGTATCTGGTCTGATAACGGCTGATATGAATGAGCTGAGATATTTGGATTGCAGCATGTGCTGTAAGCCAGGACTCATAACGGGACCAAGCGCCCCTGCCAACTGGTAGAATAGCTGGCTTGGAGGAATGAAAAACATTCAGAAAAGGAGAGTGAAATATGTATTTTGTTCTGCCTTCGGTCGAAAACTGAGGAGATTCACACTCATAAAACCTTGTGATAGCTCATGGTTTCCTTTGGGCAACATATTGCTGAATTTCATTTTTTTGGTCTGTCTCATGAAATTCTGAGGCACTCACTATATTTCAGGCAAAGATTGTGACTACTGCTGTACAATATAAATATTGATTACACATCTTCTGGATAGAAAAAGAAATTTTTTTCAGAAGTGATAGTTCTAAGCAGAATGCAATGAATTTAGAAAGTCAAAGTCATCACTGAACTTGCCTACAGTTTATATACATATGTGTGTATACATGTATGCAAATACGCATATATTTAGCTACAAGATTCAAAGTCCTAATCTACTATGCAGAACGGTGAGTTCACTTATCTTCTAACTACCTAAAGCAAACTGTGAATATATTCTAACATACACAATGGGCAAATTTCTAGAAAGTGGAATCCCTACTAGAAAAGAGAGATGAACAGCTCAGCCAGCTGGCTTTCCTCTCCCATGATTTGGCACCGTACCTGAGCTGGCTAACTTGCATGGCCCTGGTTGAGGTCTTTGCTGGGCACTCTCCAGGCTGCTGTGCTAAACCCCAGAGTACACTGCAGGGCTCTCCTCCATCACCACAGTCCCTGGCTCTCAAAAGCATGGCACACTTTGGACACAGTCTCCCTTCAGAAGCAGAGCCATGCTCAAGAATTTGATGCCTTGAGATCAAGGCAGCAGTAGCACCATGCTGAGCAGTAAACCAAGTGGCACATAAAAAAAAAAAGTGTTTTGCTATGCACTCCACACAGTGCTATCTTGTAGAGAGTAGAATTGCAAAATTTCACAGAAAGACAGTGAAATAAAAAGAACAGTTCATAAAGCCTACTAACCTACCACTCTGGAGGACAGCATCATCTGGCAGACTGAATTAAGAGCACTAAGTTCAGCTCCTTATATTCTATCTCTAAGTATCTCCTTGTCTGCTTAAGACAACTCCATTCATTTGTGTATGTCCCAGTTTCTCCTATATGAAATGACCATATTATTATTCTGGACAAACTGGTCCAACATAAAAATATGGATTAAAGAGAAAATGAGAACCATACAAAAATAACGTAACATTGCTGATGTCAATGCCAAAAATGAAACAAACAAAAACACTTCTCGGTGTTTGCATTAGCAGCTTCAACTATAACCAGGGGATTAAACAGCATGCTGTAGGAATTGTTCAACTAGTGATTCAATAACTTAATTAAGCAAACATGTTTAATGCTTAAGTTTTTCCATCCCATGAAATAAACAAACATTTCCAAGCCAGCAAAGCCTCCCCCGTGCCAAGCTGAGAACAGTCCTGCCTCGATCCATCCCCGCCTGCTAGACCACACCCTCCTGCGCCATGCCCTGGAGGCAGTGGTTCTGCTCCATATGTCACTTGGGTTTAAGCCATCCTGTTTGCTGGCATGGCACTAGTTGTACCAAATCTGATTTTCAATGTACTGCATGATGCCATTAAAAACCTGGTCATTAACTGCTGCATTTCTGACAAACCTCTAGGAAATTCAGTGTGCACAGCAATACCTGCAAACCAAGGGCTGCCTAAAAAAGAAAACAGAAAAAGAAAGGATGGCCTCTTCCTGAGAAAATATGGAAACTAAGATAGAAATAGGGAATGGAGGGAAACTCTATTCCAGTTTTACTATTTTGAGTCCAGATATAATAGAGGACCAGGGTACAAAATTTGTTTCAAATTGGAAGGCAGATCCTCAGCTGCTACAAAGTACAGCTATGCCAGCTGACCAGACCCGACTGATGACACAGCCCTGAATGTTCACATACCCTAGCAAATGCTGTCAGCAAATTCATTACACACATGCATACACACACAAACCCAAAAACCCACACAAGGAAAAAATGTAAGTGGTAAATCAGCAATGACATAGAACTAAATCACACGTACTACATCACCTACATGGTTTGGTGTTTGAGTGCAAAGTCAGGCACAGATTCTGTCACTTACCGTTCCAACTTACTTCTCTCAAAGCTCTGAAAATGTTCTAGGCTCATACAGTCCTTGTATCCAGGTCTTGAAATATCACAGGTATAAATTCACTGTTAGTTTCTACTATGTTCGGAAATAAATTGAAAAGCTTGTTTAAAGTAAGAAATTAAATTACCAAAACAAGTCTACTTTTTAAATTTAATACAGAGTATTCCAGTGGTTATTACCTCAAAGAATGTTTATGCCACGATGGTAGTACTAGCACAATTCAGCATTAGTTAGAAGGCAAGTAGTGCATATATTCAAATGTGACCTATTTTTATCTTAGAGACAGTTTTCAATTTTGAATTCTGCCTTTATTGAAATGAGAATGAACTTTTTATAAGATTTAAAGATAATATGCTAGGACCATGGAGACAAACATATTCCCTACGGCAGCTCGCGTTTCTTGCTATAATAGCACATAAAATACAGCTAACCTTTATCAGCAAATCTAAGATATTAGGAGAACCTGGGCTTCTTTTAATATACCAGTAACTTTCATCCCTGAAGGAAGATTACACATGGAAACTGGTTATAGAGTCTAGAAGCATCAACTGCAAAAAAAAAATGTAATAGAAGATACAACTGGCAAAATAATTTTAATGAAGCTGTTTCACCTTTACCCTAATGTAAAAATGTGAGGCTCTTGAATAACCATCTGGATTTACATACTGTGAATCAGGATATAATTACGTGACCTATTCACAGCCTCAGCATCTAATCAATTGCAACATTCTCATGAATCATATGCTTAAAGCCATACTCATCTCACCTGCAAAAGCAGCTTCACTAGGTAGCACAGTCAATCAAAGGTGGACAAGGTAAACTCCATATTCGGGTTAGGACTGCATAAAAATCTTTTATTCTACAACTCAGCCCAAAATCTTCATGAATCAGGCACTTAAATTCAGTCATTATTTCAAGGGTACATAGTATACATGGTACTTAGATGCATCATTGCCTTCCTGCATACAGATTCCAAGGCACCTTCATAAAGAAAAACATTTGTTGGTGGTGCATTACAAATAAATTTAAAAAAAAATCTAAGAGATGAGAAGGATCAAGTATAAGAAATACCTAGAAGCAATGACTGAACAATTTGAGAAATGTAAAATCTAAGGGTTGTATGCAAGAGGATATAGGTTTTCTAAGTTATCGGAAAAAGTCATAATTCAAGACCTTCTGAGGCATACCAGAAGCAGCAGACACAAAGGGTGTATGAGAAAAAAGGCCAAATCAATGCATTTAAAACAACTTCTCTGTGAGGTTGTCTCAGACCTGATTTCAGAACTACTGTGCTCCAAAACAGAGGATAAGTAAAGCTTCCAGCCAAAGAAATATGACCGAGCAGAAATTCATGCAAGGATCTTTTGGCAGGCATAAAAATAAGCTTATGGACAGATTCATAGTACTTACCATAAGCAGCAAAGTTACATATTCCAACTTCATAAAACAGGCTTCTGGCCCCCAGCTGAAGTCACATGTTTCTATTCCCTTGATTGAAATGAACGCAGTGACTTCCAGAAAAAGTAGGTATTTTTATATCTAAATTCAGAACCTATGAGAAGGTTCTGACTCATGATGGAGACTAGTCCTCCTGCTGCTCCTACTTGGCTTTGAGATGCACATTCTTCTCACATTTTACAGAATTCGTGAACTAAAATGAAATTATATATTAAGATACAGAATCTCCAGGGTCTTTTTGACAGACATTTGAAGCTCCTCTAAAATGCTCCCTTGGCTTCTGACACTTAAATTCCATACATGGGTAATAGTCCTAGGCATTACACTAGACTGTCTCAAATACTGTTGTCAAGCTCTCCAAAGACTGATGGATAATCTCGGCGTTGTTGTGTACAGACCGCAATTCTCTATGGGAAACTTCCTCTAATTCCATCTGAACCAGTTCATATTCAAAGCTGCCCCTGAAGTCAATGACAGTCAGAAGCACCTGAGCAAAGACAAGAATTTGGATGTTAATTGTGTACTGTTAGACAGAAAGAAATAAATGGACAATATAAACCTCAAGTTTCTAATTAGTGAGGCTATAAGGCTGCTGCAAAAAAACAACCAAATGCGTGGTCTGTAAAATAACACCTTGTTTCTTCCAGCACTTATGTTCTCAATGGGCCTGATCCAAGGGGCCATATTCAGAACACATTTCACAGACTTCAGGCATGTTGCTATGCAGTGATCTGTGATTTGTTTCATTAATCCAGAAAAATTCTAACTAGTAACACGGCACCCCTTGATAATTCCAAAACACAGCAACATAGAAGAATGTTTACTACTCTCTAGTGAGCCATAGATAATACAACTCATCAGCGAATCTCCTCCCAGCAGCAGCAGTAAAAGAAATCCACAATATCCCTTGAATTAGTTCTAGTTAGTTCTAAGTTCTACTAGTTCTAAGTATAGAGATAATGGAGTCACATTAGGCTGTGCTACTACAATAGCAAATGAACTAAATAAGGATCA
The DNA here is from genome assembly GCA_013396635.1 of Penelope pileata. Classification (NCBI taxonomy): domain Eukaryota; kingdom Metazoa; phylum Chordata; class Aves; order Galliformes; family Cracidae; genus Penelope; species Penelope pileata. Next base: position 491,506 of record WBMW01004035.1, on the reverse strand, counting down.
CAAAACATTCTGTCCAAAAATCTCATGTATTTTTACACTCAGCACATAATGATTGAGTCTTACAAAATTGTTCTTCCTATGTTGCAGGAAGGTGGCCCAACCTGCTTTTGCAGAACAACTGCAGGTGCAAAAGCAACATCACAAAGGGGTCTGTAGGGAGAGCTGAGCTTCAGTTCTCTGCTCCTTAGCTACCGGGCCAAACTGTGATACCTCAAATGGTGCAATGTGTCTCTTCCCATTCAAAGCAGAGCATCAGTCCTACGATGGACAAAACAGTGTTGAGTTTACCAACTATTTTCCTGTGCAACACCTAGCATCAAGAATGCTTCTGCTCTGTAGCACTGAGCAAGGCACTTGAAGCACAGACTAATTATGACTGACAGGCTGATTTAAGTAAGAAGTGGTTGCAAATCAGTTTATCATGGCAAAAACATTATTTTGCATTCTGAGTATTTAGCACTGTACCAGCTATCTTTATACCTGTACCTTTATAATATTTTTTGCCAAACTATCTCTGCAAAGCCTTTCATGCTAAACTGCATCATACCATTCTCTGAGGTGCATGTCAGGCACCAAGGAAGCCTGTCTTACAGAAGAAAGCAAATTCTCATGTAATGCAATTCTTTGCCTTCTAATTTTGTTCATATGCATAAGGGTAACTTCTTAATAAGGCTCAGCTGATTTTTATACACTACAGTGAATATTAACTTAAACAAGTAGTGTTATCCTCTCTCAGCATGGAGAAAAGCATGCATGGAGAAGAAGCAGTTTGTCTGAAGAAGGATGCGAGTTTTCAAAACAGACCACTCTGCTGGTGTACAGCATCTGTCACAAATCTCCAGTTCATTAAGGAAACCAAACACAGGAAGGGCTCTCTGCAAGTAAGTCAACAAACAGAGTCTGAGTTTTGTAACCTGTGAACTATAAAAACATTGCAAGCAAGTGCAGACACAGCTGAGCCAATATATTGTAACATCAGTCAATTATCTCCACTCAGGACAATAACACAGGAGATGATGACTACAGATATGCAACAGGCGAGGAGAAGACAGCGATATACCTTAGCTTAGGTTCCTGTCTTTCAAAGCTCTTAGCCTGAAATGACAAATTATGGCAGGGAATGAAGGGAAGAGAGTCTGGTAATATTTCTTTAAAACTACAAGAGCATTTAGGTAAGTCTATGCTCACATCTCTCTTGCATTTACATCTTGTGAATGCTCTAAGAAATAAATCTGTCAACCGAATGTCTGCAGAAACTGCAAATTTTAAGTAAATACTGAAGTACTTGCAAAAAATGAGTTTGTAACTCAGAAAGACCAGATATTAATGATGGAAATTGATGGATAAGTTTTATAGTCACCAAGCTATGGAACAGCCAGCACATGACTTTTAAGTTCAATAAAAAAGCTAGTGCAATTCAATTTAGGTACACCAAACACTTGTAATTGATTTCCTCTGCATCTAATCTGCAGATAAAGATTAAGATTTGTTAGTTGGCATGATTCACAGAAAAATAAAAAGTATATACTGGTTGCTGAAAATTTGTAAGCAGAAAAAAGTGCTGAAAGAGAAAAACATAAAACAGCGACTTTGAATTACAGATTTCTCTGGAGCATCTCCTAGGGAGATGCATTTCTGGGTACAAACAAAGTGCACATTTGTTTAATAAAGTGGAATGTGCTAGAATACAGAACCCTGTATTCACAAACCCTGCCCCTGCCACAATGCCAAGGTGGCTGGAAATTTCTACTAAACATGCTGTAACTAGCACAAAGTAAAGCTTTATTAAAGCGAGTGCTAGCTATGGTATGTTTCAACAACACAAATGTTTTCAGCAGGAGCTAGCTCTGAGTGATTATATCAGGCATCTCCAATGCTGAGAGATGCTGAGAAGATTCAATAAAATGCTCACTCCAGACTCACTCATCTTCTGTGAACATTGGAAAAAACAATATGCTTCTATTATTACAACTAAAAAATGTCTTTTCAAGTGGAAATTAAAGTACATGATATTTAATAGCACGAGATATCAATGTGTGTTTACGTATATGTAGAAGAAATATTTATATTGATCTTCATTCACTATATACTAGAAGTGTTTATTTTCTCACACCTTAAAGAATGCCTCCATTAAAGGGGAGAAAGACAATTCTGACACAGAACTCAATTTATAAATATCACTGAAGGCAGTGGTCTATAGTGAGCAAGGTAATAGACAGCAACTTGAAGCGTGGATTTAATTCAAAACTGTAGCATTTATTTGCCACGTGTCCCAAGGGGCACTGCTCCCCTGCAGCCCCCTGCACTCACCCAGCCCACTGGCACGGCGCAGCGCAGGAGGGCAGCGCACTGAAACCCCCAGAGAAGCCTCCTGCTCCCGGCTGGAGCCTGCAGGTTACACCACTGCAGGAAGAGTAAGCAGATGAGAAACACGTAAATCCATTTCCATCACCAAAATATATCTCCATCGGGAAAACACAGTGACACAACGTATTTTATTACAAGAACCTCTGTGGTAACCAGAGATGACATGTGGCAATGTGTCCATATACAGTGTGCTTTGGAACAACTGACTTGATCCCTAATCACCAAGCATCAAACAATCAGCGGGACAGGTAATTCCTCGCACCAGAGAAAGGACATACACTGGAGTTTCTAAACTCTGAGAGAAACATCTCTGACCTAATGCATTAGAGCATTAGCTACTGGACTCATAAAGCTGCTGGCAGGAGTTTCTGACCAGCAGTTGAGCACCCCTGAGCTGCTTTTAACATGTATCCTGTTTAAGTGGCTAGATAGATTTTTTATCACAATGCTAAAACACTCCAAGCTCTTCCATATAAGTGGACTCCAGACTTCTGCAGTGTTAGTTAATCCAGTCACAGTAACCAAATTCATGGCCACCTGTGCTTTTTGCTTTCGAAAAGTATAGATTTTTGTCTGAAATAGAAAGTGTGCTCCATGCGATGTCACACTGACCACAAAGAGCTTTTCATAAAACCCAAAAGAAAGCTACTTCTACACATTCCTCCTACGTAGAGTCTAAGTTTTGAAAATCATTACAGTTAGAAGGTTGCACACTTGCTTAGGAATATGGCATTCCCCCCCGCTCCTCGTTATTCTTTATCATTAATGACATTTACAGTAATGAAGGCTGAGTAGGGGAAAGCGTGTCCCTTTTATTCATTGCTCCTCATCTGAAGTTTAATTATAGATTCACAACTCCACAGCTGATTACTATGAGGTAGTAGTGATGATTGCAAGCCCAGGAGAGGAGCAGCAGAAATCACTGCATACAAATATTCTGTTACCCTGCAGTATCCTAAATATTTTTGATTTAACAAGTAAGGACAGAGAAAAAGTACATATGTCAAACAACCTGAATTTACAAAGCTTTCCGTGAAATGCAAATGCTGTCAGAGGTGAGTTTTGATTAGGAGACACATCGCACTGTGAAGATACTGGATGTGCAACATTTCTCATAGTAGATTCAACAAAGTGCTCCACAAACTATTTTCTTGTTAGAAATTCTCAAACTCCAACAAACTGCACTGCAGGCATAGCTCACTGCAAGCCACTAACACTGTAATTAGCTGCTTTATAACACAGTGTGACTATAGTCCTCAACTGTGAGATAATTAATAAAACCTTTCTAATATTATTCTCACAAATATTAATACGGAAAGTAGATATATTAGTTTTCAAGAGAACAGAGATTTAGACTGGCATGGAAGCACTGTGGGAAAAACAAGTGAGTAACCATTTATTTTTGGCAGCAAAGGAGAGAGATCACAGCATGAGAAGGTAGAATATACCTGGGGAATACACATTTTTTGGTACAACTTGATAATCATTTCTTTCAGTAGCAGTCCATCTTTTTCGCCTCTCTGTTCATACCATGGCATCCCCTGAGCTGCATCCCCAGCCAGGCTGAGCAGCTGAGCACGGTTATGGATCTGCCCCTGCAGCTTAGGTCAGGGAGCGTGAAGCCCAGCAACCAGTCCTGGCCCTGGCTCAGGGAACACAGAGGTGAGGCAGAGCTGTGCTGGGGGCTGGAGGATGAGCACAAGCGGATGGCTGCCCTGGGAGCCGGCCGTGCTGCACGCACTGCCCAGCAGGGCTCGAGATGTGTGAGCCCCCTGTCCTCTGGCCCTGCTGCTCTGCCCGTTGCCCCCAAGCAGATGTTTTTAGAGTGCAGACAGACAGCACACGCTGCAAACCAGACACAAGGAGAGAAGATCTTACTGTGGCCGAGGCTCTGAGCTAACCTCAGGATGCCCTCACTCGAGTTCTCTGCCTGCTGTAGGTTTCTGGGCCCATCTCCGTTCTGCCAGCCCAGCTACCCATGCCTCATTTCCCTGAGGGACTCTGGCCACTGGAGTGTTTGAATCTCAGAGGCTCCTGTTCTCACGTGCAGGGCCTCACACAGCAGGGCCTCCACACGCTACCGCAGCAGAAAAGCAACAAGGATCCTTCTGAAATGGCACTCACATGTACACAGGGCTCAGAGGGAACATGATGGACAGCTACACACAAGTGAGGATCAGAAATTAAAAGATTGGGAGAGAGAAACTATCTGCAAGCAGCTGATAATTCTGCAGGGGAACAGGAAGAATAAAACACCGCGGAGAAGTCGTCAACTTCCCTCTTTCTCTGTAGTGGGATTAGCAGAAAAGGTTAGACTATACATTATCCAAGAGTCATTCTAATGATGTATCGCTCAGAGGTTTTCATAAAATTAATCTCTCAATAATAAGACGTAATACAGGTTTCAAGCATACTAGGTAATTAAAGAGCTTGATGAATAGATGAAAGAGTGAATGTTCTGGATCCTTAAACAAATCACAGCTTTAAATTTCATTAATTTTAAATTTACTCCAAGACCTAATTTAAAATTGGCAAAGCTTCTCTGCCATTGAAACCAGAAATCGTTAAATAAAACCGAATTGTATTATTTATTGTTTTCTCGGGCCAATAAAATACATCAACATACAATACTGGGATGACTAAAATATGACAAAAACTCTGTAATATTAAAAATAGTTGGAAAAATTCACTGCAGTACTTGGTTGAAAATTTAAACAAGATAATCACTTCACAGATACATTCTTGGCCTTTTCATTTTCTGTTCTACGCCTAGGGCTACCACACTGAAAGGTTTGTAATAATTTAACCATCATCTGCTAGAGCTTCGAGGGAGGAAAAGAGAGAGTACTGATTCTATCTAGTTTTCAGGCAACAAAACCCATGCAAGACATTTACTAAAGGCTGCAGAGGGTATCTGAGTGTGTGCAGCACTCTGAAACACCACGACCTCAGTAAAAGCAACACTGCTGAAAGCAGTTCTTCAAATCTTCAAATTGTAATCAGAGTAAAAACTGTAAAATGCAAATAGGGAAAACCACTAGAGAACAACAACGACACATAACTGGGAAAATAGTGACTTCATGTATGTATTTTGCTACAAAATCAGGAAATAATCCACTTCATGAGCAATGAAAAAGTAATCAAAGAACACAGTGTAACAATTAGCATCCAGGGCAGATCTCATGGCCTGGTTCCTCGGGGAGCTGTGCGAGGCCGACCGCCTGCCAGCTCGCAATGTGCCAGCCCGGCTCTCCCAGCACCCCGTCCCATCCCCTGCTCTCACACTGCAGCCAGTGCTGTGGAGCCAGTGGAGCCAAGTGCTGCACTAAGGGAGAACACTTTTCTCAGAGTACAAAGAAAAGGTTCATGTGAGTTAGAAAGAAGGGGAAAAAAAAATGAGCAAAGACGGACTGAAATACATGGGCTGAGAATCTTCAATTAAAATGTTGAAAATGTAATTGTTTTATGGCACCACAACTGAAAGACTTTAACAGAGGCTTTAAACAAGTGCTCCCTAAGATCCTTGCTATTAGCATGCCAAAAATATAAAAATAAATCCCAATTCTGTTATTTTGTCCTCTAAGAGAAATTGCATGTGTTGCACATCAGTGAACAGAGAACAGTTGCTTTTTTCTTTAATATTTTTTTTGAAGGAAACATGATCTTGAAGAGTGAACTGTATACTGAAACAATTCCATTCATTAAGATTGTGAGCTATGCAAGGATATATGTATATTATGTATCTAACTCACTTTTGATACTAGGTGAATAGTAATCCAATTTAAGCAATGACAAGGGCCTAATGTTTGGGCATAAAACATTTATAAATATTATTTTTAGGGCTTTCTAAACGGTCATTATATGAAAGCCAAATGTTTATATAACTTCACTACAAAGTTTGCAATTAAAAACTTTTTTGCTGTTATAAGTGAAAAAATTAGCTTTAATAATATCATTATGGGTTTTAAAAGCCAAGAGTGGAAATTCCACCACTCTTGCTCATCATGTCTTTACAAGAAGTCACCAAATATCTATTAAAATTGAAATGGATCTCCCTTACAAGTATTTAGGATTTGTCTTAGGATATCTCACTACTAGCTATGCAGGAAGAAAGAAAAAAAAAAAAAAAAAACTGCAGAGGAATTACCTTGTTCCTATTTCTGATGCTGAGATTCTGGCTAGACTGGAAAGAAGCTTGGCAGAAGTGGGCCCTGCCTAGAGGCCTGACCCAGATCTGGGTAAAGAAGAATCAGTGTGTAACCCACTTTCTCCAATGCTGAAAGAGAAAGCAAGTGGTCTCTTGGACCACTACTGCAATGTCTCTCATATTCACATCTGACATCAAATTAGAGGGCCAGGGTTACCCAGTGAACTAAGGTGATTTAAGGATATCTGACAGTCACAGAGGGGGACATCAGATTACACTACAAAACGCTACTGTTGCGCATGTTATTTGTCCTGTATTGAAATAGATGAAGTTAACCTTCCACATATGTTTTCGTGAGGTCCATTATTCTTGTTTAAAGAATATATGAATTCATCAAAGAAACTCAAGACTGAAAAAAAACACATCTTTAACAGAAAACCCAATTCTGCATTTTTATCCTGACTCAGTTCATGAAATGCATGCATGACCAAGCATCAGATCAAGACTGCATCTAGATTACAGCTGGCTGCCTTGGACCGGACCCAGACAACAACATGGTAATAATGACAGATTGAAATAAACAGCTGAAAAGATTTTATCTGCTTTTTGATGGAAGAGTACATCTTCTTTCCTTTCCACAGTTCAAAGGCTATATTAGATCTTCACAGCTGTCCCTAGGTGCCCCAGTAGCAGTTCTACTGAAGATTGATTTTTATCCATCTGAGTCTGATGAGAAAGGAAAGACCTTTGCTTTCCAATAATGAGACCTGTATCCTGCCTTTTACTTCCACAGACAGGACTTCTTTTAAAAGTTTTTGCTCTGGATTATTACTTGCATGCACCACTGCTGTTGTCTGAGTTTGTTGTCTACAAGTTTCTAAGTTGCACTTAAAGAGCTGCATTGACTTTTACAGGTCTCAGCCTGGCTGAGATGACACCTATTTTGCTATGTAATGAGTTAGCAGTTCTGGTTAAGGGAGGCCTATAATACAGCTAATCTCCTTTCTCAAGCAATTGTTAAATTGTTGGCCAACGTGCCATAGTCACATGTGGATGCTTATTATTCTACCAACAAATGCTGTATTTCATTCTGGTTTCCCTGGCATGAACAGTTCACAGCATATTCTTTGCCACTTAATTTCCTGTGTATATTGTGAACACTTAGGAAAGCTCAGCGGGGTGCCTTAGAGAAACCTAAAGAAAGAATGCAGAACATTAATCAAATTACTCTATTAGACACTATTACATGCCTTCAAGTTGGAACTAGTTTCTACTGACTTTTACAGCTTTCTTTCTATCACATCAGAAGAGACCAAAATAACTTACTAGGTCAATTCATCCTTTCTGCCACTCTTGCTGACTGTGCAGGAAAATGCAGACTGTGAAAAAGAATGTGGAAGGGGGAATGCCCAGACGCAGCGGGGAAGGACGGGCAGGGAAGCACTGCCGACCCCGCTCCTCTCTGTGGGCAGGCTGGCTTCACGCTCCCCTGGTAGCTGCATGTGGCAGCACGAACGCGCTGTGTGCCCCTCACGTACACCATTTCCACTTCAGTGATGTTTGTCCCAATGCTGCCAAATGAAACTGTCCCTTCTTTTCCTCTGTTGCTTTTTCTATCTTATGTTTTGTGCTTCCGTGAGGAGGTCAGCAGGTGTGGAACTGGGTGGTCTTTTTAAAGCAAAGCACTTTCAGCTAACACAGCATGGAACAGAGTTTCCTTAAGAGCTTACTCAGACAGCTAGCAAAACAGGGACCGTGCGGGGCGAAACACATCAACAATCCCTTCTATCCTACCAAAAGAAGAAAAGCGTATCTGAAAGGTCCTCTGCTGGGAAAAATGATTTAGTAAATTATATATCTTCTGACAAATAAATTAGGCAGTTTCAAAATTTACAATTAATCTAGGAGGCAGTCAATTATTTTCTATTCACAGTCTGCATTAATTTCTTCACTTCAGGTGGTCCTGAAAAGTTTTATGCTCACTGGAAACTGTTAAAAGCTTTTATGCAACCAAATCTCTGCTTTTGCCTTTGCATTTTTGTGCTCATATCACCACAAATCAACGAATTAAACCAGGGCTTTCCAAAAATTAATATCAAGAGGAACACTGTCAGTGCAAAGCGACGCAAGGAAAGTGTATTAGAAACAGGAAAAAATAGAAGCCCTTCACAGCATGCTGCAAACAAACTCTATGTAAATGGTCTTCATTGCAAACTCATGCAAATGGCATGCATTGGTGTTTCCCAGAGAACAGCATTGCACTTGTCTACTAGTTGGAATGACTTACAGACAAGAAATGAACAAAATTTACCAGTAATTATAAAAACGATTTTTGTTATGGAAAAGGAGCATACAACAGTTTCTCTCCATATTCACCTGACTACATAGGCAAACAGAGTTCATCAAATAATCTGTAATATCAGCTTTTGTAGTCAGTAGGGAGCATGAGATGGAGAAAACAGAAAATAGTTGAAGATGCTTTAAAACAGAGAACACTAGCCAAAGAAGAGATGGCAGCAGATGATCAGAAAGAGACATGTTAGATTTAAAGGTACCAAAGGACAATGTCAGGCTAAAGTGCTGGAACCTGAGCACACGCCTTGAAAATGCCCTGATTTTCACAAGTAATAAATACCTCTTGACATCATGTCGACATACTGACATCACCTCTGTGCTCCTGACTTGGAAGTGACAACTCTTAGCAAGGAGACTAAAACAAAGGGTTGTAAAGGATGCTACAATTTAAAATCTTGGCCAAAAGCCAATGAAAGAAATGTGTAATAAGAGTCCCTAACCTGTGACTGTGAGGTCAGAGTCCACATGTATGACTCTTCATATTTTATGAGTGAAGAGTATTTGGCAGTTCACTCCTGCATTTCTGTTAGTGGGAAGAGGGCTTTCTCGATGGGCAGGCCTTTATCCCCAGCTTTAACTTCTGCCATCCTCCAGAGCTAGAATTTACCAGGATTCTGGGGAATGTTAAAGGAAGTTGCTCTATGCTAAAGGTCAAAAGCAACTGTTTTTCCACAGCTCGTGTTAGATGCATTTAGCAAAGGGTGCACAGAGCAATGTTAGCAAGTCATCGGTTATACCAATTATTACTGTAAGGGCAGGAATGTCTGTAAACCAGCTGGAGTAGGAGAGTTTATCCCTAAACCATCACTGAAGACTCTGCAACTTTGAATTCACTCAGTGAAATAATTGGCAATGAATAATTTCAACTGACAAGTTTAGTGCTTTCTGTCAACAACTTATTTGCAAACAGGCTATAAATTTCATTAATTTGTTCATTATTTGTGATCCTTTAGCAATTACCTTGTACAAATAAATTTAAACTTACAATTAGTTGCTAAGAATGCTTGTTGTTTATTACATGTTGCTGAAGCGACATGTCTAGCTTTCTAATAAGCATGAATTTTTGAATAATTGCAACCTCCCAATATTCAGCTTTGCAAAATGCTTCTTCTGTATTGACTGCAGTGCTCCTTCTAGAGACAAATGTTAATGAAATTTGAACCAGAAAAAAAATATTTTCAAGCATAGATTCTTACAATGTAACATAAAATTAAATTATAATGGCTTTCTGAATTTTCTACATTTACTCAGTATGTCAAATGTCCTGAGTTTGGGTTTCAGATGAGATACCTGAACACTACTGACCAATGCAGAAAGAATTTACGGCTTTGAAGCAGCAGGTTTGTTATTCCCAAGAAGTCTGACTTGTGTTTTTTCCATCTCCTTCCTAAGATAGGAAACAGTATTTCTGGTTTGAGTAATAAAACACTATTAAATCAAAATTCCCATAAATGACTTTCATAATTTTTGCAATATCAGTAAATCTCAGTGTAGAGAAACTCAAAAAATTTGATTCCTGACTTAGATCACATGCTGGATAGAAGTATTTTATTGCTCTTAATCTTGAGTTAAATTAGCTATGGTCACCTGGTACCCTAAGAATGCTAATCAACCACATCCTATATGCAATTCACAAAGGATGTGCTAATACAAAACAGCTTTTTTACAACACACACTCTAGAATAGAGCAATGAACAGTGTCATTCATTAATTCAGATCATTTAAGTCCATCCCACAATTCCACAGCAGCTCCTTCTTCCACTGCTATATGGGGTCATATATTGGTGGTTAGTTTTCTCTTGGACTGGTTAAAACAAGAAAATACATTTATACTGTCATTTTCTCCATTCCAAAAGTTCTGTCTACTTAAGAACAATCTTGAGTAGAATTGTAGCCAAAAACCAAAGAATCATCACAGTATCAACCAAATACTATGTCTGCAGCTCCAGAGGGGCTGGAAATTGCTACCAGGATTCAGTGTAATAAAATGAGATGAAAATAGAGGAGACCCTGCACTAAATGAATTTGGGGTTACGATAGCAAGTGCTAAAAAGGTAACATAAGGGCTGGCACCTGTGTCCCAGCAGGAGTCCAGTATTAACTATACTCCTCTTGGTTCAAGGAATCTTTTGACTTTATCAGACCCACACATTCCAGCCTTCCAAATGTGACCAACTTCAAAAAAAACTAAAAGGTTTTGGTGCACTGGATCTGACTATATTTCCTGACCAGTGAAAACAGAGGGTGAGCAAATTGCAAAGACCATCACCAATCAGGGCTGTATTGCGTTGGCTTGATTCTATCTCATACAGGGTGATTCCTCTGTATATCACTAGATCACTTTAAAGGCTGCTACAGCTTATGGCAGTATATTAGACCTACGTTTATCCTAGGACCCTGCACAATGGTTATCACAGAAGCTTGTATACCAGCTACCTGACAGGCATCAACAAAGATGAAGGGTGGGTAAAGTTTACCTCTTTCAGCACACATAGTTGAGAAAACTTCCATATCTCTACCTGAAACAAGGAGATGCAACCCACTGCCATTTCGTGCAACCCAGATTAACCCACCTCGTGTGGAAGGCCACATTTTACCTAGCAATATAATTTTCCTAACTGCAGTCAAAGCAATACAGAAGTTGTAATGACATGTTGCACATATTCAATTTGTAAATTTTCTGTTTGCAACATTTTGCCTTTCAAAAGTGGAATTTTGGTTAAGTCATGTGAGTTGTTTGGAAGACTTTACTACATAAAAGTCATAGTCCAGTTAAGTTGCAGCCTCTGCCTTGCATAGATGCCCCATAATCATGACAAAGGTCAAAATGCTGCCCATTGCTACATCATTTTAAATACAGGATATTTGTTTCTTTGTAGGTTCCTTGCCACATAATGGACAAAAAGCTTAGTTTCTCAACTCAGCAGCCTACAGAGGATAAACTTGATTTGTTGCTGTACAACAAAGCCCCAGGTAAGAGTGTACTGCAATGCTCATTACAACAAAAGTAAGATGGTCATTCCTTCATGGCTATAGCTGCTTTCATGCAGTTATTTACATCAGCAATCCCTTCTGTGTCAATGTTTCACTTGAAGGAAAAAAAAAAACAACCCAACCCTAGGTTGAAGTTTGCAGAGGCGTTTCCCTATGTTCGCTTGTAAATACCAGCAATATCAGCCATGTCTACAACAAACTATCTGGAATAGAAATATGAGATAAGCAGTAAGAAGACCATCTCAGAAAAGAAACATAACTGAATCTGCTCAAGGCTTAGTTCATGAGCAGATGCTACAAAGGTAGCAATAGATTTACAAAAGCTAGAAGACAGGTGACAAAAGCATTAGGTAAGGGAACAAAGGGAAAGGCGTTGTCTGTGGATTTATTTTTAATTGTTGAATAAAATTATGATACCTTCTATTTCACTACAATCTTTTGAAAAGAAATTATAACATACTGTCACAGTAAAGACCACAGGGCATTAGAAATGCACTTACAATTTTTGAGAACAGCAAAATAAAAATCCAACCCAAAAAAACACAGAATCATCAGCACCTTATTTTTATGCAGAAATGATCACAAGTGATGCACTTTGAAAGGTTATAACGATTTTTTTTTTGGTCTACTGTGCTATAAAAACCTGAGGAACAGTTTACAATGCATGCTCAACTGATATAGTCGAGCCATTGAGTATTTATGTTTATACTGTGCATAAAACATCTTCCTTAAATATATCCCAAACAAAGCTCTCTAACATAGCACTTCTAAAATAAATATTACATTGTTCTGAATGCAAACAATTCATTTTTGTAGTCCCATTGGCACAAAATGGACCAAGAGTTTATTATCCTAGATACCACTGCCTTCAGGGAATGCTCCCTCCACGCTGTTCTTAACCTTTTCCAAAAGAAATACAATTGCACTTGTAAAGTACAGCATTATGTGGCAGCAACAAATGAAAGCATAATACTGTTTATTAGATATTACTTACACTGTGGAAACAACAGAATTGTGATTTCTAGAGGGACTATGAGGATCACAAACCAGGCATTTACCTGGACATTTTTACTACATTTTCTTTTATGAGTCTTTATCAAATCAAAGCTGGAAATAAGAAAATAGGATAATGTTTTGTATTTATTCTCTCAATAATAACTTTTATGATAAGGCATTACACAATGAACCGTGTTGATACACACCTTGCCATTGGGATAAATAGATACGGTATATAGTCAGAGCTGCAGATAATAAGCTGTTAACCTCATGAAAAGTTTTACTAAAATGGCTTCGTTTATTTTTAGTTTATGGTAAAGGCAAACAATCTGTTTTTGCCATTAAAAGTAATGTTTACAGCTTTTTATTTCAATAACTGCTGGTTTAAGCTTTGGGACAGAAAAACTACATTTGGCTTAAAACTCTGTAAGTGAAGAATACGGCTTTAGCCTGTTTATATTTGACAAAATGATACTAATTATAATATCTTGAATGAGTCAATATTGATAGCAGCATGCAGCGCCGGGTACCAACTCCTCTATCAGCCCAAATGGTGGAGTACAGAAAGGACAGAGACTGTTAAGAGGGTGAAGACAAACTTACAGCACCAGCTGGAGGAATGAAGAGTGCAGATGCTAATGTATTGTAATACATTAAAAAGGATGGGTAAGCAAACCACCTCCCATGAAGTGCAAATGGCAGTCTGGCATCTAAACATGTCTCAGGGCCTTAATCTAAACTCTCAGCGCTGCCAGGTACAGTTGTCATGATGGAGATCATCCAACTAATAATGAGCTGTCCTGAGATTAACTATGAACCGAATGACAAGACACACATTCCTTGAAGAGACAGACAAGCAGAGGTGGACATATTAATGATCAGCTACAGTACTGTGACTTATATTTTCATCATAATTCTGATCTTTTGCTACACTGATACCTGGCAGCCTTTGTTTAAGAATTTATTTGTTGTGTAATAAGGATGCATTTACTTCAACAGCAGATAATGCTCTGTTTTGCCTTTTTATTATTAACTTGTCAAAAGGAGAGATATGATAATAATAAAATGACAAAATAGCATGTTGTTTAAATAAATGGGATGTAGAATACATCAGGAAATGATAATTAATTACATGACGGATACACATAATGTCATCTATTCATTACTACTCTAACACACTCACAATTATCCATATTTAAAAATACTGATAATCATATAAATAGGCTTAATTATAATAATGGATTCTAAGACTAAAAAAAGGTAGTCAACTCTAGATCTAGGTAAGGGAACAGACTTCTGGGAGGGAGGGAAAAATAAGGTCTGATGAGCTTACTAAAGTCACATATTTTTCTGCCAGTTTCTGTAATCCCTTTGTAGCATAATAACTTTTGAAGCTTTTAATTGAATTTCACTGATGACTATTATTTCCAAGGTTCATCACATAACTTCATCCTTTGCTTGATCTAATTCCAAACTTTCCCTGAAGCTTTTATCTTAAATACGAAGATTTGCGATACTTAGATGTTGTGCTACATAGCACAATATAAAAATGAAAAAAAAAAAATACTCCAATCATAATATTTTACCATAAAACTCAGTTCAATCCTCCATGTTATCTTCAAGGCTTTACTTTTACTCGTGAGATATATCATACTGTATACAATTTATTTTCTAGATTAACTATGGCAGCACAGCATACTTAATTTTTAATTATATTTCTATAGCTGATGTACAAATTGGTGTTGAAAATGTCTGCTTTCTCTTTTTAAAGTATGCTTTTATTTTAGAATTTGCATGCAGATAATTAAGTCCTTTGAACTAAAGTACTATTAAAGAAGACCATTTTGCAATACAAACAGATCCTATTCCTAAACCTCTGACTCAGGCAAAATTCCTGTGGGAAGGCAAGATCAGAACCAAAAGCTCTAGTTTTAAACATCCCAAATATTACACACCAGAACAGACCAGAAGCAAAAGTTTATTTACTGCGGTAGAATAGCCCCTTGCTAAGAAGATGAAATAATTAGTGCCGAAGTATTTAACACATCATAATTACATACCTATAACATATGCTACTTCAGTAATGATCTCATTTGATAATTAAAAAGTAACTGCAACTTTATACCTTTCATTGCAATTGGCTTGGATGAGGTGGGGGAGCAGTTACAAGCAAACTGGTCATTTAAATCAGGCATTGTGTCTTTCCAAATATGTATGCAAATTTATGCACCAGGGAGCAAGACTGTGTGTCCAGTGCCAGACTCTCAGTTTTGGCATCTATGCCTTCACTGCTCCTGTTTGAAAAAACCCTGTATAAAATATTAAATTCTCTGAAAACATCATTTTAATTACTCTTGAAAGACTTATCCAGCTATTAAATGATCCAGGGTTAACTGAAGAGCTACTGCTACAAAACCATTTAAACAGACCGTGGTGATTTTATCAAATTTCACAGCTGTTCCTGCAGCAAATGCAGTTTCTCAGAACACAAGATTTCTAGTTAATCTGTTAACAGCAATTTTAGAGTAAATCTGCATCAAAGGAGAGACTGCTGCACAGGAATTGCCTGACTGGATTGGACCCTCAGTCAGCCCAGTCCAGAAACTTGTCTGGGAGAGCCAGCACCAGATGTTCCTGTGAAAATAAATACATAAATATGCAAGACACAAATGTAATTTTGCCTGCAAAAGGTCATTCTGTTTAAATGCTAAGACATGGAGTTTGGGGTTTTTTCAATGTACTTTCATTAGCACTGCATCATGCAAGATGCTTGTTATTCATATAGAATTACACCACCACACTTTGAACCCAATTTTCCTGGCTCAAGCAATGATGGAATCTATGGTTCAATAGATTGGTTTGAAGATGTGTCTTATTCATTCAAGACTTTTCATATTTCTATTCTGTTGCTCTTTTATCAGAGGGTAACTGAATCCCAGGCTATTTTATCATCTTTTCCATTGTTCGCTTTATTCTTCATCCTTGTAGAGCGAGCAGTCTCAGACACTTCAATTTCTCTCCACATAAGGGATTGCTCTTCTGTCTGATCTCATTCTCAACACCCTTACCTTCCAGCTGAGGAAGCCACACAATGCTTCCTTAGGTAATCCATACCAAGAGAACAACCAGAGATAGGCTCGTTTATTTTAGCTCTGGAACCACAGTTCAGCTCAACCACTGTTTAGCTGCATCTCGGATCCTGTAGTCATGCTGTCTTACAGACTGAACCGAGAGGAGAGTGCAGATCTTGCAGCCAAATGGTGTGAAGCTGAAAACAGCTTGTAATCCAGTGGCTGGGTGAGCTCCTCACAAAGGTCAGTCTACAAAAGCCAGGCAACACAAAAAAAGTCATCTAGTTTGATCCTGTGTAAAGCTAAACATAGCCTCTCTTCCCTTTGTTACCTTCGTAGAACATGGCGATGCATTAGAGTTTCCTTTGTTCTTGTTTAATCCCTATCAAATGTTTTTCACCACACACAAATTCCAAGTGTAGACCTGAAGCTCGGGCTAATAGGCATACACATTTGCACTGTGTGTTAACAATTATGCCTCTGATGTTATGAAACTTTGTAGGCAAGTTACACACATGTAAGATAGGAAATTAGTCCAAGAGATGCTTCTGACTTCCAAAATAGGAAGCCAGGCTTGGATATTTTTTCCCCTTTATGCTGCTTGTATTTTGCTGCTTCCTATTACACCATACGCTTAGCAAACTTACAAATAAGCTCAACAAGTCAGCAATTAGAGCTGTATATGTAACTAGCTGTGCAACAACATTTACAGATGAAGAAGCACAACTAAAGATCTTCTGTTTTGCCCGAACTGCAGCAAGACACTGCATTTTCTGATTGCTTATGGACAAACCATCTAACCAAAGGGACTTCTCATGACTAGAATAATTGCTTTAGGTAATTATGACTCTGGTTACCCAAACCCTACCCATGTTCTGCTAAATAAGCCTCTGCCTTTTCAGACAAGCTGCTGTCTGATCTCCTGCAAACCTCAAAGGTTATATCTGAACTTCTAAGTGGCGATTACAGTAGGCATGATGTCAAATTCTTCTGTCACATTACTGTATAAACTGGGTGCTTCAGATTCCTGAGCTGTCGGTGTTTTATCCTGCTTGCTCCAAACTGTTGAATATTTCTTCCAGCCGTGCATGATAATGCCAAAAGCCACTGTGACAAAAAATACATTTTGAACAAAGGCTAAACAACATAAACGCTTTTACTTTACAGATGGCAGTCAGAACTCAGCAGATGGTGAAAGAAATCCCACAGGATGTTCTTCTCTCCCTCTCATTCTCTTCTCTTTCCTCCCCCAATATATATATGAATGCATGTGTGTGCACAGAGCAGCAAAGTGTCCTGATGAAATACTCAAAAGGCTTTCACAGGAGCAGGATCTATCCTTTGAACAATATCTCACCAACCCTTTTAGAATAGAGAAGATGCCTGGATACCAGAGAGGGAATCACGAAGCCCACATCTGTCCATGGGTTACATCTGCCCTGTGATACATCTTTGGGCAGGCACTTCTCCTTTGTTCTTTTTTCTTCCCATCCAACACTTTGTCCTCTTTATTTTTACTCTAAGATCCTCAGGGAGGAGACTGTCTCTGACTGTCAGGCCTTAAGACAGCTTGTACCATGCCAGTGCACTTCAACTTGTTTCACAGGAAGCACAAGAGAGACAGCACACTCTGTAGTATTTTCCACAGAAATGAAAATAAAGCTCTCCATGAAATTTCCCTGCCTGACAGAGGGAACAACATGGCCAAGGACAGATCATACAGAATCCACAATCCTCTTTTTGCACCAGGCCCTTTAAAAAGGCAGGGGATCAATCAAAGCTGGCAGAGAGCCACGCTAACAGGCATGATTGCCTCCAGTTCCCGTGGTCACAGGTAATCCTACATGGCAGCGCACTGCTCCTTATAGCTAGGTATCGTTTTACATTTGCATCTTGAGATTTTGGTATATTTCATTTATGTACTCCCAATGCAAATGAATCCAAAAACACTGTATATGAACTCTTTATAGCTGCCCCCCAAATCCCACCTACTGTAGCAATGTCACTCGTGTCAGAAGCAGCAGCAGGGCAGCAGCACAGAGCAGCTCCAGGCACCAGGTCTGGGCTAGGAACTCCAAGACTCAAGGTAGCCCTCATCTGTAAAGCACTGTGCTGTCTCCAAAAGTATAAAGCACTCACAAAAACATGTCTCCTTAATTTACCTTCAAGGAGATGTACTGCAGCTTGCTTTAAATGCTTCAAATTTCTAGTCTGCTATAGACAGTTTCTCTGATACATATTTGGGATGATCTCTGTAGGTCTGAGTTTTACATACATAGAGCTGTGCAAATTTGGCCTTCTGTAAACGGGAGCTCACTTGCTGGGACAGACAGATCCAGCATGGCAGGAGGCCATCATGGCCATCATGGACATAACCAGCACAGCACAGAGGCACGTGCCAATACTTTTGAAGACGCCACTGAAATCTGAAGCTGGTCACATAGCTGAATGGACTACAGAGACAGAGTGACAAGTTTAGCTGTTCTGAAATTACCAAATCACTGAACAGATGGACTGCCTTGATATGAACCTACTACAGCCTTTCCAAAATAAGGAGTATCAGACATATGCATAGAAAATTGTACATATAAAAGTGTACTCAGCTATCTTGACGCTTACAATTTTGGCAACTCATTGACAAATCTGTTGTTTAACCAGGGAGAAAAGTGATGTATTTTTTTCCTTACTTTCAAGGCAACCTGATTGTTCACAACAGATATGACTTCAGGTAAAAGAAAGCCACTGCAAGTGTACAGCACAGTATGTTGTAGGCTGAGAACCCACACCAAATACTTCACACCATCTACTTCCTCATCTCAGGAAAGCACTTCAAATGATTACATGCACAGTCCTTCACTCAACAGTGAACTATCAATGAAAGTCTGCTTGCAATACAGCCTTTTAGGTCTAGAAACTGTTCTGCAGCAGCACTGGGTGTACAAAACAAAGCAGATCCAAAAGCATGAGCCACTTGCCTTTACACAGAAATTTAGGCCATGCCTGTTCAGGGCCCAAGAGCCTGGGGAACACAAGCAGGCTGCTAGTGAGGTGCTTCTCCCCCATAGCTCCTCTGCCAGCCCCAGGCAATGGGAAAAGAAGCTGGCATGAGGAAAAATGCTACAGGAGCAAAAGTTTGCAGTAAGAAGGAGACAAGAGGGAACAAGGAGGATGAGAACAGCTGGAACTTGGATGCACCACAGACCCTCATTGCTGACCAGCACAGGGATCAAAAGATAGAAGCAAAGTACGATGGTGGCCACCAGTGGAAATAGAAGAAATAAACACTGAGTATTATTTAATTAAAGACTGTATTGTTTCGATATAGGAGGGGCTCATACTCAGACAATACAGGGAACCACATTTCTGGTATTTCCTATATTTTGAGGGTGAGGCTGTGACCTTTATAGGGCTTCCATGATATATTGTTATGGATGTGAGGGTATACTACAGATACAAAAGCTGTCTGAGGTATCAGAATTCTGACAGTGTCTGGAATTTGAAACTACTCAGAGCTCAGATCCAGGGGATTTATTTGAGCTCATTTCTAGTTAAAACTTTGTGAGCTGAGGTCATACAATTCCACAGAATAAAGGCAGTTTCTAAAAACCACTGCAGTATTAGTAATAGATAGCTCCATCTTTCTGTCAGGTGCTTTTTTATTTTTCCTGCCTCAAAGGAAACAACAACAGCTGATCCTGGATGCATCTGAGCCTGGTTAAACACGTTACATTAAACCTCTGTTTAAAATAGCTGTGCTGCCTTGATACTGTTTCAGGAAGAATCTTACCCAAATAAGAGGCTTCTAACTCAGAAAAGATCTTACAGTACTCTATATTAATTAAAGATAAGATAATTAATGTGATATCATTACAGAGATAGACATTGTTATCTTTCCCCCTAATGTTATCAAGGCTGCTTTTATGCATACAGATGAGCTCTTCCAAACAAAGATATTTTTGAAAACCTCTCATTGTGTTTGAAAGCAGCTGCTAAATGGAATCACAAAGTTTCACAGGGAAGCATACTTTGAGGTCTGATCCACTGCCTAATGAAGTCAGAGAGAAGGCATGTAAAATCATACTTAACTGTGTTTACTCTGGAAAGTTAATTTTGCAGCAAATGCTCATACAGTGAGTTTCTTTCATTTTGTTGGCTGTTAAATAAATGTTCAAAGGAGACACTTTAAGAATCTACCTGGGTAATGTTTTACAGCAAATCATTACTGGGCAATGGAGGAAAAAGAACGGCAATGGCTGGAAAGGTTTCAGTTGCTGCCAAAATTTCAAACTATACAGTGCTGAAAGCAGTGAGAACTCAGGATGCATTTTTTTTCTACAGGACCAAATAATGAATTTTTTGATGTGTACCTTGACTTCAATTAGTACCAGTATCTTCAGTTACAATCTAACTCTATGCCCAATGAGACAACAAACAACAGCAATGATTTACCTAACCCACAGGGGAAAATTAAGCAAAGGAGTATCTAAAGTATCTGAAAAGCAGTTGGTGTTGGCTTAGCTGAACTCCTGATAAAATTATTTTTAGAATTCTTCTTATTTGAAGCCTAATACAGAGTCAATCTCAGTATAGACAGCAAGATGCTGACTTGTGCATGCACTGTAGCACACGTTCTGTTGGGGTGCATTTATGGGGAAGATGAAAAGGATTTTTGTAGCTGACATTATGAAACATCAGAATAGAGCAATGAATCCTTCCTAAAATAGGGAATTCAACCCTGTCAAGAGATGGAAATACTGAAAAGACAACAATGGTGAAAACCAGATGGTGCTTACACTGAACTTTATATATTTACAAATGAATTCATGTTTACCTTTTTTTTTCTTTTCAGTTCTTTTGTATCCAGACAAGAACTCCCTAAGTCCCTAACTGTATACTTGGTAAGTACAGAGCAATGAATGATTCTCTATATATTTGTTCATTCAGTTAAGGAAAATTTAGAGCTTTTTCAGTTCAGACAGACTATTAGGTGATGCCTAACAGACATTTTGTTTTTCCCCCTTTAAGTGTTCAGGCAAGCAGCTGCCATATAACCTTCTGCTTCCAGGGCTTAAGGGAAATCTGAAAGACAGAGTACTGATTCCCAGATTTAACTCCTCAATACCCTCTCATTTGGTAAAGTCCAATCATAAGCTTGAGTTTGTTCATGCCAATCCAGGTTCACAAGCAGACTGGGAAAAAAATTCACAGTAAGAGGAGTCATACCTTGAGAGATATGTTACCATGGTTCCGACAGTATGTCCCTGGATCAAAGTGATCCTTTGCTGACAGAATGCTCTGAGAGTGAAAGCCTTATACCAACCAGTAAGCTTCAACTGAGCCAATGGAAAACTTAAAATGGCACAGAGATGTGCCAGGAACTATATTGCACTCAGATAAACCAGGCTCTGGGCTGGATGAGCCATTGTAATTCCAAAACACAAAATTCATTTCCACTTTATTTACAGGAATACATAGTCTGCAGTAGTTAATATGTTTCCAAAAGCTTCTGCTTACAATTTAGTGAAGGTTTCCAAATAGCACATTTGTTAAAATGATGCACTTTATGGGAAGGATCAGACAACCATAGTAAAGCATTACCAGCCTCAGTTGAAATTTTGTTATTTTCTTTGCTGGCTGAGAAAGAATTTAAGGCTAACACTTAAAATGAAAGCTGGAAAACAGCAGAAACTTGTTTTGGAATTGCAGGCAGATTTTTTATGCATATGTGCTTTGTGATGCAGTTAGGTGTTGAGTGTTTTTTCAACAGTATCTGAACAGCTAATTGCCAAGAAGAAACACCCAGACACTTCTAAAATTCCCAAGAGACGTCTCTTTCTACCTCTAACCTAAAAGTCTGGCTTTTATGATTTCCATCATCTTGTGAAAAAAAAAGGAGCCATGAGCAAGTGTAGCAACCTGAATCTTCACTGTCTCAAAAGAATTCCTATGTTAGTGCATGCTATGTAATAATAACACTGCAATAACAGCTCCATATGCTTAACTACACTGCAAGTGCACATTGGATGATCCTTGCAGCTTGGAATGCAATCCTGAAACCTTTTGAGTGAGATAAAATTAAGACTAGAAAGCTACAGTAAAGTAGCTGGAAGAGACATAGATTATGTTTCAACTGACCTCCTTGAAATGAGTATTTATTAGTTATAGTCATTTATACATGTTTGCATTCACAGAGAATCAGGAACAGAAATGAGGCTGTGCACAGAGGCCAGAAGCTGACACCATTTGCCTATGGACTTGGTGAGCTCTTGTTTGTCCTCTCGATCTCTTTTCTAAGATTTTAAAAACTGCAAGAGTCAGAGAGGTTAAAACTATTTTTTAAAGCAGTAAGATCTTCACAATTTCCCTGGAAATCTAAAGAAAATTGTTAGAAGTGTTATACTGTTTCTTAAATTGAACTATAAAAATAAAATGTAGAAGTGGTTTTTGGCAAATTTAGGTCTGGTTAATGGAAAGATTTTCTATCACCATATCATCTGTATCTCTTTGTCTTAGTTTCTAACAGAAGTTACTTCTCTCACAGTGTCTACTGCTGCAGCAGCATAGTTACAGTAAGGGCAGATGACAGGTGGGAAAGGCACAAAGGAGGAATTGGAGGATCACTGCCTCCGATATTGCATTACTAGCAAAATTTAGGACACATCCTTTCCTACAGTCAAGCCCTCCACGGCATCCTCTCCCAATAGTTTTTCAAGGGCTTGCTTAGGGAAGATGAAGGCAGATGTCAGATCCCAAACCAGGGCAGAGAAAGCTCACAGAATTCGAGAAAAGTGGTGATATTGGCACTGATCATCTCCTCATTTTTAATCTTTGAAAGGCCTGGGAAGAAACCCTCCAGCTCCCCAGCAATCAGTCCCTGCGCTGTGAGCTGCATCCCTACCTCAAAACTAAAATATTCCTCCAGTATCCAGGTGAAAGCTGTCTGTAAGTGCCAGCAGAAGACTGCCCAAGATCCCACATGCCTAGATGTGCAGAAATGTGTGCCATTGCCCATTCAGAGCTTTTCCTGCTTCACCAGCAACTCTTTCAGACTGCCAAGTGCTATCAGCATTCAAACTGCAGTGCAGACCTCATCAGCAGGTCCTGCATTCTCCTCCCCATCAGGGTGTGGGATCATCCTGTTAATGCAGGACTTCCAGGGCAGGGATGCAGGAAGGGGAGGCGATGGGGATTAGCTGGGCTGCTGCTCTCTAATGATTAAAGGTTTACAATTGTCAGGAGCAATTTCCAAATATCATAGATTGTTTTCCTCCTGCATGGCTTCACTGCAGCTTTCTGTCTTCAAAAAGTTGAGTTACATATTCTGAAAAGCTCATCTGTAAAAAAGGCAAATGTCTCAGCTACAATGATTTTGATTTTGTGACAACTGACTTCTGAAAACAGTATATTTATTCAACGAGTTTAAGCACAGCAGTACCAGTTGTTGACTCTCCTCATGAAAATATTGATTCTAAGCTCCCTAGCTTATAATGTTTTGATCCACATTCTGAGCCTATTGATTTACCTTTGATACTTCAATCAAACTGTTGTTTATATCAACAGCAAACGTGTCTGATCTCTCCAAAATAATTAGATTAATCAGAGGAGGATCTATGAAAGCCTTGTTTTGATTGATTATGTCTTTATGCTCTCCTGAGGAAAGCAGACAAATTTGAAAATGTAAAAAAGAGACAGTTGTTAGCCTTTTCCTTCTAGTACCTTTGAAATGTTTTTAGCCTCCTTTTACAATATAGGACTTCTACAAGATTGCCAGCTTGCAGTGTGCTTAGTTATGATTTCCTCAGTGGCTGACATTTTGCAACACATAATGATTTAGTCAATCTGAGCAGAACTATCATTACGCTAGTTATTGTTCCCCAAAGCATTATTTGTTATAGAAACTATTAGGCCAATGAGTTACATTTTATAGAATTTTTATTAGAATTATTTTAAACTCCAAGGAAATTGATCTCTTCCTCCCTTACCTCCTGGTCCCAGATTTCCATTTTGCAAAGAAAAAGTAATCAAACAGGAGAGAGGTGGGGATGTTAGGTACTTTTCCTGAAATCATTAGTGCTTTTACTTGCATAAAAAGCAAGCTAAAACCCCAGGACCTTACTTTTAAGGAAAAAATTCTCCTTAATTTGCATCGCAGAAACACTACTGTTGCCAATGGGAGTTCTGTGTAAGTGCTGAATCCAGCTGCAAAAAGAATGGTGGATGCAATGCCACTGTTCAAAAATGGATTTTTATTTGATGAATGAATTGCTAAAGAAAAAAAAATGACTAATTTTTTTTCCATTCTGGAAACATTGACTTGGTATAATAATCCTATTGTTCAATCATCACTACAGTCTCTACTGGAACCATGCCCAGAAGGACTAATATTTTGTGCTAAAACTGCTGTGTACCTTTTCAAGGGGCCTTGTACATTAATCAATAGTTTTGATTACTCAATCCTATTATTANTTTTTTTTTTTTTTTTGGAACTATTAGGCTTATTAATTACACTGAGAAAGTTATCTATCTGCTACCAGAACAAAAAGAGCTCATACAGTCACTCTCAGCTGTTTATTGCACTATGACACACTGAACTTCACCCAGCTTCTTGCTCTTTCCACCCCCTCTGATGGTGTCATTGAATGATAGGATCAGACCTTGGGTCACGGAGCCACAGGAGGCTTCCCTGAAGATCAAAATGCCACTGCTGCTGCTAAAGGTCAGTTCTGGAAATGCATTTCTCAATTTGAGAGGGAGCTCAGCTACTGGAGGCAGTGCAGGAAAAACAAGATTTGTCTGATGTTGAAAGTAAGCTAGGCC
The DNA here is from genome assembly GCA_013396635.1 of Penelope pileata. Lineage (NCBI taxonomy): Eukaryota > Metazoa > Chordata > Aves > Galliformes > Cracidae > Penelope > Penelope pileata. The sequence continues at coordinate 466,759 of WBMW01004035.1, read as the reverse complement.
AAGGGCAAATTAAAAATCAGGGAACAGACACCAAGTAAAGGATGCACATAACTAAGGAGAAAGAGGGAGGAAAAACGGGGTGGGGAGAGAGAAAGCTGCTAATCGTGGGGGTTTGGTTTGCTTTTCATACATGCCTAATGGCATAGTGAGGGGCAATTAGCTTTCCCTGTGAACTTCAGTATCTTAGGAAACGAGAAAGCCTTGGGACTGCTCTTACTCAAAAAGAGTATAGTGATACTACAGAGCAGACTGGAACTGGGCTGGACCAAGAGAAATTGTTTTCCACACAATACCATACAGAAGAGCTGGAAGAGGAGGGAGAAATGTTGCAATGACACAATTAACATTTCCTGAAGGTAGAAAGAGAACAAAGGAGTGGGTAGTTTCTACACACTTCCTTTCCATATGAAGGCAGACCTGTATTTATGAAGACAGTCACTCCTCTGAAAGAGCCACACCTTCCCCTATCTTTCTAATCTTGTGAGGTTCTTGTGATTTTCATTAGTTTAGAAGAGTCTTTTTCTTTCACTTGTAGCAAGAATTATCCTGTGGTTGAGTAAAAAGAAAATTCAGAATTTGCAAGAGAGCGTGGGAGCCACCATCTAACAGCTTGTCAGGTCTCATGCATATTCTGTGCTGGCTGCTGCAGTGTGCTCAGCGTGACATCATACCCTGAGCTGCTGAGCATCTGACATCACACCTTCTGGAAGAATGTCGTCTGCCTGAAAATAGCACACCAAAGCTCAAGCCAGAACGTACAGTACCTATTGGAAGTGTACAAGTAGCACAGATTGGGCACATGTGGGATCCAGCACTGCTGAAGAAGATGGAGGACAGAATAAAACACATCTTCTGCACATTGAGCTTATAAATTATTTTTAAAATCCATTAAAAGCTGCAAATTGTTTTGAAGGACCTGAATGCCAGATAAAGCAAGATTTAATTGCTATTACAATGGCAAGCATAAATATTCTACTTCCATCCATTTGAGAAGATTTTCTTTCTTCTCTTTTTGAAGGATTAATTTCTTCTCCTCGATACAGCTCAGTGGATAGCGTTCTGCCTGCCTTCTGCAAGCGGTTTCATTTGCTATCAATACTTCAGCTGTCGGTCCCAGGAACCCCGGCTCTCTCTTTATTCTGTGTCTCTATACTACACAGCATAACAGGGTCCTAATGTATGACAGATGGTCTTCTACACGTCTAAACTATAGTAAAAATAGAATGCTATGGCACGCAACTTGAATTTGGGAAAGGTTTCGTTGTACAAGATGCTAAACCTCTTCTGTTTATTTCTGTCTGAAATAACTTTGGTTTTGTATAGTCCAAGAAGTAAGGATAAATTTGCAATATAGAGTTTTCAGAAATGAAGACAGAAAATGGAAAATTAAGTAAGAGAACTTTTGCAGCTGTCTGGGACTCACATCTCTAGTGTTCTGAACCTGTTCTTCCCTGCAATGTCTGAATTGACAAATTCAGAAATCCACATCATAAGTCAGAAGAAATCTCAAGAAAGATACATTGATTTTTATAGAGGTATCAGGGGAAAACACTTTTTCTTACACTACAATGAAAATTAATCTTCAATATTTTACGGAATAAAAAAAAATCTCAAAAGAGCTGAAAGTACCACTCCTAAGAAAGGCCCTGCCTAAATTCCCATGCATTCATAACGGAGCTGGAGAGGGATGACTTTTCATCTAAGATTGTCAAATAGTGGGAAAAGAATTAAAGCTAAAAAGCAAAACTGAAATGCTCACAGGTTTACAGATTACTACGTGCTCTACCAGAGCCACTGGGTTCTAATGCTGGGTCCTAAACTCCCAAATCACTTCAGACCACAGCATTTCAAAGAGCCTATTAGATAAATTACTTTTCTTTGAATAGTTAATGAAACATAGCTCTGCACATTCCTCTAATTTCACATATGGCAAAGAGAATTGAAACCACCAGCACATTTTAAAGATTCTGTTTTAAAATGTCATCTTTTGATATGCAAATACAAGGCCAGAAATAATGCCAGTTCTTCCACTAATGCTCTGTTCCTTAAACCTAAGGAAAAAAGAATCAAATCAATAAACAGCTTCCATTTCTACTCCTTCTGTCAAGTTGCTTTTAAAACAATACGCAGCTCATAGTTAAGTATGCTAGGCCAACATATTGCTTCCATTACTGTCGTATAACCTTTTTCAACTTGATATTCGTTATCTTATCTCTAATAGATAAATACCTACTCTTGGGAAAGGACCTGCGCATAATAAAGAAGAAAATTGAGTCATTCTCTTAAGACAGCTGTCACCTGGCACAAAAAGTGACAATCAAATGATCTAAAATAGCACTCAAGCAGATCAAATTAAAGGAAAAGCTTCTTTTTTTTTATTTTTTTTTTTTGTCCACAGATGTCACCTAACAGGGTCAGTTTCTCCTACCTGCTGTTTCTAAAAGAATCAGTTCCTAAAATTCAACTTTGAAACAAATGTCCATCCCCCAGCAAATCCTGACTCCACCTCAATAGGCACTAAATCCGATGTACAGGACAAAAGGAAACTAGGCAACGTAAATCATTAGTTAAAAGCCAGTGCAATCTGGATAAACAGTAGATTTGTACTCAAACTTGGCAAGACAATCAGAGGGAGCGGCCTCTCCATTTTGCAGGGATCTGGAAAAAGTGAAAAGCCTATGGAAGACTAATAAAACTTTTGGCATGCCATCTGGAAGTATCAGCAGTTTCTGATTTTGGAAAGAATGCATTCTGCTTTTAACTTCACACAATGCCTCATTTCTGCTTTCATGTACTCAAGACCAAGAAGTCTTTTTCACAAACAGCCCAAAAATCAATATGTGTTCTTCTGTCTCACCCAGATATGTGCTCTTTGAAAACAAACTGAGTCATCTTGCAATTTAACCAAACATCACACAATAGCTCCGCCAACTTTGCCACCAGGAAGTGCGAGTGCAATACAGTCAAGACCTGCAGACTGGAAAGGTTGTAGAGCACTGAAAATGAATGGAGAAGGAAAAAAAACAAAGAGAAGAAAGCCCTTCTTATTCTTCTCTTGAGAGACATAACCTGCAATATGGCAGCCTTCACCTATGACATCAGCCAGTTTGTGCTTCAATCCAACAGAGTACTTAACTCATACTTTACCTTAAGCCCGTGAATGGACTGAATTCCTCCCAGTTCTGAAAAGGAATTCATATATATTTAGTTATGAATGCCTAACTGGATCAAGGTCCAAGTTACTGGGATGATGAGCTTTATTTTCTGAGTGTATAAAGAACAAGAGTAAAGATTATACAGTTTCCTAATTCTTAGATTGAAAAAGGATGTCTAACAAGGAAAGTAGGAAATTTTCCTCAAACACAAAGCCCACAGATATGAGGCATGGTATCACCTTGTAGCAACTTCTGACACCCTAGTAATGGCTAGGCAGATCAGCTTTTGGCTGCAATAAAATCAGAGGACACTCTACAAACTTACATAATTCTTGTGGTAATTAAATAAAGGAGAAACCTGGACAAAATCCCCCATGCGCCAGGGCCACATTTCAACCATCTGATCCAGGACAAATGGCACAGTACTCCAGGAACCCAGATGCTCTCATGCTCTGGTTTAAATCTGAAAACAGGTTTTTCAACAGTTCAATTTACATGAAGAGTTCAAAAGGCTTATTTTTCATTCCAACAGAGAATTAACACAAATGTCAGAAGTTGCCAGGGAACAGACTGTCACCCTCCAACTGCTTCCCTTCCTTCAAATACTTGGAGGATATTGTACTTTGTGTATCGCCTTTTAATCCTGTGTTCTGGTGCAGGGTTTTTAATATATACTTGCCATATCTGTATGAAATCTCAAAATGCAGAGTAGTCTACCAGGCAGAGCTCTGGCTTGGGATTTAGGAGACCTGCAAGCTGTTAAGTTATTAAGAAGGCTGCAGTAAGTCACTTCCTTACTCTGTGCTTCAAACCCTGCATTTTGGCAGTGTTATATCAACAGGCTTTGAAATTGGTGGATGAAAAATCTCTCAGACTGTAAAACAGTGAAGAAAGTATAAACACACAACAAACACTCTTTCTAGAATGGAAACATGCAAGAATTCATACAGAACCATCAATAAGTCAGTCTGTATCTAACAGCTACACCACACAATTTCCATAGATAATTTCTTAAGGTACGCCAGTCCTGCAGTCACAAGCATCACTCTGACTGGCAGGACACCTCACAAGCTTGCTTTAGGCTGGGCAGCTCATGAGCTGCAGGGTGTCTCATCTGTTGTAATGGAGTTCAGCACAGGCTGCAAAACTCACTTGAAAAGCTTTGGGTTTTCTTGGCCACTGTGCTGCAATTAGCACCCAGTCAACGCGGTTTAAAGTAAGGCCAGGTATACATCAGATTCCCATTTCAGAATTCAGACACAAACAAGTATAACTCTGCTAGGTCAGACACTTTTTAGCTCTTTTCTCCATAATAACAGCTAGTGATGATAAGCTGTATTCTTACGGCTTGTGTGGCCTTCAGCACCCATTGTGATTTCAAATATGAAAATAGGTTATTAGAAAACATGTCTTTAAAACTGTATGCTCAACATATTTGATATGTGAGCTTGCAGCATCTAGATTGATAATTTAAATACACGGCAAGCTCAGAGTGAAAGAAAATTCTGCCATCTGGCAGAAATTAAAACAATCCCCAGTGCAAGTGGGCTGGTGCTGACATCCCAAAAAGACTGTCCCAAGACTGTCTGGGCATCCTCTGCTGTAGCACCAAGTCTGAACAGGCCAGGCACCAGGCTGCTTCTTCCACTTCTGTAAATACCCAGGAGAGAAAAACAAAAGCGTGCATGTGCAGAGCCAGTAAACAGAGCCTTTTGGTCTTCTCAGTGTACTTCACCGGAAGTCAAAAGAACATTGAAAAGGGGAGGAAAAATCATTGTTGATGAGATGCAGGCTGCCTGATGTCAGTCACAGTGACAATCACATCAGGCTGACTGAGCACGATGTGTGGAGAGTTCATCTCCTCCCAGAGGCAACTCTGCACTTATTTGTTTTCCAAAATAATCAGACTAAAGTACATGCTGAATGAAAAATGAACAAGTCATACAAAAGGAAACTCCAAATTATTGTCTACGTTTATGAGAGCCAAGGAAGAAAAAACAGACAAATGCTAATTAAAGATCAGGTTTTGAAAATGCTACCTAAGTGCAATGCCTGCAACACGGAGGCTCTTTNAAAAAAAAAAAAAAAGCCTGATGGTGTTGCCCTCATGAATTACATTTCATCTAATCCTCTCCACAGCCTTGGCAAAAGAAGAAAGCACATCCACTCACTAACATCTCTCTCATATCCAGATATTCTAATAGGAAAATTGTGCATGTCAAAAGCATCTCTTCAAGACCACAGCACTTTTCAATATAAACAGCAAGATTAAGGAGCTTGGAAAGTCAGGTTGTTCCTGCTAAGTAAAATGGCTAGCTAGCTCCCTCTGACTCAGAAGCTGGACTTTACACAGCTTGGTAAAGTTCTGGTTTATCGTTTGGGGGCTGTTGGAAGTCCATTAACTAAGCAGGCATTTTATCCCCTTTGGGCTTCTTAGGATCTGGGTATCTCAGCTCTTTGGGTTCTTTCACTGCAGTAGAAGCTTATATAGAGAAAATTACTGACTTGCCACTGGGCACGTGTATGTATACCACAGGCTTTATATGTTACACAGTTTACACAGATAAAATATTCTTCTCCCTCCACTTCACAGGATAATATGCACATGTCACAACTGCAGCATACTGCAGACTGTCATGGGACAACACAAACTGTAGAGGCTGCACAACTCACCTGCCAACACAACTCACCAGAAAAAATCATATTTCTGTTGTTAGAGATGATTGATTTTAAAAAACAAACTAACAATCTAAACTCCAGCTCCATAAGGGCTTCCACAATAAAATCTGAATTGTAATAACATATGTTTTATGTGTAAAGTGTGGCAGAGTTGTAGTCAGCAGAAACAGAAATCAGAAGTAAATACTTTGGGGAACTTTTCCTGATGTGGTTGGAAAGGAATGTTGTCTGGAGAAACAGCACTAGGTGCATATTTATTCAGAGGTCAAAAGCATGGCTCAGCTCAGCATTCTGCCTTCTAGTGCACAGACAGAACAAGACTTTGTTGGCCAGATAAATAGTTTCAGTACTGTACATCTGGTTATAATATCACTGCTGCTGCCTTTTCACTATTCACGATAGGCTTTAGAGGATTCTAATACTGTTTCCTTTTTATTTCAATTATGCTGGTAGATGCTAAGTCTGCTCAAAGAGTGATGGTTTCTTTGAAAGAATTCAGAAAGCTATGCCTTTCCAAACATACCAAATCACTCCATAAATGTCCTTTTGAAAGATGAGGCAATTCTAGAGACTTTTACAAACAATCCAAACAACTCACTCAGTAGAAACTGAAATGGACCTGAGCAATTCAATGTCTTTCTGCTGTTTAATTCTAATACTGTTTGTAGATGCATTATTAGGCAAGGTAATTTACTCTTTTCAGAAGACCAGGTTGGTTAGTTTGGGCTACAAGTCATTGAAACTGCAGCCAATTCAATGGTGTCTAACTTGCCCTCAAGTACACACAATGCTTTATGTGCCAGCTCTAAAAAGAAGGATGTTTGCTTTGAAGGAGTGTAAATCTAGCAGCTAAACTGAAATAATAGATGGTGTCACAATTTGGGCAGCTGTTTGTACGATCCAGGGACACTGCAGCCAGTGCTGTGCTGCAGGATGAGTGCTTACCCAGGAAGCCAAGTATTTCATGGCCTTTCTTCACAGACTCAAGAGCCCCATGTCCCTCTTTGGAGAATCCTGAGGGAAACGTGATCTTCTGACAAACACATTACACCTTCAAGGAGCTACCTGCTGTAGGAAAGCTTTCGCTCAAATAAGTGTTCCCCTCAGGGCCCTGGAGGCCTGGCAGTTTGTATGAAGCACTTCTAAATGTTTCACTTAAAATATGCTACAAACGCCTTCATCACAGGAAGCAACATACTTAAGATGAAAAACTAAACAACAATCACCCAAACCTGCTTTACAACATATCCAAAAGCAGCGAGTTCCTTGGCAGAACACGTTCTTGCTGCCCTGGCTACGTCTGCAGACTGCCTCCTCCAGTGCAACGCCTCGGCATGCCAGCAGCCATTCCCATTTGTCTCTGACTGGGAGACAAACAGCTTTGCACATTTTCTGAAAGAAACAGGTAGAACGTGAACTAAATGTGACATCCTTTAAGGTTCCACAGTTATATTTTAAGAAAAAATTTAAGTTCCTCAGGTAGACCGAGGTTACATTGTTACAAAGAGAAATGCTCACTCTCTCCCAAAGGCCCAAAGCCTTTCTCAGTTATATTCTTATAAATGCAACTATGAATTCACTTTATAGCTCTTCGTATTCAGTCTGGACTTCATGTTCACTGCTCCCTCCCCAACACCATGATGGATTAGCAGGAAGCACTGACAGCAGAGCCTTGGCTCCTGTTCCCTCTCAGCTGAAGGTGCAGAAAGCCCCAGGAACCATTTGATGATGAGAGAAAGAAGAAAAATGATCTTGTAATAAAATAAATTCCTTGCAACTTGAAACACCTTATGAGGAGAAGGGGGGGGGGAATAAAGGAAGAAAAAATTGAAGGTTTGAGTGGTATGGAGATGAACTGACAATCCTTCTAACCAGAAATTGGGCCATAACAGCTGAGAAGAGCAATGAGATTTTGCATTACTGCTCCATTTTTCACTTTGTTATTAAAAGTAATTTTCCTAGATATTTTAGCAGTAGACATTTTTGAGATTTGCCTGCTTTTTGTCCTCCTCAGATCTCTCTTTGAGTTTTGCCATGTATCCTCTTCCACAGCAGGTTTCTCACCTCCTTTCTCACTTTACATTTGGAGCTCTTTGGCCCTTTATCCATTTAAAGGAGGAGGCCTCTTGCTGCTCTTGTGGGCACTGCCTGCTCCCTGAATATTTAAATAGTCCTTCCCCTTTGAGAGCTATGAGACATCTACATCAAGGACTAAAGGATCTAAGCAATGACCTTGATATTTAGATCTAAAAAGTTGTTGATGGCCAAGTTCACCCTCAGCTTAGTTCCTCTGAATTTGAAAGACTCACATGTCGGATACACTTGGTCCTCCGTGTTAAAATTGGAGGGCTGATCTGGGGATACATAATAAGCAAAGACATTTAAGGGAGTTCAGTATCTTTCAGGGTAAGGATTTTTAGATCTGCACCTTTGTTCCCAAAAGAGTTAAATGAATAATGAAATCTCCCTGCAGTGTGAACAGCTGAACTTAATACAGAGGAAATTTCTCAAAGAACTGCCTTGGTGCCTAGCAAATGTGCCTGTCAAAAAGGGTTGCTCCTTTCCAGGTATTTGTTTTAGAAAGTCCCTGCCTACAGGATTACACAGAGTGGCTCGGGACAGATTTGTGCTTTAAGCAGGTTTTCATTCTGTAGGTTTGAAAATTATACTTTCTATTAGCAAAAACGTGTCAGCAGTTTAAAGACTGAAATTCTGTTCAACAAAGTGAATTTCAAGCTAATGATTCTTCAGATAACCAAGACACAAACTTTTGAAGATCAGCATAATTTCTTTTAACAGGTAATCCTTTCTTCTCTACAGCAGCCATTGTTAATTTATACTGTATCTGCAAGATTGTATCTGCAGCAGATTGAATGCTTCCTTTCTTATGCCTCAAGTGTTTTGGACAATTGGCAAAACTGCTTGAATATCTGATTACACAAACCATATCTTGGGAGAAAATTACAGTCTTCGCGATTTAGAAAGGACCAAGTTAAACCCTATGTCATTACTTATAATCATTAAATTGAGATAATAGATCTTATTAGTCAATCTTAGGCAGAAACAGCACTTCTTACTCTTAATGACCATCACAGTATAGACGGTTCCTTGATAATTGTGAGCTGCAGGAATTACCAAAACTTGCATCCAGACTTGTAAGATACTTTGATTTTTAACTCTCCAGAAATTACAGTGCCCAAATGAACATTGTTTTAAAAGAAAGCCAGGAAAAAAATATTTACAGGAGTGTAACATTTTAAATAGTTGGGTTTTTTTCAGTCCATAAATAGATTACCTGAACACAGGACATTGGGTGTTTTCAGTAAGACAGCTCATCCTTCAGGAACAGGGTAGGTGTCGAAATACCAGAGCTGAATTCTGCTAGTGAACTCATTCCTCTGACAGATCCCCAGTTTCTTTAAAGTTTCAGAGACTGTTTCCAAGCTACTGTTTACTTTTGTATTTTTGTCAGCCAATCCACAGCAGGAAAACAAATAGGGTAGACTAGCTCTAAACAGACTGCCAATAAAAAATTTAAGCACCACTATCTAGAAGTAGAGTTTAAACAGAATTTTCAACTAAATCAAAATGTCAGAGTAAAGGGCCATCAGTGTAACAAGCTCTGATGAACTGCACTTTATCTAAGATATTGCAAAAGAACTTCCTGAATTTGAGAAACTGTAATTCAAATGTGGAATCCTTTGTGCAATGGCTCAATGGCCTGTGGAGCACATGAAATGCAGCAGGCCATTGCCTGTGCTCTGAACAGATGCTTCTTCAGCAGAAAACTTAGGCAGAGGAGATGGATTTGTTTAAGGAAACAATCCACATTGAGACAGGGGAAGCCTGCAATTTCACTGTACATGGAACTTCCCAGAGCACCTGGGAAGAACATTTCTTTCTTATTGTCAGCAGTTGCTTTATAAAACCTGGCATTTTAGGACATATGTCTGAGGTGTGTCAACAGGAGAAATTTCCCACCATTCATAAATATATTCTGCCAATTCTGCTCTGCTAATCTGGTCTAATTCCCAGTATAAACACAGCATGCAGAAGGAATTTTATTTTTCTTCCTGACATAATTAACTTCAGTCTGGACTAATGACTTTTAATCTGAAATACAGTTTCTAGATGGAGAGGTATATAGGGTAACAACTTTGCTGCACAGAAAGGTTTTTAAGATTTAAAAAAAAAAATTGTTTCCAAGCAACTTCCACATTTGTACAGTGTCAGTGCCAGATATTTGAAAGCCAACAGCAGATAAAACCTGGTTAAAGCAGGGTAAGGGAAACGGCTGCTTCAGGTATGCCTGTGACACCGAAAGGCAGGGATGTGACAGTTATGAATCTCACTTGCTATAAATCACTCAGTAGTGTTCCAGCTGAGTTGAAAAATAAAAGCAAAGTGCTGGGCTTTACAGTACACCCTGCATTGTTTGTTTTGTCTGCCAAGTCTATTCCTCTTCCTTCAATGGAGCGCCTGTGGCTTGGGAATGACTTCTTAGCCAGTTCTGTCTGTCTCTATCCGAGGCCCCAAACTAGCATTTCTGAAGCGTCATACAAGCTGAAAGCCTGTACTTCTGTTCTCTAACCCTTTGCAGACACTGAAGTGTTTGTGTCTAAGTATTCATGCAATTTCAGCAAGTACTTAGAGAACGAAAACATCAACTCTTCCACAAAAGCACACATATTCAGAAAGCAAAGTTTAATTTTGAAAATCCAAACATACAAAGGAAAGAAATCTACTCAGCAATACTGAAGCTCCCCTCCCACTAATTGGAACCATTCCCTTCCACGCTATTTATCAAGAGAGGATCCTGTTTCTCCTGCCCCATCTGCCGGCAGCACCACTAAGCCTGGTTTCAAGTTTTTCTAATCCCTCAGCGTCAGATATGACCACATTACCCAGGCACTTTGCTGGAGCTCATTAACAGCCTTTCTCAGTGTGTAAAACACTGCTTTTACTTTGTCCAAAGGAAGAAATGGGGAGAACAGGAAACAAAGGCATCACAATAGTTGTCATTCCCCAAACCCCCAGGCAGCTACAGCACATCAGCCCAGTCGGCCAAATGCAACCACCCGCAATCCAGGGACACAGCTCTTCCCAGCCAGGATGCAAGCAGCAACTGATGCTAAGGGAGGGAACAGAGCCTCACACAGGCACAGGCTGGCAGAAGGCAGCCCTGGGAAGCAAGGGGAAGATTATTCTTACATCTTTTTAATACATTTTCTCTCAGTAATTCAAAAAAAATGCTGAACTACTATCCATCAAAGCATTTAGTTTTCATGGTCTGGATGGAGGTAGAAGACTGAACACAGATCCCCTAACATGCCACTTTCCATATGGTTATTCCCATTGCTGGCAGAATGGATTACTCTCCAGATGTATTTTGTAAGGAACTCTTTAAGGCTCAAAAGAGACCTCAGAATTCCAAAGATCTGTCAGTGTGCTCTCCTTCTCCATTACAGTGCAGGGAAAGCAGGAAACAGTTTTAACCATATAAAATATAATGATGGATCAATTTCTAAGTGGCTTTTGACAATGCAAATAAAAGTATTTGTTAAAATATGGAGTAGAAAACACCAGGATTCAGAATAACTTTTTGTAAATTTAAGGAAATCTGCAATTAAATTTGATCAACTAAATTATGATAATCTGACCATTCATAGTTTATCTTGAACCAGATTCTTCCTTAGAGAGAGGATTTAATCCAGCACAAGGCACGTAACCCGTGGGTAAAAAACCAGAATCCTCTAACAAATCAATAACTAAGATCCTCTTGGTTCCTTAATAATCCTCTGAAGGACAAATTAAGTTATGCTGCCATGATCCCTTCTGTTCAGAAACAGTAGCTGAGATTTAGAAAAGAGAAAGAAAAAAGTAAAAGACATAGTTGCTATTGAAAATTTAGATTCTCATTGATAACAATGTAATCTAAGGGGTCTATTCTATCCATACTTGTATTGAATCAGTTACAATCAAATTCTACCTTTCTGTCAGCCTTAAGGTTTGTAGACTCATGGTGTTTGACAATCTATTTTTATCTGCATTGGAAGGAATATCTTCTGCATTATCCCAACAGAACACAGCACAGGAATCTTACTCCTTGAAGCCTAGAGCACATATTTAAGCACTTAAACACTACTTACAACTGGGTAATGCACCCTAACTGTTCAAAGCGTGCAATGGAAGACAAAGTTGTACACACAGCTTTTCTACCAAGCAAACACAATATATGCTAAATGAGATATTAGATGTCACATAAAAGGCTCTTCAGAATATTCACAGGATTTTGAATTCTTAAATAGGAGATAACGTCTGTTTTCATCACAGATAATGAGAGTCAAATGCTACATTTCAAACATACACAATGAAACTCTCACAGTATGCATTTTTACTTATCTTATAGGAATGTTTTGCACCAGTGCAATGATAAGGTAACCCGGTCTGTCTTACTAAATCACCACTTCTCTCTTTCACAGTATGTTTTCGTTGGTTTAGGATGTTTTAGAGGAAAGAGAAAGTGTTTCCAGAAAGATTTATGTCATTAAAAGCCACATGAAAAAGAGGGAAAACATGACAATTTAAGCAGTCAAGTCTAATGAAGTAAGATTTTTGGTAAAAGAAGGCCAGTTTTGTTGGGAGCATTACATGGGAGATGCTGCCTGGTCACACAGGCCCTGAGTCACAAACTTCCATAGATTCACAACTTCTCTGAGGTTAAGAGCTGAGCAGTAGTGCCCTTTTCTCTCCACTCCTTCTACCAGAAGCTTAGACTCAACCAAGTCCTTTTATTTCAGGGTCTCCATGCAAGCAACTGAAGCCTGCACAAACTCAGCAGCAGTCTGGGCCAACAGACAGACACCACGTCGCACATCCAAGCAGCTGGAGTTGAAACAAGAGGGGAGAACGAATGACAAGCATGTCAGCACAGCAAGAAGTGTTTACCCTTGGATTTTAATTAAGATGCTCACAAAACTAAGGAAGGCCCAACACTGGCAGGCTGCGTGTGTACTATTCTAGGCTACATGGCCAAGGGCTAACACCTTGCCATGTTCTGAAGTGTTCTCTTCTCTGAGATCTATTATCCAGCATATCCTTCTTGATGTCTGCTCTCAGTTTAGTCCTCCAGCATCATTTAGTTTGTGATGTTGTTGATGTGAGGAATACCCAGGTACACAATGCTCCTTTTTCAAGTAACGAGTTTGATATAAGAACGGGTCTTTATTCAGAATTCAGTACTAATGTCACAGACGTGAAGAACTTACCCATTCATATGTCTTTCTCATATGGATTTGATTCAGTAAAGTGTTTCATAAGAGAGCAGGGCTCTGAAACTCCTCACAATAGTACAATACTTATGCAGTAGTAATAGTAGTAGTAGCAGTGTTTGGCAGAGATGGCACTGAAAACTACAAAAGTTTGATCTATGCTTCCAAAATATCAGATCTGTGAATTTCTAATTCCTGTCTTTAATGTTTTAGAATATAATTTTATTAAAGCACACCACTGTGAGAATTCACAGCACTGTGAGAGCACAAGGCTAGTGGATGAAATTCAGCCCCATTGCACAGGGAGCAGATCAAGGGACAATCTGGTGAAAGATCTGCCATCCACTTCAGGTGGATGACCCCGACCCTTCCATCAATCCAAAGCAGGCTTTGCCGTGAAGTGCCATCATTCTCAGCCTTCTTCCATCAGGGCAGTTCATAAGTCAGCTGTAGCAATTTGCTATTAATTTGCTTCTCAATTATTTCAAATTATGAGCAAATCATGTATATGAAATGAAAATTAATATATCCTCACATGTCACACTTGGCTTTCTGCTGCTCTTACTGATTCTCTTTTCCTAACTTCAACAACTCAGCTCAGTCTGGCCTCTATTTCTGCCACATGCAGAAGGGTGCACCCTACACAGTGCTCTCACACTCACACCAAGGGGATGCTCATGTAAATGCTGCCATACAAGTAAACTTTCATTTTGTAGATCAGCCTGCACGTAGAAATATGCTCATTTGAGTTTACGAGCAAGGTTAAACAAGAGTATTGCACATAAAATGCTGCTTTTATATTAACTGTACAGGAATTTAACCCTAGAGTGCTCTAAAGCCTTCTATTGTGTTCCTTCTGTGATGCGCATTTCGTATTTGAGACATTCAGTATTTCATTGCTTTGGAGAAACATTATTTATTCTTAAAGGCTCTTCCAGCAATTGTGTTTGAAGTACATAGCTTGAGACAGATTTGAACTATAATTAAAACAATCTTTGTAAAATTGGCAAGACTTTAAACATTGTTGAGATCACCATTTTTCTCACTACTTACTTACCTATGACTTCTGCATTATCAACAACTAAAATGTTATGTGTGAAGAGCTGTGTCACACTCTTACTACTGTAATGAACAATTCTCCTAGCATCAAGGCAGCTTGCATTTACATTTCTGATATTCACTTGCAACCTGAAGCATCAGTCCTTACAAACACCTCTAACATTACAACAAGAGCAGTGTGACTGACATTAACAAGCCCATCCACGTGAGTACAATTAAATATCCATGTACACATTCACTGCAGGCAGGTTACAGGGAGGTTTGGATTACATTTAACTTCTGGTGAGCCAAAGGTTTGACACTCTTTGCCATGTTGCTGTAAATTAGCTTGTGAAGCATTTGATTTGCAGTTCACTTAAAATCAATAGAATTCTTTCCAGCAATTTTACTGTTATCAATAATGCAACATTTCACCAGTACTAAAATAATTTAATCCAGAAATTGTATCTTAAATCATCATCAAGTTTTAGGGAAACAGTAAGGTAGATTTTTTTTGAAATTGGATAAATAATAGCTCAAAGGCAGACATTTCTAAAATTAGTTGTTTTGCTTCACTGATGCTGTCATGAAAAACAGAAAGCTTGTTCTCCTTTCCTGAGCCATACAGTGCATTTTAAAACAGTTCCTATTTGTTTGGTCTTTTTCTATAAGAAGCCTAACAAATTATTATAATGCACATTTCATATGTTATTAAATTAGATGTCACCTGCTCTTTCAGTGAGAAGTAAAGATGGAGTTCTGTCTAGTCAGAGGCAAAAACTCAATCAAGTATTAATAGCTGCATTAATTCCAGCAATAAGATACTAAGGCCAAGCAAAATGTCCAAGGTCACTACACTCCAGATGGTACACTAATACATTTACAGGACTGATGCCTCCTGGCATTTTCAATTTCTTATGTTGCGTTGTCTTTGGAACCAATCAAATTGAGAAGCTGGCAGCTGCAATTTGCCCACAAAATTAAATTTAAAGGATTATAACTCCAGTTTTAAGTGGTGATTTGACTGTACTGATGTGAAGCCACTATTACTGGCTTTTGATTTTCAATGAATGATGACCACAGCATATCATAAATTCAATCAGAACAAAACAGACTGGTTGTTCATACAGATCTTTTTTCACGTTCACAGCCACTGGTTTTAAGCCTTTGCTAACAGAGTCAGCAATTAGATAACAGAAGGACCCTACATGAAGAAGTGTCCTATATCAGACCCTGCTTCTGCTACCGCAGGTGCCTCAAATATTCTCCGTTCTGCCACACTAAGGGAATTTTAAATGGCAGTTTATCTCATTTGGTAATTATGCTCACACAATGCATACATACACATGCACATTTATACATATTGATGTTCCTACATCAGGTGTGGAATATGCAAACATAAACTTACAACTCCGTACCAGAATTTTTGCACTTGTGCACAAGCAAGTGCACTCTTATAACTTCTTGAACAGAATCCTAAGGCTCTTTTGCCAATATAGGCAGAAATTTCCTAGAAAGCCTGCCAGTCGCAGGTCACAGCGCCTAGCTTTGCACTCACACAACCAAAGCCCCGATACAGAAGTAGCATGCTCTGGGAAGGCACCAGAGGTTATCCAATAAATTCCCTGCTCAACTAAATGATAATTTGTGCAGCACCGGGAGCTCAGAGGGGCTCTAGGTTATCCTGTCTAGGTCATCCAGTAGGGAGAAAAAGCCTAAGAGACTACCCAACACAAAAAGCAAACGCTTCCAGCTCTCTAAAAATAAAGAGTGCGCAGAACTGGGTGTTGGAAGATGGATCCCCGCCAGCCTGCCAGGCAGTACAACTCAGGAAGCAAGAGATGCAATGCGTCTTTGCTCTCTGTGCTACAACCACCTTTCCCAACAGATACCTAAAGCCTTTTCTGATGATTTCTAAATCCTGTGTTGATATTCTATCAAGTTGTTCAAAAAAATTTGCTGCCAAACCAAGTAAAACCCAGTTTAAAACTTCCAGTTCCTCCAGGCTATTCTGTATTGTATGGGTTTTGCATTAAAATATGGACATTTAATATAGTCTTCTTCCCACCCACTCCTCCAGTGACCTTACTATAAATACCTATATTCTGCCACATTTGGCTCCTGTCCATCTCACTGTGGTTCCCACCTACCTGACTTACCCTTTGGACCTCCATCAGTTCCAGTCTAAAGCTTTTACTACTGCATAGCACACCTGTGAGCAAAGTGGTTTTTCCCTTTTATTTTGATGAAAACCTAAACTACTGCAGCATAATATTGATGATCTAAATATTGCAGCCTTTATAAATAAGTTATCAATCATGTTCTATTTATATTTGCATGTACTTAACACACACACATAAATAAAAAGTTAAAAGCAGAAATGACTTGTAAGATTTTTGTCACATTAAATGTACAGTAGCTCCTGAGCAGCTTCAGCTGAACTAAAAATGTCTCTAAAAACACACATGTTCAACACACTGGTCCACAATGTGTCAGGATAGAGCTGTTGCAAGGAAGAATATGGAGACATCAAAGACTTCTCTTTTGGAAAAAGCTGCAAACTGTTGGGGGAAAGGGCTATGCTGAACAACCATCACAGCTTACACTAGATACCTCCAAGACAACAGATGCTCACACTCTGAAGAGAAAAATACCAGTAATCCTTCCACTGGACTTTCTGATATTGGACAATCAATGAAGTACACAATGGTTCTTAAATCATTTACCTCAGAAATAATTCCCATATTTACAGAAGTTAAGCTGTCAGTTGTGATGTCTCTACAACCTCTTGCTTTTCCAAGCAGGAAAAGGAAAGCAAAGATCAGAGTGATCTGCCAAAATCAAACAACTCAAAATGTTACTTAATAATATATGACTTGTCTTGTCAGAAATA
Organism: Penelope pileata; assembly: GCA_013396635.1. Lineage (NCBI taxonomy): Eukaryota > Metazoa > Chordata > Aves > Galliformes > Cracidae > Penelope > Penelope pileata. The sequence continues at coordinate 449,723 of WBMW01004035.1, read as the reverse complement.
TCTCTAACGTATCTCTGGAGAAATAGACACATTGTACACGACAGAAGATGCACCATTTGTTTTGTTTTGTTTTTTACCTCAGAGCGTGACCCAAATAGTGACTGGAATATCCACACCATGCCAGAGCCTGAAGTAATTCCAGTGGGAAGTTCAGCAGTATGTGGCCCAGTGGCTCCCATGTCACACAGCGTCAGATGTGCCACTGTGATGGGTTGAAATGCATTCACACCTCTGGTCAGTACGGAGCTTCACCAAGCTGTGCGCTGGGGCCCTCAGGCACTGCAAGTGCTTGAGTTGCTTGCATGTTATTTTTCCCTGTGGTAAGAGCAACAGGCACATCAAAGCAGGTAACATCTCTCTTCCATAGCAGAGTCATAAAACAAACAATTTGGAAATGGTTATGCTCTCAGAGATTAAAAAATCCTGGATGACAAATTAATTCCTCAAAGTGATGAAGTGACATGTTTTCACAATTTCTTTGTAGTGAAGATCAGGAGGCACTAACTTGACAAAGCTCGAGCACTGGCAGCACTTTTATATAAGACTGTGATACGTCTGGGCCCATTTGTATAAACGGCCCTCATGGAAATATTCTGTTTAGAAATGCAAAAGCAGAAATTCAGCTATCTTTCACTTGCAACAGCAGCACCCTCAATTCCAAAATTCAATTTAAAAGTGAAATATAATCTGCAACTATTCTGAAGAGAAAGCATTGATTATGTTTTCAATGCCTCTAATACAGCACTCATTTAAGATTTCAAACACTTTCTTCAAGGAGGTGTAATACTGAGCTTCATTTTTTCCTGTATTAAAACTAAAAAGTCATGCTGACTAAGGGTGAATGATTATAGGGATTTTGGAAAGATTCGAGGTCTCCATCTTGCAAAAACACTGACAGAGGAAGCCATTGGGGATGCAAATTTCACAACCCCCAGGTAGGAAAAGCTGAGGAATAACAACAGAAAGAGGAGGTTTGGAGGTTTCTTCAGTTTCAGATAGTTTTGGATGTCTCTGGTAATGCACAGGGAGCAGGGAGGACAGACATTCAAGTAACGAAATATTCTAGAACAAACGTCATTAACTATGGCACATCTCTGTTCAGACTGTGAACTTCCAAAGTTTATACATCAAAAATAATTTTCACAGAATCACAGAATATCCCAAGCTGGAAGGGGCCCACAAGGAACATAGACTCCAACTTCTAGCTCCATGCAGGACCACCCAAAATCCGAATCTTATGTCTAAATGCGGCGTCCAAACACTCCATGAACTGCAGCAGCGTGGGGCTGTGACCACTGCCCTGGAGAGACTGTTTCAGGGCCCAGTCACCCTCTGATGAAGAACATTTTCCTAACACCCAACCCGACCCTCCCCTGACACAGCTCCATGCCATTCCCTCAGGCCCTGTCGCTGTCCCCAGAGAGCAGAGCTCAGCGCTGCCCCTCCGCTCCCTGTGAGGAGCTGTAGGCTGCCATGAGGCCTCCCCTCAGCCTCCTCTACTCCAGGCTGAACAAACCAAGCAGCTTCAGATGCTCCTCATACATCTTGCCCTCTAGACCCTTCCCCAACTTTGGACACTCTCTAGTAGTTTTAAGTCCTTCTTATATTGTGGTGCCCAAAGCTGCACACAGTGCTTGAGGTTAGGCCAAACTGTATCTATCAAAACCCTCCACAATAGGAAAGGCCTATCAGTGTGCACTTCTCACCAGAGCACCTAAGCATTCACATTCAGAAAACTTAAAAACCACATTTTATATTTCCATGGGGAGTGTTTGTATCCCTCTTCACAAAATTAAGCGGTGTGGTTGAGAGCAAGGAAAAAAGGTCAGGAAAAACACTACATTAAATATAGTACAACAATGAATAAATATGGAGGAATTGCAGAATCTCCGACTAAAACAGAAGCGTTTGTTTGCATTTTCCTGGAAATTATTCACTCTTTGCTGGTTACCCAAGCTCAGAGGCCTTTGTCATGCAGGTGTTACAGGATTATTTTTGTCCATCCCCGTCCAACATTAACAACGAATAAAGGAAACATGAAAAACTTGGGGTTGCAAGTGCAATACACAGGTCTCCATCTCCTTTTCAGCATATTTCTCATCTTTCCCAGCACCTCACAGTGATAGACTCCTCCACAGGAATCATCTGTGATACATTACTTTCACTGTAAAAACTAAGGAGAATTGTAAAGTGCATGCTTAATCACAAGCAACTTGATGGCTAATTCTCCATCTTCTCACTGCTTTCACAAGGGTCTGTGGCACATCTTTCTCCAGCTCTTACAATTCTCATTCTGTTTAATGCAGGTGAAATTCAATAAATATTGTAGCTTAAAGAACAATCAGGGCTACAGATTCATGAGAATGATCTCTTTAAAAACCTCATTAAACAACGCCTTCTGCAGAGATATAAAATCTCACCGGCACTCATCTTGTGAGAGCAGAAATTAATACTACCATTCAGTTTTCACTGCCTGGTAGGAATTTGCAGGTATCGAAATCATAATTGCTGCCAGTATCTCTGGATCTTACCCTATGTATTATAAGAATCAGCAAGGAAGCATTTAGGCTTTGACAGTTGTTCTTGTTTTTCGGTTCTTGCTTTGTTTCTGGATCGATGGACAGATAGCTGTAAACAGATTTTTGCAATGCTGTCTTAACACAATTACAGTACATAGAATTGATTGACTGTCTATGGGATAGGCTATTTTGTAAAGGCAAGACCCTGAAAGCAAAATCTGAATCACAGTTTGTGATGTTTGGATAGAAATGTAGAAAGCCAGTCTCTGTGAACTATCCCTTGAGAATACAAAATGAACTACTGCATCACTTTTTAAGATACTGTGGATTGGTGAAAGCTACTATTTATAGGAAAGGATTTAAAACTGTATCATGTACTTAAACTTCAGGTTATAATATATTTTGCCCTACCTTGGAGCAAATGAGTCAAAAAAAAAAATAAACTAATATGATGTGATATTTCACAATACATTAAAAAATACTATAAGAAATACAAAGCTGTTCTACAGTGTTGCATGTTTTTGGGTTGTTTTTGGTTTTTTTTATTTATTTTTTTTTATGTTCTCCTTTTTTAAGAAAATCTAAAGGAGCAAATTCTCAGACTGGTAATGAAAACTTCAGCATTCAGATGTGCAAGAGACAAGTGCTTTGCTGTGAGTAGAGAAGAGCTATTTTGAATTCTTCAGCCTTCCGCAGGTTCTTATTAGGTGATAGCCTAAAAGTAGAAGTGATCTACACAAATATAGGAATATATACATAATCATATTTAAACACAGAATGAAAGTACATAAAAACAGGAATTCCAGTGAAGATGCTATCCCATGTTATTTGAGAATTAATAAAACAGAGCTGGTATTGTGACTCAGTGAGTTTGTTTGAATAAAATAACCTCTCAGTTTTAAAAATACACTTTATCTCCACCTACACAACTGTGTGACACAAACACAGTATGAAAAGGAAACTATTATTTTAATAGGAGTGTGTATAAACCTACCTCAAAGGATTTGCTGAAACACTGCATTACCACAGTAAACATTTGTTACTTGCATATCAGAAAGCTGGTTTCATTACCAGTGAGTAAATTTGGTTCTTTAGATTGAAATTAATGACAATACGTTCTTAAGTTTTCCCATGACTAAAAAGTAATGTTCTGTATTCTTGGTGTCCATTCTTTAGCAAGTGACAATCAGCTATTAAAGCACTTACAAGTGCTTTGTCTCCCATTTTTATTTTGAGGGCACAGAAAACTGACAGTACTTAGGATTCTTAATAACTCCTTTTTGCGTCAATGCTTATTTTTCTTTAAGACAGCTTGAAAATAAAAAGGAGAAAAAACAAATATATTAATTTTAAAAATTAAATAGAAAAATCTTTAATTAAGGTTGGGGGTTATTAAGGCTCAGAGTAATCTATTTTGTTCAGACCTAAAGAAAGGGAAAGAAAAGAAAAAAGACCTCTATACATTAACCACCACTCACCTCAGTCAGAAATATTTCATTCTAAGTGCAGCAGTATGCTGAAAAGGGTAAAATTCTTCCCCAGGGAAGGGGATAGATGAGCATCAAGCAAACCTGCTGTATGCTGTATCTAGAGGACAGGAGCTTGTAGGTAGGTATCTCTGCCGAGAAGCAGATGTAATTGCTCTTAACCCCAAGTGCTCTTCTGATCACAGCTGTAGCAAAAGGACATCTGCAGACTTTGGGAAACAGAAAGCCTCCAAGTGCATTTTTAGAAAAAGGAGCTAATACAGTTTCGGGAACTCTCGTTGCATGGTGCAATGGATAAACCAGAATAAATGACACAATTTTAGTGGGTTATTGAAACTGCTTTTGCTGTGTACTTTAACTGTTGGCCCTACGTACTGATGACCCGATAGCCTATTTTTACAAAATGCTCCTGAGGAGAAGCATTTCATCTATCACTTATTTTTATAGCAGCCTTGAGGTTAAAGCACCTTGGGGCATCCTACAATATTACACAAAATAAAATGCCAAAGCATGTAAAGGAAGTTACAAGTGCAGTCTAAGAGATAACGTCTGCTGCCTAATTCCAAAAAAGCCGCTAGTTATTCCTCAGAACTTAACTATAACAGTAATGAATTTATTTGATAAAAGCATAAAATTGGGTATGACAGAGCCAGAAGAGGTTGTCTAGCCTGTATTTTTAAGGGTCTTCTGGAGTGCCATGAAATGATTGTCAGTGAAGACAGAAACCTCTGGTAACGTGCATAACTGAGCAACTTTGGGAAAGTTTATAAGAAATTACAGTAAAAGTTCACTGGAATTCTTTTGCTCTCCATAATAAAAATTATTCCTATTTGAAAACTATATGCACTCTCAGCAAGCTGAAATAGCGTAGGATCAGTAGAATTTCTTATTTAGTTAATAATAATTTTGTTGCTGTCTTTTCAATAACATATCTTTTGCTGTAACATTAAGATCTCTAGCCAAATGCTACAGAAGTGGTGTGGTCCTGTTATCGTAGTTGCTTGCATGACTCTGGATTTGATTTTTGTACATCACACATTCAGCTAGAAAGAAATAACCAACCAAAACACACTTCTGTTCTTGCTCCTGTCAGACTGAGCAGATAGATAACATAACTCTTCTTGGAGTTACTTGTCATTTCCTGAAATGACAAAGTGGGCATTCATATAACAGATCCGGACTACATATATTACTGCTAGAAATAATCTTCGGGGTAATCCATTCTACTAAACTCAGCAGGTCTTCTAGCTACTAAGACATTTTGATTTGAATCCAACAAATTAACAGAGCCCATAATCAGCTTTCTGCCTTGTATTAGTTTAAGCTGTCTATATGTACTTCTCTAATCTTATTGTGCTTTGCTGTACCCAAGTCACCAGCAAGGCTTCTCCACCAGACTGACAATGCTGGGAACACGTTAGGAGAGCTCTTGCAGCCCAAAGGGAAGGAGGGCTACTCACAGTCCTTCCTTTCCCTCATGCACGCTGCCCCAGGGACTCATTCTCATCTCTGAAAAGTAAGGGATCTGTTCTACCAAGATGCTGGCAGAGATGCCTTCTTACCTCTGAGACTAGCATAAATAAAAATTGACATTTTATTTTGTGGACAACTCATCATTTCTGTTCAGCTGAAGACACACAGGAAAAGATGAATAGCAAAACTGTCCAGCTGGCTTATTTTTGATGTCTGCTGTGCTTCCGGAGTGTAAACTCCTGGGGACCTGCAGATACACTTGACCATAAATGATGAGTGACCTATTAATGAATTGAATCCACCCATACAGAATTTCAAGTGCACAGAATGCAGACTGCAGAAATACTGTGCATACGCGACGTGCATACGCAAGCACTGTGTCACTTCACACCAGCCACTGCTCCAAACGCCTGAGCTCTTCCACACTGAAACTTTAGCTAGCACAGCAAGATCATGACAGGTGCCTGTGAGTCAACTGTCACATAAAGAGTGAATTATAATGATATTCCTCATAATGTGAAACTTTCTAGACTTTTCTCTACTCCAAGAGAAAGATGTTTTAAAGTAAATTCTGCTCTCACAGTTTTGTTAGTACTCCCACGGTGATTTCTACTCTGAATTTCTACACAAATCAGCCACATTCATTTCACACATCTGACACACTGACTTCACATTGGATCATAAAGTTTACCAGATTTTGTATTTTATGTACTCGATAAACTGTAGCAGGCACAGAAATGTGGTAATACTAGAAGAAATAAATAAATGAAATTATGTAAAGAGTCCTTGCTCACTTTGGTCTAAACCATGAACTTGCCCATGTTTAAAGCCAAGCAACAGCAAAACATTGATGTGCCCAGGAATTCGTCAGATTTTCCTAGGACAACTGAAAGTTAAAAACTCTTTAAAATGCAACAGCCCAAGATGCTCTGAGGACTTTGAAACAGATAAGTCCAATTTTCTGAGGTGTTCTCCCACCGGGGTTCAAGTGCCAGCCCAGCAGACTCTTTCTGCTTCTTCCACAAGCTTTTTCCATAAGCTTTCTGCTTCCTCTACGTGCCATTTCACTAAAAGACACGCATGTCAAAAAAAGCACATTAAGTGCATTAACCACTGATTTTGAACATCAGCTGCATAAACAGTTTTTCAGAACTGTAATGCCCAAAGGAACTACCTTAACATTACAGCAAATGTGGAAACGGTGCGCTTTTGTGGGGATCTCATTTTAAAGAGGTTCTGAGCAACCTTCTCTGGGCTCTTGGTATGTACTACAGGCAGCAACCAACTCGTTGTTTTCTCATAGGTGTAAGTTACAGCATTATTAGACACTGAGGAAGAGCCTATGCTTTCACTTGAGGATTCTATCTGACACACAGGAAACAGATCTAAAATTAGTAATCAGCAGAAATGATCAGAAGACTCACACACTTTTTGCATAGATACAACAGGAGCCAAGGCAGCACTCGGTGCGTTTTCGACTCATTGTAATCCCAAAGTCTAATCGCTAGACAATAACCATGCCATTGAAAGCTTTACGTATATCCATCCTCTGAAGCAAAACGTGGAAAATTAACACAGATAATACTTCTGGGTTACAAAAGAAGTGAAGGCTTTTTTTTTAGTTTGCTTTTGCAGGTGCTGTCAACAAAACAGACAATAATATATTATTTAGGCTTCAGTAGCACTAAAAGTGACAACAAGCTCTACGGCAATTGCCTGCTACACTCACTTTCTAACCATTTGTGCTTTCCTCCATACTCTAATTTAGAACTGCTATAAAGCCTGTCATATTTGATGGGAAATGCCATGAAGCTGCAGTTTCAGCAGCTTACATCATGAAAAGGGATGCTGACCATTTCACAGAGGGGCACCTTCCCTATCAGCTTGGGTTTCTTTCCTCTTTCATTTCAGAGCTTCTTTTTCTTTCCTTATTTGTCTTCACTTCTTGGATAAAAGCAAGAGACAATTCAGAAATTGTGTTTTTCTTATATTTTTTTTTTCATTTTTCCAAAAACAAAACACACGATGTGGAAGATTTTCAAACATAACCTTTCCCTGTTCTGTTTATGAAAGAATATCATATAAGTTATCATACATGCTCGTTATTATGACGTCCTCTGGGGCAAAAAGACACTGTAAAAATGCTACCAGGTATTAACCAGTAAAAAAGTAATTATCTGAATTCCAACAAAGCTTTTGCACCAGTAGATATGCAAATGCCATTACTGTCTATACAAATTATACATGCAAATGTTTGCACCTGCAAGCATGATATTTGGATACACAAATTAAGTTGGTGGGTTTTTTGTTTGGTTGGTTGTATCTTTTTAAACACATTGTCCACGTTTATTTAAATTGCTGTACAAACTCAACATTGTGATTAATTGCCAGCATAACCTAATGGTAACAGCAATAAAACATTACCACGTGTAAACCACCCTGTCTATAGCTCCTTCAAGGAACCTAACATTATCAGCAGCAGCAAAAAACTCAAACAACAAATGAGACAGTCTTAGTCACTATAACAAACAATTAAAAAATACATTTTTATTTTTTTTTAACATGGGTGAAATTGAGCATTTACAGCTGTTAAATGGTAAGAAATATTCAGGAACATATCAGTATTTCCCTGCTTCATGCCATAAGGCAGCTCCTCTGGGAGGAGGCCTTCCCAGTGGCCAGCAAGCACACTCCACGGGCAGGAAACCCACTCAGCTCTTTTCAAGCATCTCTCCTGCAACTGTTTTACAGTAAGCGGTCTTTAACTTCCAGAGAGCCTATTCATCTACTCTCGTCTCTCCATTATTACGGTTACATGTACTGTACCAGAGAATTGGTTTAATGTGGTTATTTGAGAATTAATTCTATGAGCCCATATATAATGCTAAAGTAAATAATTTCAGTGCTCTTCCTTTTTTACAAATAACTAACTCGGCAATTACATGTAATAGAAAAAATGATTTGTGGAAATCAGGCTTATGTAGTCACTAGTTTATTACAAAATAGTTTATTTCATGCTTACAATATCACTCATAGAATTGAAGAAAAACCCCTACAGAACAAGAAACAGTTTATAAAACGTTGCACTGGAGCCTGGATCTTCAGTTCATTAGACATAAAAACTCAGTTCCATTAGCTCTCTCCTCAAAGATCTCTCTTTTACACTAACCATGTTTAGCAGCAGTTTGCTCCAGCTGACCTTAATTTAATCTATTTTTCACAGAAGTGTTGCTTCAGGGTTTAAACTTTTTTTTTTTTGCTAACCACTGCACATGTTCTAGTACTTGGCCCTGAAGATCTTATATCTTTCTGAGAACATTTGCTTCGCAACAACACCGTGGGAGTTATGATTTTTAAAAACATATAGCATAATTGATTTGTAATTATCAACAGGGAGAAATACCATTGCTTCTGTTTGCTAACCTAATTGTAAAATATATTGTTCCTTTCAAGTCCTAATGTATTGCCTCAAGTGATCACTACTTAGGCACCAACAGGCTAGAGTAAATAGAGTGACAGCAGGAAGTCTGAAAGATAGCATTACCCAGTTCTCTCCATAATACAGGGAGCTCTCTTACTGACTATTGTTCAGTCCATTAACGTAATTTCTGAGGGTTTTTCCCCCAGTGGGATGCAGACCAGGTGTCACTTCTTTCAAGCAGGATTGTACTGTGTAACATGATTTACCTTGCTGAGAATTGTGTGCCATATGCTTAGTTAAATGTGGAAAGCATCTAATTAATGCACAAACGTCACTTTGCATGCACCCGTGGGTGCACTCCCAAACACGTGTGTGGGCACCCACACACACTATGGTCCTTACTGCAGAAAGTTCAGTACTTGAAACCATCTCGAATAACAACACTCAGCTACCTATCATTCTGCATCTTAGTTCTCTGCTATTCTCTGTTGAGTGCTTTGTGATTCTTAAGGCAACACTAATCTGAGAGCAGTAATTTCCTTACAGCTAAAAATCTGTCAGCAGCAGCACCACAGATAAACTTCAATACCTTTCTTTGTCACTGACACAGAATATGAACAGATAAGGAAAAAAATAGCGATTGGTTGCCTGAAGGGGGTGGTACATGGGGCATACTCTAAGCTACATACAGTCACAACAGTACCCATGCTTCAGTAGTCTTTGGAGCACTTCCCTAGGGCACGGTTTGTATTTATAGTGTCCCCATTTGATGAGACAAAGCGTGTCTAAGAAGTGGGAAAATGTCCCCTTCATTTCTGACTTCTAGACGGTTCCTTAATAACTCCATTCCTTAATCTTCCAGCCTTCATTTTTTATATCAGCTAACTGGCTTATAGACTTTCTTCTCATTTCAGATTTTTATGTGCTCTATGTGAAGAAAGGTTTCCCAAAGGATTCATTATGAGATTTTGTTAATTTTTTATATCCTTTTAACCATTAACAAGTCTGGAGCTAGAACTTCTCAGCAACACAAGTGATTTAAGCTAGATCCTGAGTCAAATCCAGTGAAATGACAGCTCTCAGGTTTTGTGCTCAGATTTTTTCTTTATTTATTTAACGTTCAGTACTAATAGCTTTGGTGCAGACATGAAAAACATTCAGATATTTTTATTTGAAAACTAAGTTTCCAATTCACCGAGAAATAAAGCTTTCCATGGCAGATTTTAGTCTATTTTTGTGTAGCAGCTTTGTTCAGTGCTAAAGATTCCCCTGGCTGGACTCTTCCCCAGACAAGTTCTTCCTATCCGTATGGAGCACCAATGTACTGGTTTATGAAGAGACAGTTTTGTTTAACATCAAGCTCTGGTGACATCATAAAATAAATACAGCTACATGATGTACTGGAATTAAACCCTTATTAAACATGTATAGACCAGTTTCTTCTTAGGAAATTAAAAATTAAGAAAAGCTAAATTAAATTCATAAATTATTCTCAAAAGGCGATTTTATATTAATAGTTGTTTAGCTGATTTGCATGGTCTCTCACTGCTGTGAGCCTGCTGTCACTCATCTGCTGTATTCTCTCCATATCATCAGTAGCTTGCTAAAATGTGTACGCAGCATTAAGCTTAAAGGGTACAGTGAATGTAAAAATAGTCCCTAAGTTGCATTATTGAGCCAGTAAGTAATTCAGACTGCTCAAAGTGTAGCGCTCAATAGCTGTGTAAGGTCACTGCAGTCATATCACCATCAGACTATGGCCTTTTCTTGTTGCTATTACGGTACAGAAAATATGCTTTATGCTGAACGTACAGACATCAGTGATCTGACTTGTAAGAGAGAGACCATCCGCCAAGCCAAAAAGCACTAAAACCAGCACGCTACGGAAATTTGTTTTTTCACAACCATTAGCAGGGCTGGAGGGATGGAAAATGGCTTCCTTCAGCCCCCAGTGTTACTGCAGCTGCCTGAAATCCCCCCAGCTCCATGGGACCCAGCGGGCAGCACTGGGATGGGCATGCAGCACCATGTGCACCCCTCCAGATCGCGAGGAGGGACTCATTCAAGGTCGGTGAGTGCTGAGCAGCGCTGCTTTATGAGCAGCACCAGTTGGTAAGGACGTACCCACTGTGCTCTGTACTTATCACAGGGCTATTTTTCTTCTGCATGGAGAGCTGCAGTGCCCTGGGAGATCAGGGAGAGTGGTTCGTACACAGTCCCCCCACCATGTGGCCAACAGAGCAGCAAGGGATGGGAGGTGTAAGAGAGAAACATAACGCCATGTCTTAATTACTAAAATATTGCTGTCTGGCATAAACAAAGAGACCTCACAGAGAGATTTACGGGTTCTTAAAATACCAGTACACCTACATAGCTACTGGGAAGCGGTGCCTCTTCTGCTTGCTGACCTTAGCACTTGGGCTTTTTCCTGTGATTGTGCTTTAAAGGCGAGTTCTTGGCTGAACAAACCAAGCAGATGTTGGACTTTATTTCACCCCTCCTCCCCTCCCCCCCCTTTTTTTTTTTAATCCTTAGAGCAACTAAAAACTGCTTGCAGTAAGGCATTTAATTTATTCATCTGTAAAGGGTAAAATATACATACAGGCTATTTCTTTCCACACTATACCCTACTTAAGTCAATCCTTATATGCAACACCACAATTTAAGCAAGTTGGGGGGTTGCTGTTTTTTTCTTTCTTTTTTTTTTTTCCTGTTTGAGGAACACCACAGCCTGATCTCTACAGGCCACTTTGAAAACTGCATTAAAAGCTTAGAAATATTCTTTTTATATACACGTATATTTTTAAATATGATCACACCAAGCCATTAATGTCTGCATGATAAACTGGCAACTTTAAATTCTGCTATTAATTCAACATCTAACAGCAATTTTAGGCAATGTTCAGTAACACTTGGTGCTATAAGTAATGATGCAGTTCAAAAGCAGACTCTGACAGCTTAACCTGCACTGACCCAAACATATATAAAAAGTCTGGCTTTCATGTTAGACTGTTGGGCTGATGCATCATAGCTACCCAGTAAAATACTTCAAAATGCCTCTGCCAGTCCTCCGGGGAGATTCAAGGAACAGTTGAGAATTGTTCCCTCTGTGCCCTGGTTTCTTAAAGCTAGATGAATAAATATTATTACAATTTGAGCAGTCAACATAGAGTCATATTCAAATACTCTCTTGATGTTTTCCTATATGGATATTTTACACAGGCCCCTTTATTCTGTCTCCTCTGCCCACTGAAAGCCAACCTCACGCTAACTTTACAAAACTCTGTTTGCTCTCCTGCAAAACTCCTAGCAATGACAACTAAGAAATTATCAAAATTATCACTTAGAAAATACAGATTTAAAATGCAGCTCTTACGCCTACTTTCTCAGGTCCCAGGACTCCTCACTAGAAAGGTATCTGGCCCTAGAACATGACGTAAAGTGGAACGCTACGTAAAATCCTGCCATAGCATCCTCACAGCACCACCAAGGATGTTCGAGTTTCCTGTCACAGAAACCACACATCTTCATATGGCCACGAGCCACAGAAAACCCCCACGCACCTTAGACAGCTGAGGCAGATCCAGAAATGCTGAAAATGATTCACAAAATGGAAGAATGACATTCACAACTCTCCAGGCTCCTGCTCCAATGCAGCAGGGGCCCAAGAGAACTGCTGCCGGCCAGCACAACCCAGAGACCGTTTCAGCATCCTCCTCTGGGCTTCATGCACCTCAGCCCAGAGAAACAGATTATTCAGCAGCCCCCTGCTACTGCAGGACCTTCTGAGGGTACACTTGAACTGTTCAGAGCTATAGGAGATTCAGCAGCTAGCAGGCCAGCTTGTATTTGTAAGGGAGATGCTGGTCCTTCTGGTTTCATTCTCTTTAGAGCTGAAAAGGATGAGTCCAGTTGATGTCAACCCTGCGCAGAAGATACTTCTCAGAAAAGCATGTCTGTACATTCAGAATAGATACAGACTGTTTTCCCATATATAATCCGCTATTCCTGACACCTTCAAGCAGTGAATGGGGTCCAAACAATCAGGATCTGAGAACATACCACAAGACATCCCTGCAGCACCAGCACACCACTGGCTGCATCTCTGAACAAGCAACAGCCCCAAAAGCTGAGAGCTTCTCTTGCACACTGACAGGAGCAGTTATGGCCCGGGGTAGCCATGTTCTTCACCTGCACTGTACCTTCACACACGAATGCTCTGCTGAATAGATGTAAAAATATTGTAGAAAGGCTTTCAAGAGAGACCTCTTATTAAAAATCCTAAACTGCACAATGTGTGGAACAATAACACTGTCTGCCTGAAAATGTCATATCCTTGTCTGAACAGCCCAATACCTTATGTGCTCTGAATAAAGATAGAGATGTAATTGCTTTTCTTATTACGACTCACTTGTGTATCATAGATTTTTTAATATCCTGCACAACACATGTATTGTGGGAAGGAAGCAGGTGACAGCAGTAAACATATGTAATGTTATTTTTCTTTATGATAGATATGAACAGGGAAATCTAAACGATGGCTTAGGTTTTTAATAATCATCTGTAGAAATCTTAGGGGGAAAGTATGCATTTTGCCAAGAGCAAAATCATTAGAAGTTTAGCTCCAGTCATTGTGGGGAATTTCATTCAGCTAATTGTATCCATTAAGTGACAGGTTATGCAATGAAATTACTTCAGCCTCATCTACGTTCAAAAACAGGATGCTATCAGCAAAGTAGCTTTCTTCTGAGAATGAATGGGTTTTAAAATGCTCACTGTTGTTAGAGGTCTAATGGACTGCCATATATGAGAAGCTGAGCTGACGCTAAGCAGCTTTCAAAAATCATACGAGGAGATGCAGAAGAGTTCTGAAAACTGCAGCTGGCAACATCTTTATGCTTGCATATATATAGAATGCCTGTAAGTACAGTAAACTAGATAATTCCTAAAGTTTTGGTGACTGAAGGCCAATCCACCGTGGCTTGGCACCTGTTGGACTGACATAGTAACAGGTTACACGAATAAATAAAAATGTTCATTCATGAAGCACATGATCACACAGACTTTTTAAGGATTATTTCCAGCAGTCTGACAAAGCTCCCCACTCTCTCCCACACACTGTCTAAACCTGATAAGCCCCAAGTATGGACATCTCCCCTCTGTCACAGCTTTGGTCCCTCAAGCTCTATAACCTTAGGTCTGTAAAAAGGAAGGGTTTACATACGAAGCCAGAAGGAAATCAGAAGGCTGTTGGTTGAAACCAAAGCTTTCAATGGAATAATTTTGGCCAAAGATGCAACAGTTTTCAAATCAAAATACATGCGTATATCTGTGCTTCGTCTGCACAGAAAGCTCATGGAGCAGCCCTTGATAGGCATGTACAGAACAGAAATGCCTGAGATTCCCACGGGTACTGCAGTCTGTCCAGGTATGTTGCACCAGGCATCCTGGACAAATGTGGAAATTCTGATTCACCTGGAAGTGTCCCTGTTAGGAAAATGCAGCTCCGTGGTACCCCTATTTGGGGAAGGCAGGAGGTGCAGTTCAGCAGAGTCACAGTGCCAAGAAGCAAATGGAAAGGAGAAGCTGACAAAGGGCACAAGACCTCTCACAGAGCCCAGCAAATCCACCAGCTTCACCACAGGGATTCACATCCTTGGATGCCACATGCAGCACTGTCTGAAGGAAAAAAGAAATCCCTCATGTTTCCTGAAGCAATGAAACAATTCCAGTCTGTGCTTTCTATGAAAAGCATATAAACCTTATTAAGGTGTTATTAATTTAATTAAAACAGCTAATCACTGTTTTGCATTTGTAAGTTGTGACCTCAAAGTTTCTCATTATTAAAATGGAAAATCAGAAGCAAGAGCACACCTGTATCCTTGCCAGGATTTAACAAGTTTGCCTCAAAGCTATGCTAGGTCAGAGAGTGGGATCAACCTATTCATTTATATGATGATGCTTCTGGCTGTTTTTGGAATTTCCCTCAGCTGCGAATAAATTCTAATGAAAAAGAAAGCTAAAGCAAATTCTTCTGAAATCCCCAAAGCTCTAGGCTGTTACAAAATGAAAAACAGTGCTGATGAATTGAGAGAGTATGTTTCAATTCTAACCATATCCAAAGTACATTAAACTAACTGGTATTAAAATATTGTCCTGGGACAGTATGAATTCTGCTAAGTACATAGAAACTAAGGAGCATCCTTCTGGGATTGAAGTCTGAGCATGGCACCTCCAAAGGGTTTTCTACACAAGGACTTAAATGAAGGCGAACCAACTTACTTTGTTAATCCAGCGCTGATATTCAAGTATGTTAAGTCATTTATATGGATCTTTTTTGGTGGTCCTAAATTCTTGTAGCTTAGTCCTTATCAAGGTACTCAATTACAGGGATCTAAGGCAAATGCAGCTCCCATGGGAAATGCATCCTGGTGGTTTAACTTGCTTATACACATAGCCTCCACACTTCTGCTCAATTTCCTAGCTTTCCAATCAAACCACAGAGATCCAAGGCTATCTACCATAGGTACAGATCCTGCTTAGATTCCATTTTTTCCAGATACACAGTCATACATAATCCTATTATGTCCCTTGTGAATGGTTTCTTTTTTACCTCTACTCAGATAAATATAGAATAGTTAAATAACATTACCTGTTAAAAAAAAAAAAAAA